>CM055065.1:3417614-3438714 GCA_029204045.2 Tillandsia leiboldiana
GGTCGGATTTTCCAGAAAACAGCAAAGAAACCGCGGGCCCCGCAACTTAAGTGTGAATTGTAAACCCTGGTTTCCGGTCCCCTCTCGTTCGACCGAAGGCCAATCCACTATCTGCAAATTAAGTCTAGCAGTATGAGTAATCGATCCTTGCTATTTTCGACGTTCTGAGCGCAATGGCACTGACGGTTTTCGCGTTTGGCGATCCGGGTGCATCGAAGTGTGTGCGTCGGATTGCGACATACAGAACAAGATGGCCCGAGAATTCATTTGAGCACCAAATCAAGCAAATGAATAGCCTGTTTTGAAGGTCTCGACGAGCCGGACGTCGTGGCGAAGTCTGTTTCGCAATTCGTCGAGCGGATTTTCTCGAAATGCGTGAAATGCACTGAAAATGGGGTATTTTTGAGAAAACTATAATATTTTATGGGTCAAATTGTTAGGGACTAAAACATCAAGGTGTTGGGTGCATTTTGCACCAACTGTGAAAAGCTCGGAGGCTAGGGCTGAGTGTGAACCGGGTTTGAGGGTTTTGCAAAGAATCTTGCATTTATGTTATGGTTGCCTCTTGGTCTGCCTTGGGCCAGAGCACGAGGGGTTTTCGGGATATTTCGAAGCATCAACCCCTTCTTCATCTCCCAGACCAAGCCCCGAGTGCGGGTGGCTGAAGAGAACACTAATCCTTTGAGACCTAGCCCGAGAGAGAGAGAGAAGGAAGGAGGTTGGAAGCAACTTCTTCCAACTTGAACTCAAGAGATCCTGTGGTGTTCCACTGTACCTAAGGACCATCTTGAGTGATTGCTGTGGCCACGCGAAGAAGATGAAGAGAGAACCGGCTTCCTCCATCTTCATCAACTCCGGCCAAGGTAAGGACCCCAAACCACTGGTTGTTTGCACCCTAGACCCTTAGCAGTAGCTTAGTTAGGACCTAAGAATTTCCCCTGCCAAACCCGAGCTCCCCATGCACTCTGGTTGGCCGGCGGGGCCACACCCTCGCTGGAAACCTAAGTTGCTCCGCCTCGGAAGAACTTGGCAACCGATGAACCGAAGTGGGAAATTAAATGATGGGCTTGGACTGTAGGAGCCAGTGATCATCTCCACCAAAATTGGTGAAGTTTGGTCAAGTAAGGAAGTTGCAGAATGGAACCCTAGTTTTCGGGTTTTCGCATGTTGGCCGAGCTTGCTGCTCCGGCGCCGGCGCGCTTCCCCGCCGCCGGCCACATGCCCAGAAGTGTTCCTGGGAGTGAGAGGAGTGCACCCATGCACTTGCATGGAATCCATGCAGCACCAAAGAGGCGCGGCCATGGATGATCCGAGATTGGACCGAATCATGGTCGCCGGCGTTCCGGCCAACTTCGGCTGGGGAGAGTTGGTCGGGAAGCTTTGTATGGACCAGAGGAACAATTCCATACATGTTGGAGGGCTTCAAAATGCTTCTATCAAAATCCACCATTAATGGGTAATGAAGCTCCAAACCGAGTTGGCTCCGCACCGCCGCCGCCGTGCCCTGTTGCCGGGCACAGGCACAGGAAGACTCACAGAGAGTCCTAGCATCCAATTGGCCATGGCATTTAGTCTCAGATGCCCTGGGTTGCTGGTCACGATTTTCAATGCATGAGGCATCTTCTTCAACCTCGGGCTCCGGCAATCCGAGGGTGCAAAGTTGAGACCAAATTACTGGAAATGTTGCCTGAGCTCTGTAGAGCATTTCCATCCAAGTTTCAAAGCAAATGGTTCAGTAATTGCAGAGAACAACCTGGAACTTGGTGTGGTGTAGATGCTTAAGATTTGTGCACACCAAGTATTTGTGGAAATGCCACAGTGAAGAAATAGATGGAATTAGTTTTCGATTTAAATATGAAAGTTGCTAAAAAATGTCCCCTGAGCTTTATGCTCACTTCAGATCAAGCTGGATCTGTGTGGACAAGTGTTTGGAGCATTGTGAACTTGTGTGTGTGCAAGGTCTTGGTTCTGGGTGATCCAGCAGACCTGGGCTGCAACTAGGGCAAGCCCTGGAGCCCTGGCACTGTCCAGCGACTATTTGATTCAGGAAGTTTCATCTGAAGATGAATAGATTTCAAGTTGTGTTAAAACCAAGCTTAAATACAATAGTTACTTGTAAATAGTGTTTGGGTCTGTTTGAAATATTGCAACAGTGTACTCCTGGCTAATTTGGGGTCACTGGACACGATGCTCGCGTTTATTTTGGGTTTTGATGAGCCGTAGAAACGAAAATGCGTTTCGGCTAGGTTAGAGAAGTAATTCATGGCCCGAAGTTTTCCTCGGGTATCGCACTGCCACAAATGGGTGAGCACGGCGTTCAGCAAGTCGAATGTCACCTACTGGAGGTGACGGCTCGTAAAAAATGATTCTCCGTTTAAGAGAACGAGCCAAAACGGGGTTTATTTAGTGTATAAAACACATTAGGATTAAGCCCGAGGGGCTTGCTGCAATTGTAATTGTAACAATATGGAAAAGTTAGATGAATGCTCTAAAACATTGTTGACCTTTCGGTGGGTTTCCCGGGGTTCTTGAAAAGCTAAATATGCTTAATAATGCGATAATCGACGAAATGGTCGATTCGCGCTAGTTGCACTTTGAGGATTTGGTAGATCCTGAGTTGTCACCTGGTGTTGTTGTAGGCCCCAGTCATCAGGAGCCAGCCCGTGATCCGTCTTGTGGTTATCGCGACCGTCTACCTTCTGGTGGAGTCGTTGTTCCTCCTATATACAGGTGGGTTTATCTTCGGTCCGCGTTTTATCAGGTCGGTCCTATTGGGTGCCGTGGTAGGTCGGACCCCTGTTCTTGGTGTAGCCCTGAACCTATGCTTTAGCCTTACTATATGCTTTCATTCCCGCATTCAGTCATTACAGCTATATTGCTTGATTATACTGATGAGCCTTTCGTTATACTCTATTCTTCACTGCATGTTTAGAATAGGAGTTCTAGTCTCAGTACCTGGCATGATTTGCATCAGTATCGATATCCCGATGGGGATTTCCTCGGCTTCTCGCCGACTGTCCGGTCTACCGACCGTGGATTGAGATTTAGCATTATGATTGCTATTGAGTTATACCTGCTCTTACTACTTGCTTGCATATCAGCACAAAATCCTTACATCTACATAACCTTGATCCCACAGATGAGCTTTTATTATGCCTTGATTTCCAGCAGTAGTTATACATCATGCTTATATTCCAGCAGTTGCTTGTTTATCATATTGAGATATATCATGCTTTCTTCAGCAGTAGATATGCATTTCCTGGACACATGCCATGCTTGATTGGTCACTAGCATAGTTCTATACCTGTCTCTATTCTTCACTGCATATTTAGAATAGGAGATACTACTTCAGTATGTGGCATGTTATACTTGTATCCCGGTGGGGATTTTCCTCGGCTTCTTGCCGTCTATGTGGTCAGTGGACCATGGTTTGAGCATCAGCATTATGATCGCCGTCGAGCCAAGCTTTCAGTCGCGCACACCAGCGGATTAGCTACCCGTGTGGGTGTTCTTTACCGGTAGAGAGGTCTGATTGACCCGTGAGCCTTGTGGGGTTATGATAGCTTGCTGGGTGTCCAAAAGTGGTTTAGCCTGAGGCCCCAATGACCAAACGTGGCTTTTGCCTGAGGTCCATATGCTCCATGGTAGTTTAGTCTGAGGCCCTTGTGGCCAAAAGTTGTGACGCCCCCAATAGTCCCACATCGGATGTGGATGGAATTGTGATTGGGTTTATATGAGACATGGACACTAGTAATAATAACTGGGCTTAAGCATTTTGGGCTGTGGTTTGGGCCCAACGAGTTATTATTGCTAGTGGGCCGGGTCGTTACATTTGGTATCAGAGCCAATAACCAGCCGGAAGTGTGCGGCGAGTCTCGGCTGAGCCTGGGTCTAGATGACAGGGCTAGCGAGACGAGTCTCACATCGCCTGGTGATCTTGGGCTGCTGTGTGTGTGTGTTTGGGCTGACGAGGACGTCAGGCCTAAACGGGGGGAGTCTGTGACGCCCCCAATAGTCCCACATCGGATGTGGATGGAATTGTGATTGGGTTTATATGAGACATGGACACTAGTAATAATAACTGGGCTTAAGCATTTTGGGCTGTGGTTTGGGCCCAACGAGTTATTATTGCTAGTGGGCCGGGTCGTTACATTAAAAGCACACTTAACTGCGGAGTTCTGATGGGATCCGGTGCTTTAGTGCTGGTATGATCGCTTCCGCTGCGCCACTCTGATGATGGTGGTTGACTCTGATTTATGTTATTTCAGCTTTTCGATTATTTGGATATGTCAGATTGATGTTAGCATGATTATTTGGATTCTTCCTGTTGATTAGTCATTGTCTAGTTTAGATGTTGATTGATCTCTGATTGATGATTAGATTTGCCTAGCCGTGCATGTATAGGAGAGACCCTATCCCTGTGGATAGGGGATTTCCTATATGTGTGGCGGTCTGTTACGCCCGTTTTGCAAACTCTGATTTATTCAAAAAAAAAAAAAAGAAAAAAAATTTTTTCAGACCTGATTTTTAAACTCGGGGCGTGATACCAAATGTAACGACCCGGCCCACTAGCAATAATAACTCGTTGGGCCCAAACCACAGCCCAAAATGCTTAAGCCCAGTTATTATTACTAGTGTCCATGTCTCATATAAACCCAATCACAATTCCAACCACATCCGATGTGGGACTATTGGGGGCGTCACAGACTCCCCCCGTTTAGGTCTGACGTCTTCGTCAGCCCAAACACACACACACAGCAGTCACGAAGAAGAAGAGGATCAACGGTTCTGATCCGAGGTTCAACGGTTGTAAAAATCGGAAACCGAGTTCATTTTCCGACGAACTCGGTTTTCGATTTTTACAACCGTTGAACCTCGGATCAGAACCGTTGATCCTCTTCTTCTTCGTGACTGCTGTGTGTGTGTGTTTGGGCTGACGAAGACGTCAGACCTAAACGGGGGGAGTCTGTGACGCCCCCAATAGTCCCACATCGGATGTGGTTGGAATTGTGATTGGGTTTATATGAGACATGGACACTAGTAATAATAACTGGGCTTAAGCATTTTGGGCTGTGGTTTGGGCCCAATGAGTTATTATTGCTAGTGGGCCGGGTCGCTATATTTGGTATCAGAGCCAATAACCAGCCGGAAGTGTGCGACGAGTCTCGGCTGAGTCTGGGTCTAGATGACAGGACTAGCGAGACCAGTCTCACATCGCCTGGTGATCTTGGGCTTGTGTGTGTGTTTGGGCTGACGAGGACGTCAGGCCTAAATGGGGGGAGTCTGTGACGCCCCCAATAGTCCCACATCAGATGTGGATGGAATTGTGATTGGGTTTATATGAGACTTGGACACTAGTAATAATAACTGGGCTTAAGCATTTTGGGCTGTGGTTTGGGTCCAACGAGTTATTATTGCTAGTGGGCCGGGTCGTTACAAAAGTGGCATCTGATTGGGTATATTCGTGGTACTACCTTTGATGCACCTTCTTGATATTCCTGCTTGTTTGATTACCTGCATTTCATATCTGTTATAGATTTATCATGCATAGTATGATTGTGTTATATATGCATACTCTGTTCTATTGATCTATGTTCGATCTTCTTAGATTAGATGGTATCAGAGAATAGGTACACGGTACCTAGGTTTGGGTTAGGATAAACCCTAGGATGACTTGAGTCTGACGTGAGAGCGCGGGGTGTTGTCTTGTGGTTAGGAACTCAGGTGAATTATTTACTAACGAGTTGTTTCCTAACCTTGTTGTTGTGGCTACGAGCGGTGTTCACACGCGCTCTGGGCTTGGTGGTGATAGTGGGTGCAGTGTTGGCCGCGATCGTGATACGGGTCGTGGGCGGGATGTTTCAGTGGAGCCAGAGGGCTCAGATCATTCGCAGTGGTTTGAGAGTTAGCTCACCACTTTTGCTGGGTTAGTACAGCAGATGACTGCTATTTTTGCACAAGTCCCACCACTAGCCCAGGTACTTTGAGGTGTTGTTGAGCCTCCTGTAGCCCCCGCGCCACATGATATGTGACCTTTGTCACAGCCATGATTTCCGGAACTACACCGGTGGCTGCTATTATTGCTGATTCCTCGATTACAGCTATCGGGACGACTATGAGTTTAGCAATTCTGTTGCTACGGAGGAAGTGATTCTGATGACACTTTATAAATACAAGCCTTTGTCGAGTTATGCTCTAAACCTGATCAGTGAAAGTAGCCCGAAATTCATGATTATTCCGATAGAAGTGGTGGTGACAGTGAGCGCGCTAGCGCTGGCATGGCTGTTGTACTGATTAGTTTTGGTGGCCTATGGCCAAATAGTAACCCTGATTGGGTTAGTGTTGTAGTAAGGTCCCACCTTTTTGCACGGATTTCATGGACCGCCTCTGATTCTCTTATAAGAATTCAACAATTGTAGCCGTTGTGGCTGCTACCTTGGTAAGGTAGTATTGGTGGTGCATTATGACTAGAGAGCCTCCGATGTGCCAAGTAATGTTGATAGCTTGAGGATCCGATATTAATCCTAAATGGATACAAATTGTGGTTGTTTCACACAATGCATGTGAACTTGCTTGTGGGGTTATGATCATCCCGTTGGTGTTGAGTTGCGACAGGTGTCGCTAGATATGTGTTAGCAAGAAGTAATTAATTCAAGGTATTGGTGAACACTGAAATATAGTTCTAGATTATTGTGAGTGGCCATTATGGCACTCGTGACCACGTGGTGGTAGTAACACTCGATATTGGTTTGCAATATTGGCATACAGGTTGGTGTTGTGAGGAATGTGTAATACCTTCTGTTGGACTCCGGTGAGAGTCATGTCCCCAATGTGAGGTTGGTGACAGATCAAGGTATTTTACTTTTCTTTTGATAAGCGCGTTGGCTGCAGACAACGTACTGTCGAAAGAGCGGATGAAATACTCTACCCTGTAAGGGAAATATTATGATTGGGTCTGCTTGTGTACTGGCCTATATGTTAGTTTACGAGGTTGCTCTCTAGGCAACGGTGATATAATTTGGGTGCTGATATTCCAGACCGTGTTGGACCTTGATTGGGTCTCCGACGGTATACATACATGGAGAATAGATTGTCCTTGTCATTATTGTGGACATCCATTCTAGTTGATAGCCTACCAACCACGGTAATATTGCCCAGAACTTGCAATTGATGCAATGATGAGAATATTCAGTTAAACTGTAGAATTGGACAATGCGTCCAAACCAGATCTGTTAAGATTTTGTGGAGGGCAAACCAAGTTGTTGAATATCAGGGGTGCTAAACGATTGATCGAGTCGGTTACATTCGGCAGTATATGTGACCAGGTGAAATTAGTCAGCTCTATTTCTTGAGGTAGTTTCATGCTTTGTAGCAAGCTAAGTTGAGGTCTAGGACTTGATGGCGAAAATGAAAGCCTCAAGTATCTCTTTACTCAGAAAGAGTTAAATATGAGGCAACGACGTTGGCTTGAACTTCTCAAAGACTATGACTTGACCATTCAGTATCATCCTGGTCGGACAAATGTAGTAGCCGATGCATTGAGCCGGAAGCACAGTACGACTGAGACATTGATGATCACTGGGCAGGATCGCTTGATTGAGGAATTCCAGAAATTGGATTTGGAAGTAGTTCCTGCTGGGGTGACTACTCAACTTATGACAATGGTAGTTCATCCTACCCTTCTTGACCGTATTAAGGAAGGACAACAGTCGGACTCTTGGTTCGAGAAAGTTCGCGAGGATATAGCATTGGGTCAGACTGATGACTATCAGATGCTCACCGACGGCTCTATCAGATATCGCGGGCGTTGGTGTGTTCCAAAGGATAATAGCCTGAGGAACGAAATTCTCGCAGAGGCACATCGATCCTTGTACACTGTACATCCTGGTGGAACCAAAATGTACAAGGATCTGAAGCAGCAATTTTGGTGGCCTGGGATGAAATCAGATATTGCACAGCATGTATCCCAGTGCGCGGTGTGCCAACAAGTTAAAGCTGGACATCAGCGTCCGGCAGGAAAGCTACAACCACTTCCTGTTCCGGTGTGGAAATGGGAACAGATCACAATGGACTTTGTCACTGGTTTCCCACGATCCCAGCATGGTCACGACGCTATTTGGGTGGTTGTGGATCGACTCACCAAGTCGGCCCACTTTCTGCCTATTCAGACGACATGGTCTAGAGACCGGCTTGCCCAATTGTATATCGACGAGATAGTCCGGCCTCATGGTGTGCCGGTGTCGATTGTCTCGAATCGGGATACTCGATTTGTGTCTCATTTTTGGCAAAGTCTTCAGCAATCAATGGGCACTAAATTAAATTTTCAGCACTGCCTTCCACCCTCAGAGCGATGGGCAGTCTGAACGAGTTATCCAGACATTGGAAGATATGTTACGGGCATGTGTTATGGATTATGGAGACGGATGGTTCAGATATCTGCCGCTAGTAGAATTTGCCTATAACAACAGTTATTAGGCAAGCATTGGGATGGCGCCTTACGAGGTTTTATATGGGCGTCGATGTCGACCCCCGATCTGTTGGGACGATGTTGGAGAACGCCGGATAGTCGGGCCAGAGTTATTGAAGGATGCTGAGGCCAAGGTGTGAATCGCTCGACAGCGATTGCTGACCGCACAGAGCAGACAAAAGAGTTATGTGGACAAGCGCAGGCGCGATCTTGAGTTCCAAGTTGGCGATCATGTATTGCTGAAGGTGTCGCCAACTACGGGAATCAAGAGATTTGGGTTGCGGTGTGACACCCCCGGAATTTGGATTAGTCCTATATATAAATGATATAATAGGACTAAATCTCTTAAACCGGGCTTAAGCATTTTGGGCTGTGGTTTGGGCCCAACGAGTTATTATTGCTAGTGGGCCGGGTCGTTACATTTGGTATCAGAGACATTCACCAGCCGGAAATGTGAGATGAGTCTCGGCTGAGCCAGGGTTATATAGCGGGTAGAGCGAGGCTCCCCGGTTAATGACCGTTGTGAGTGGAGTGGAGCTCCTCACAAGGTCGGCTAAGGCTAGCGAGACGAGTCTCACATCGCCTGGTACTTGTGAGTGTGCTTGAGCCTGACGCGGACGTCAGGACTTAAAGGGGGGAAGAATGTGACACCCCCGGAATTTGGATTAGTCCTATATATAAATGATATAATAGGACTAAATCTCTTAAACCGGGCTTAAGCATTTTGGATGGTAGCAAGATCCAAGAGGTTATGAGAGTTAAGCGTGCTAGAGCTAGAGTAGTTCTAGGATGGGTGACCCCCTGGGAAGTGGGGCGTCACAGTTGGTATCAGAGACATTCACCAGCCGGAAATGTGAGATGAGTCTCGGCTGAGCCTGGGTCTAGATGACAGGGCTAGCAAGACGAGTCTCACATCGCCTAGTGATCTTGGGCTGCTGTGTGTGTGTTTGGGCTGATGAGGACGTCAGGCCTAAACGGGGGGAGTCTGTGACGCCCCCAATAGTCCCACATCGGATGTGGATGGAATTGTGATTGGGTTTATATGAGACATGGACACTAGCAATAATAACTGGGCTTAAGCATTTTGGGTTGTGGTGTGGGCCCAACGAGTTATTATTACTAGTGGGCCGGGTCCTTACATTTGGTATCAGAGCCAATAACCAGCCGGAAGTGTGCGGCGAGTCTCGGCTGAGCCTGGGTCTAGATGACAGGGCTAGCAAGACGAGTCTCACATCGCCTGGTGATCTTGGGCTGCTGTGTGTGTGTTTGGGCTGACGAGGACGTCAGGCCTAAACGGGGGGAGTCTGTGACGCCCCCAATAGTCCCACATTGGATGTGAATGGAATTGTGATTGGGTTTATATGAGACATGGACACTAGCAATAATAACTGGGCTTAAGCATTTTGGATTGTGGTGTGGGCCCAACAAGTTATTATTGCTAGTGGGCCGGGTCGTTACATGCGGAACAAACTCAGTCCCCGTTTCGTAGGACCCTTCGAAATATTGGAGCGCATTGGTCAAGTGGCATATCGGCTAGCTCTTCCTCCAAGTCTCGCCCGTGTGCATAATGTCTTTCATGTCTCCATGTTACGCAAGTACATCTCTGATCCGACACAAGTCATTAGCCCCACCTCTGTCCCACTTCGAGAGGATCTGAGCTACGATGAAGCTCCATTACGGATCCTGGCACGCGATGAGAAAAAACTGCGTAGCAGAACAATTCCCTATGAACAAATCTATATATATACAAATTTATATATATACAAATGTATATATATACAAATGTATATACAAATGTATATATATACAAATCTATATACAAATTTATATATATACAAATATATATATATACAAATATATATATAAATGTATATATATACAAATGTATATACAAATGTATATATATATATATATATACAAATGTATATATATACAAATGTATATACAAATGTATATATACAAATGTATATATATACAAATCTATATACAAATATATATATATACAAATTTATATATATACAAATGTATATATATACAAATGTACATACAAATGTATATATATACAAATGTATATATACAAATGTATATATATATACAAATGTATATATATACAAATCTATATACAAATGCATATATATACAAATTTATTTATATACAAATGTATATACAAATGTATATATATATAAAAATCTATATACAAATGTATAAATATACAAATGTATGTATATACAAATGTATGTATATATAAATGTGTATACAAATATATATATATACAAATGTATATACAAATGTATATATATACAAATGTATATACAAATGTATATAATGTATATATAAATACAAATGTATATACAAATGTATATATATACAAATGTATATACCAATGTATATATATATAAATGTATATATATACAAATGTATTTATATACAAATATATATACAAATGTATATATATACAAATGTATATATATACAAATGTATATATATACAAATGTATATATATACAAATGTATATACAAATGTATATATATACAAATGTATATATATACAAATGTATATATATACAAATGTATATATATACAAATGTATATACAAATATATATACAAATGTATATATATACAATTGTATATATATACAAATGTATATATATATACAAATGTATATACAAATGTATATACAAATATATATACTAATGTATATATATACAATTGTATAGATATACAAATGTATATATATATATATATATATATATATATATATATATATATATATATATATATATATATATATATATATATATATATATATATATATATATATATATATATATATACAAATGTATATACAAATGTATATATATAAAAATGTATTTACAAATGTACATATATACAAATGTATATATATATATACAAATCTATATACAAATGTATATATATACAAATGTATATACAAATGTATATATTCAAATGTATATATATACAAATGTATATATATACAAATGTATATACAAATGTATATATATACAAATGTATATATACAAATGTATATATATATACAAATGTATATATTTACAAATGTATATACAAATGTATACACAAATGTATATATATACAAATTTATATATATGCATATATATATATATACAAATGTATATATATTCAAATCTATATACAAATGTATATATATATAAATTTATATATAAACAAATGTATATACAAATATTTATATATACAAATTTATATATATACAAATGTATATACAAATGTATATACAAATGTATATATATAAAATGTATATACAAATGTATATATATACAAATCTATATACAAATGTATATGTATACAAATGTATCTATATACAAATGTATATACAAACGTATATATATAAAAATGTATATACAAATGTATGTATATTCAAATGTATGTATATACAAATGTATGTATATACAAATGTATATACAATTGTATGTATATACAAATGTAAATATATACAAATGTATATATATACAAATGTATATATATACAAATTTATATATATACAAATATATATATATATACAAATATATATATATACAAATATATATACAAATCTATATATAAACAAATGTATATATATACAAATGTATATATAAATGTATATACAAATATATATATATATATATATATAAATATATATACAAATGTATATATACAAATGTATATATATATACAAATGTATATACAAATGTATATATATATATACAAATGTATATATATACAAATGTATATATATATACAAATGTATATATATATACAAATGTATATATACAAATGTATATATACAAATGTATATATATAAATTTGTATATATATACAAATGTATATATATACAAATCTATATACAAATGTATATATATACAAATTTATATATATACAAATATATATACAAATGTATATATATATACAAATATATATATATACAAATGTATATACAAATATATATATATACAAATGTATATATATATACAAATGTATATATTTATACAAATGTATATATATACGAATGTATATATATACAAATGTATATACAAATGTATATATATACAAATGTATATATATACAAATGTATATATATACAAATTTATATATATACAAATCTATATACAAATGTATATATATGCAAATGTATATACAAATGTGTATACAAATATATATATATATATACAAATGTATATATATGCAAATGTATATACAAATGTGTATACAAATATATATATATACAAATGTATATACAATTGTATATACAAATGTATATATATACAAATGTATATACAAATGTATATATATATAAATGTATATATATACAAATATATGTATATACAAATGTATGTATATACAAATGTATATATATACAAATGTATATACAAATATATATATATACAAATGTATATACAAATATATATACAAACGTATATGTATACAATTGTATATATATACAAATGTATATATATATACAAATGTATATGTAGTAACCGTGATTTTTGAAATCCAAAATCTAAGTTTAAATAATTTTCTGGAATTATTTTAATGGCAAAAATGGATTATTAGTTGTGCAATTGTGACTCGAAAATATCGACTTTTGATCGGAGCCTGATCTCGAAAATCTGAGATCACCAGTGCGACCGTCTCGTCAAAACAAGAAAGATTGATATTCACATGATTTCGATTCGACGGTCGGATTTTCCGCAAATCAGCGGCGAAAAACGGGGCCCACAACTTATGTGGGAATAGTAAATGAATAGTAACCCTGATTTCCGGTCCCCTCTCGATCGGTTGTTGACCGATTCACTGTCTGAGATTCAAACATAGGAGTATGAGTAGTCGTTTCTAGCTATTTTCGATGTTCTGAACACAATGACACAGACGGAATTCGCGTTTGGCGACCCTGGTGCATCGGAATGCGCGCCAAATAGTGCAAATTGCAGTATTTTATGGGCCGAGAATTTTTAGGAGCACTGAATCAAGAAAGAAAATACGCTACTTGAAAGGTCTCGACGAGCCGGACGTCGTGGCGAAGTCCGTTTTTCAATTTGATGACCCGTGCGTCTCGAAATGCATGAAATACAGTTAAAAATGAGTATTTTCGCATAAGGTGCAATATTTTATGTATCAAATGGGTTGAGGCTTCTTGGAGAGGGTTCTGGGTGCAATTGTGATCCACAGCAGGGACCCTGGGGTTAGAGGCTTACGGTACAGGGACATATTGGCATTTTGTTACAAAATGGAGTTAAATGCAATGTGTCTTTTGGGCTCCTCGTGGGGGGGTTACAGCCATTCGTGGGGTTTTAAAACTCATGGCTCACATTCAAGCAGAGGAAACCGCCTCTCCCCCTTAGCCCTGGGTCGCCAAGAGTCGCACCCACTCAAGGAAACCGAGTTCTGGCAAGGAAGAAGAAGACTGCTCCTGGGATCCTCAAGCTTCTTCCTGAGCATGCTAGTGAGCTCCTCTACCTCCTGTGAGCGCGCATGAGAGAGACAAGGCGCATGCGACGCGGGGAGGAGCGAACCGGCTTCATCCTTCTTCTCCAACTCCGGCCAAGGTGAGATCCGGTTATCCCTTGGTTGTTTGGACCCGAGACCTTTGGAAGTGTATTCCTTATGATCTGGGGACTCTTTCCAGCCCATCCCCGAAATGGGAAAAGCTTCGGTTGGCTGGTGGTGAAGTTGCACTGCCGGAAAATCAACCTAGCTCCGCCTCGAGCTATTTCTGCTCCCAGCGGTTTTGGACGAAAAATAAAATGATGGGAAGCTTCTTCTTGACCTCTAGACCATCTCCACCAAATTTGGTGAAGTTTGGTGCTCTGTGGGAGGCGCGGCATCAAGCCCTAGTTTGGGGAAGATGACCCCTTTGGCCGAGCTTCTTGCTCCGGCGCCGGCGTCGCTCCTCGACGCCGGGCACATGGCCGGGAAGCTTCCTGGGAGTGAGAGGACTCCATCCATGCCTTTGCATGGCATCCATGCAGCCTGAAAATGTGGCTGCCATGGATGGCTCTGTTACGGAATTTGAGTTGGCGTAATTTCGTGAAAGGTTCAAGTCTTGAAGATTGAAGGTGAAGAAGGTTGGATCATTTAACTCAATCTCAAGAAAGAAGAATTCAAAAGGATCAGGTATGTTTAACTAAAGATTTTTGGTGATCCGAATACTTCTTGTAGTGTAGAAACACCTGGAAGAATTTTTCATTGCATAAAAATCAAAAACTGGACATGGGACATGTTCAGGATCCGGATCAGACATTCCAATCCGGATCCCGAAGGGTGTTCGTTCATACACTGGTTCAATCCGGATCGCAGCATCTCATGATCCGGATCCCGAACACTAGTTTTACCTTTTTACTTGCACGATCCGAATCAGGATTTGCAATCCGGATCCCGAACGTTGATGTTTGGTGAAACTGTATGAACGATCCGGATCAGCCATTTCGATCCGGATCCCGAACTATTGTTTTTCTGGAAACCGTCTTTCTTGCTACTGCAATCCGGATCGCCGAAATCCGATCCGGATCGCCGTCCGTAAAATTTCCAGAAATGGTAGGTTTTTGATTCTTATCTCCTTCCAAATGTTTCTAACCTATAAATAGACCCTATGATTCTTTTCTAGGGCGAAGAAAATAAAAAAAAAAGAGCGGCATATATTGAAAAAGACGGCCGTGATAGAATAATCCACATATAGAGAAGAAAGGAAATACTAGATTTAATTCTATGTTTCTTCATCTATAATTGATTGATTTGATTCTAGGTTTTCATACTCAGATTTTTGAGTAGAATCAAATCAATGAATACTTAGATGGTATTTCCGATCTATTTCTGATCTAAGTATTCGGCGGATCATCACCACCCAAAAACAACGATTTCCCCAAAATCGGCGCGTGGACTCGCGTGTCCTTGTGGATTCAAGGTTCAACCGCTCTCGTGGATTCGGAGCGAGGTACGTTCGTGGATTCGAAGCGTGCTACTGGGTGAAGACCGTGGATTCGGTCGGACGTCGTGGACTCGACGTTGGACGCCGTGGATTCGGCGTTGGACGCAGATCGTGGATTCGAGACGCGTTGCGGAACGAGCGGAGAAGATCAACTAGGAGCGTATGGTAAAAGGTTGAGTCGTCTGTGAGTACGTTAAATCACCTTGTACGTGTTTTAATTCTAGTGGATTTCACCGTGTTATCGGTCCCGTGGTTTTTTACTCCGGCTTGGAGTTTTTCCACGTAAAAATCTTGCGTGTTCATTTATATTTCCGCATTGGGTTTTATTGCGCAATGATTTTTGAGTGTTATTGTTTACACCTATTCACCCCCCTCTAGGTATTTTTTTCCCCTATTTAGATCTATATTACATATAACCCAACAAGTGGTATCAGAGTGGGAATAGGGGTGTAAACAATGGTTGAAGGTGGAAACATCAACAGACCCCCATTCTTCGATGGAAACAAATTATGCGTACTGGAAAGTACGGATGAAAGCCTTTTAATTTCCATCGACGAACGGGATGTGGGCAATCAATTGAATTAGGATGGTCGAATCAACTGAAATTATTGCTGATGTTCGCACCATCAAACCTAGGTCGAAATGGACCAAGGAAGAGTTAGATTCATCTTCTTACAATGGCAAGGGAATTAATGCTATTTTAATGCCTTATCTCAAACTGAATTCTCTCGCGTCTCGGCATGTGAGACTGCGAAAGAAATCTGGGATGTTCTTCAGGTTACACATGAGGGAACTAACCTCGTGAAGATTCAAAAGCTGCAAATGCTTATGAGCAGATTGACTCCATTTTTATGGCAGAAAATGAATCTTTCACGGACTACTATACACGATTGCAAGACATCGTAAATTCATGTGCTAACCTGGGAGAGAAGATTCCAGAATTTAAAGTTGTAAGAAAGATCTTAAGAACTCTTCCTGAACGATTTCGCCCAAAGGTTACAGCCATTGAAACTATTAAACACCCGGACGAAATGCGTGTAGAAGAATTAGTTGGTTCATTACAAACATATGAAATGACATTTTCTACTAACAATTCTTCTGGAAAAGCATCCTCTTCTAAGTCTTCAGGTTATGCGTTGAAAACAACTAAGGAAGAAGACGCGGATACATCCTCCTCAGACGATGACGAGAACCTATCTATGGAGGAATTTGAGAAGCAGCTCGCTCTCTTGACAAGGAAGTTTCGCCGCAACTTTCGAAAGGGGTAATTCAAGTAAAACTCCATCCTTCGGAAAGTCAAAGAAAGGCAAGGGTACTTCAAGTTACAAGTCAAGAAAGCAGAGAAACTTCTCAAAGGGATAAGAAAAGTTCAGAGGGACAACTACAATGCTTCAAATGTTCGAGGCTACGACCACATGGCAACGGAGTGTCCCAACAAGTACCGGCAAGAAGAAGGCGATGCAAGTCGTCACTTGGGATGACAACTCAACGTCCAATGAGTCGTCTTCAGTGATGAAGAAAAGAGCACCCGGTACGACAGTTCCCACGCGTCCACATCTTCACCCTTCATGGCTTAATGGCAAGTACATCCGTCATGGTCCAACCTCCACTGTTGAAAAGAATGCAACGGACAATGAATCGGATGATTCGGAAGGTGAGATTTTGTTTTAGCCTACCACAGACTTTGAGGGATTTCAAAGAAACTGGCTAAGCAAAACAAGAGTTTGAGAGGGAGATTGCATGGATCTCGAAGAAGAAGCAAAAAAGTGCAACTTCTCTCTCAAACGCTCTTGAGTGGAAGGGGAAAATCTGATAAAAGTAAATGTTTCCCTTCAAGAGTCCAATGAGCTTTTTGAGAAGGAACATACAAAACTGGTGGATAAAGCGGATCACTTCTCAAAGCTCTACACGAGGCTCGACAGGATACCTGGAAATGACAAGACCATTGTCCAACTCAAGATATTGCAAGCGATTCGCTTCTGGAAGGAGTAAGTTGGATAAGCTTCTTGGTCTCGTCAAACAAATCGGATTCGGCCTCGGGTACACTCGAACTGAAAATAGTCCAAGTTCGAGTGGGACAGTCTTTGTGCCCAAGTCGGTATCCTCCTCCTCCGACACCGGCAACTACACGACAAGACGACAACAAGCCTACTTTCAATCCTCCTCGTGATCGTCAAGATCTAAGGTATTTTTCGTTGTGGTGTTTTAGGGCACATAAGAAGATATTGCAAGACGGGAGTCAAACGCTCACTCAACACCTCTTGCAACGACTACCAAAAGGCTCCTCCCCGAAATTCAAAGCAAAACTTTTCAAATGAAAAGAGCCTTGGTAGTTCACCGCGCAAGACGACTTCATCAAGGAGCAGCAATCGATCTAACAAGACGCCTCACCTAGGAGAATAACTTCACGACCATTACCGACGCATTCCAAAAAGGTTTGGGTGCGCAAAGGTGAAATTTCCCTTGTCTTGTTAAATGTTTCCTTGCATGCATATGATAGTTCGTCTTGGTATCTGGATAGGGGTGTTCCGTCACATGACCGGTGACAAAATAGTTTTCAAAACTTGAGAAATCTCCGGAGGACTCGTTGTTTTCGGAGACGGTCGATCTTCCAAAATTGTTGGAAAAGGAACAGTAGCTATTCCAGATGGCCCGATTTTGAAAAATGGTTATTTGTTGATGGCCTTAAGACTAACCTCATAAGCATAAGTCAACTTTGCGACAATGGTTTTTCAGTTAACTTTTCATCTGTTGAATGCGTTGTAACTGATAAGGACCATGTCTTCTTTTTAAAGGGGTTAGATCTGAAAACAATTGTTATGTTGTTCCTAATAAATTTCTGAAAATTGTAACTTAGCCTCTTTGAATAATGAAACACTTTGGCATGAAAGGCTAGGTCACTAAATTTTAAGGAACTTGCTAGAATTTCAAACAAGGACGTGGTCAAGGGGGTTCCAAAACTTTTATTTAACAAAACATTGTGTGTGGTGGTTGCAAAAGGGAAAACAGTCCAGGACTGCACACAAGAACTTGAACCACGTTGGTACAAAACGGCCCTTTGGAACTTTTGCACATGGATTTAATGGGGCCAACTCGTCAACCATCTTTGGGAGGTAAATGGTATATTTTCTTGATGGTTGATGATTTCTCTCGGTATTCTGGGTAGCATTTAAAAGAGAAAGCTGATACTTTTGATTCTTTTCACGAGATTTGCCATCGTATTATGATTGAAAAGAATGAAAAGATCATTCGTGTTAGAAGTGATAGAGGTGGAGAATTCATAAATTCAAATTCATTGATTTTTGCACTTCCAAAGGCATTAAGCATGAATTCTCAGCACCCTATACACCAACAGAATGGTGTTGTCGAGCGCAAAAACAGGTTGTTCAAGAGATGGCACGTGTTATGCTTCCAGCCGAATTACCGCTACATTTTTGGGCTGAAGCTGTGAACACTGCAATCTATGTCATTAACGAGTTTATTTGCGCCCGGGAACGTTAAATACACCATATGAACATGGTTTGTTAAGAACCCACATCAAATTTTTCGTATCTTCGGGAGTCGATGTTATTTTACGTGACCGTGAAAATCTTGGAAAATTTGACTCTCGAAGTGACGAAGGGATCTTTTTGGGTTATTCTACAATAGCAGAGCATATCGAGTATTTAACTTGGAATCTAAAACGATCGTAGAATCTATAAATGTTAAAGTAGATGAAGCTTTTCACTTTGCATCTGAAAAATCTACCCTCGATATCTCTCTAGATGATGATTCCCTGCTAGTGCATCTTCTCATGATAATACTTCCAATATTAATGATGCATCTAATGGTTCTTCAAGTTTTCTGATGTGCAGGAATCATCTCATGTACCTCCGAGTACTCCGTTTCAACAAACGTTACGAATCTCCAAGGATCATCCGGAATCGAATATTATTGGAGATCCACAAGAAGGAGTTAGAACTCGGAGGCAGTTGGTTTGTGGATTCGCTTGCTACGTATCTTTAATCGAACCAAAGAACATAGATGAAGCTCTTCAGGATGACTACTGGATTAAAGCAATGCAGGAAGAGCTCCATCAATTTGAGCGAAACAAAGTCTGGGAATTAACGAAGCCTCCAAAGCAACACAATGTGATAGGTACCAAATGGATTTTCAAGAACAAGAAATGAGGATGGTACTATCATCAGGAACAAGGCACGATTAGTTGCTCAAGGCTACTCTCAAGTAGAAGGTATAGACTTTGATGAAACTTCGCCCCTGTAGCTAGACTCGAGTCCATTCGTATACTATTTGCTATTGCTTGTCATTTTAAAATCAAATTATTTCAAATGGACGTTAAGAGCGCGTTTCTAAATGGGTTTTTAAATGAGGAAGTTTATGTGGCTCAACCAAAAGGTTTTGTAGACCATAAACAACCTAACCATGTTTTTCGTTTGAAAAAGGCTCTTTACGGTCTGAAACAAGCACCGCGAGCATGGTACGAAAGGTTGACAAAGCACCTTTTGGAGAAGGGCTATACTCGAGGGGGAGCTGACAGGACTCTCTTTGTGAAGCATTATCAAAGCAATTTCATTGTAGCACAAATCTATGTCGATGACATTGTATTTGGCGCAACAAGAGATAATGATGCTTCTAAATTCGCGGAGACCATGGAAAGCGAATTTGAGATGTCCATGATGGGCGAATTGACTTATTTTCTTGGATTGCAAATTAAACAAAATGATGAAGGTATTCACTTGAGTCAATCCAAGTATGCAATGGAGTTGGTCAAAAAGTTTGATTAGAAATTGAAGGATTTTCCGACTCCAATGGGAACTAGCCACAAGGGACTTGGAAGTGAATCACATAGTGAGAATGTAGACGAGAAACTGTATCGAAGTATGATTGGAAGTCTACTTTACCTCACGGCTAGTCGCCCGATATATCCTTTAGTGTTGGGATTTGCGCGAGATATCAATCAGCACCAAAGGAGGTTCACCTGAAAGCGGTGAAAAGGATCATCCGGTACATCAAAGGATCAATTAATTTCGGAATTTGGTATCCTATGGGAACAAGTTTGGATATTGTTGGATACTCAGATGCCGATTGGGCAGGATCAGTGGATGATCGGAAAAGCACGAGTGGTGCATGCTTCTATCTTGGCCATTGCCTTGTTGCATGGCACAGTAAAAAGCAGAATTGCATAGCACTCTCGACTGCCGAAGCGGAATACATTTCAGCGGGTAGTTGTTCAACCCAACTCATTTGGATGAAAAGTGTGTTGAGCGACTTCCGGATTTCAGCATCTTCGGTAACAATTCTTTGTGACAACACAAGTGCAATTAACATTTCTAAAACCCTGTGTTGCACTCTAGAACAAAACACATTGAACTTAGATATCATTTTCTTAGAGAGCTAGTTGAATCAAATACTCTTCAACTTTCATATATTTCAACTGAGGATCAATTAGCTGACATTTTAACAAACCTTTGGATCAAAACGTTTTATTCATTTGCGAAAAGCAATTGAATGCTTTCCTTGAAATAAACTTCTTTTTGAAAACTTTGCTTAGGTTAGGTTTTGTTTTGTGTGGTTTGTCTTGTTTCTATGTTTGAGGACAAATTGAGAATAGGCTGATGCATAATGCATAATTGATCTATATATTATAATTTGCTTTTGCCATCATAATATTTCCT
>CM055065.1:3438814-3468929 GCA_029204045.2 Tillandsia leiboldiana
CCCAACAACACTGGCCGGAAGATATTCGACGGCCCGGGACTACCGCCTGCTCAACGGCTCCCTCCCACGACAGCGCAACAGGGACACTAGACCTCCCGGGACTACCGTTTACCCAAACGGCTCCCGGCACAGATAAGCAACCCGCTACAACTACCAGACTCCACTCTGCTCCCAAGCACGAGTGCAAACGCATCCCACACTAAAAGAAAATCCCGACCTCTCGGCCACTACCCGGGCGAGGATAACACTAGGTCCAGGGATAGAAAAACAGTGTGGGTGTCTAAACATAAATAACCCTAGCCCAAGTGAGGGTTTTCTACTGGTCTGGTTACACATGCAACATATGACGGGGGTGCTAGGTCAAGTTCCAAGATAGCTGTATTAACAGATGATAAAAGGAATAACCATTCCAACAATCTAGCATGCTACACAAGGAAATAAACTATCATGCATAGTCCTACATCAATAGAATTAATGTACAGTCCATAAAACTTGGAGATAAGGCCACCCACCTCGATTTGGCACCAATTGCTCGTAGACACTTGCAATTGGCCTCCACGCGATCCGCACGCAAAACGATGTCCGCTGCCGGAGTCCGCACGCAAAACGGAGCGCGATGCCGAAATCCGCACGCCAAACGGAGTCCGCACGCAAAACGATGTCCGCTGCCGGAGTCCGCACGCAAAACGGAGCACGGTGCCAGGATCCGCACGCAAAATGAAGTCCGCACGCAAAACGATGCATGGTGCCGGAGTCCGCACGCAAAACGGTGCACGATGCCAGGATCCGCACGCAAAACGGAGTCCGCACGCAAAACGGTGCACCGTGCCGGAGTCCGCACGCAAAACGGTGCACGGTGCCAGGATTCGCACGTCAAAACGGAGTCCGCACGCAAAACGGTGCACGGTGCCCAACACAGAAAAGAGCAAGAGGGTCAATTACAGTCTAAAAGAATGCTCCAAAAACTGTACAAAAATACAGTAAAAGCAAAGCGCGGGACTTACCCGACCGCGCCGCCGCCGCCGCAACGCCCCCATCGGAAGCCTCGCGCGCTCCACGAGGCCCGCGATGCGAAACGCCATCTCCCACAACCTCCTCCCTCATTCTCTCTCGCTCTCGGGTGCAGAAGAAGGAAAAGAAAGGGAGAACGACGCTTGCGGGGGAGGAAGAAGAAGAAGAAAAGAAGGGAGAGAGGGAAGGTGGTCCACGGCCACGGTGCACGGTGCACCCGCCGGTCCACCGCACCCATGCGGGTGCACCCGGTCCAGGCAGCAAAAGGCGGGGCCACGTGGCCGCGCCTCTGCGCGCCACGCGGCCGCGCAGTCCGCGCGCCACACGGGCGCGTGACACCGCGCTGCCCACAGGCGCGGGACACGCGCCCGTGACACGGGCGCACTCCCCCGCACCCGCGCGGGCTCCAACGGGGGGCCGCCACGTGGCGGCCCCTGTGCTGTCCCGCGCAGGCGCGCCTTCCCAACGCGCGCCAGCTAGCGCGCACTGCGCAGCGCGCCGCCGCCCACCTCGGGATCCGTGCCGCGCGACGCCTCGATAAACGTGCCGTTTTGCCTCGAAAAACGCGCACTTCATCCGGGCTCCAAATCCAACAATTAAATAGTCCATTCTTAGCGATTTCGCGCGCTGAATCCAAAAACGATGTCCATTTCTCCAAATTCTCACCCGAAAATTTGCCGAATGCCCACTCGATCCGATTTTCGCGCCGGGTCCATTTTTAAAGTCCGATTTGCCCAATTCCAACTCTAAAAATTCCCGAATGCGACCGGAGAGGTAAACTTTTATCCGGACTTCACCCGGAGTCTAATTTTGACATCTGAATCGCGCGAAATCACTTCTAAACACCCGACGGGTCCTCCAACCTCCCACGGGGTCTCCAATGATGCAAGCAAATCCCAAATTGCATCACAAATCCATTTCTGGGCCCCCAACACGCGCACCAACACCCCCAACGGCGACCGAAAGCTGCCCAACAACCAGCAACCCTACGCGGGGGATTCCGGGACCTCACATCTGTGACGCCCCACTTCCCAGGGGGTCACCCATCCTAGAACTACTCTAGCTCAAGCACGCTTAACTCTCATGTTCCTCTTGGATCTTGCTACCATCCAAAATGCTATAGCCGGGTTAGAGATTTAGTCCTATTATATCATTTATATAGAGGACTAATCCAAATTCCGGGGGTGTCACATTCTTCCCCCTTTTAAGCCTTGACGTCCACGTCAGGCTCAAGCACACTCACAAGCGCCAAGCGATGTGAGACTCGTCTCGCTAGCCTTAGCCGACCTTGTGAGGAGCTGCACTCCACTCACAACGGTCATTAGCCGGGGAGCCTCGCTCTACCCGCTATATAACCCTGGCTCAGCCGAGACTCATCTCACATTTCCAGCTGGTGAATGGCTCTGATACCAACTGTGACGCCCCACTTCCCAGGGGGTCACCCATCCTAGAACTACTCTAGCTCAAGCACGCTTAACTCTCATGTTCCTCTTGGATCTTGCTACCATCCAAAATGCTATAGCCGGGTTAGAGATTTAGTCCTATTATATCATTTATATAGAGGACTAATCCAAATTCCGGGGGTGTCACATATATACATTTATATATATACACATTTGTATATAGATTTTTATATATATACATTTGGATATACATTTGTATATATATACATTTCTATATAGATTTGTATATATATAAATTTGTATATACATTTGTATATATATATATACATTTGTATATACATTTGTATATAGATTTGTATATATATATACATTTGTATATAGATTTGTATATATATACATTTGTATATACATTTGTATATAGATTTGTATATATGTACATTTGTATATACATTTGTGTATAGATTTGTATATATGTACATTTGTATATATATTTGTATATATATACATTTGTATATAGATTTGTATATATATACATTTGTATATAGATTTTTATATATATACATTTCTGTATATATTTGTATATAGATTTGTATATATATACATATGTATATATATTTGTATATATATACATTTGTATATATATACATTTTTATATACATTTGTATATAGATTTGTATATATATACATTTGTATATACATTTGTATATATATATACATTTGTATATATAAACTTTTGTATATAGATTTGTATATATATACATTTGTATATAGATTTGTATATATATACATTTGTACATACATTTGTATATATATACATTTGTATATAGATTTGTATATATATACATTTGTATATAGATTTTGTATATATATACATTTGTATATACATTTGTATATAGATTTGTATATATATACATTTGTATATAGATTTGTATATATATACATTTGTATATAGATTTGTATATATATATACATTTGTATATAGATTTGTATATATATACATTTGTATATACATTTGTATATAGATTTGTATATATATACATTTGTATATAGATTTGGATATATATACATTTGTATATACATTTGTATATAGATTTGTATATATATAGATTTGTATATACATTTGTATATAGATTTGTATATATATATACATTTGTATATAGATTTGTATATACATTTATTTGTATATATACATTTGTATATACATACATTTGTATATATATACATTTGTATATACATTTGTATAGATATACATTTGTATATACATTTTTATATAGATTTGTATATATATACATTTGTATATACATTTGTATATATATATATTTGTACATACATTTGTATTATTATACATTTGTATATACATTTGTATATAGATTTGTATATATATACATTTGTATATATATTTGTATATATATATACATTTGTATATACATTTGTATATAGATTTGTATATATATAAATTTGTATATACATTTGTATATATATACTTTTGTATATTAATTTGTATATATATACATTTGTATATATACATTTGTATATACATTTGTATATAGATTTGTATATATATATACATTTGTATATAGATTTGTATATATATACATTTGTATATACATTTGTATATAGATTTGTATATATATACATTTGTATATAGATTTGTATATAGATTTGTATATATATACATTTGTATATACATTTGTATATATATATACATTTGTATATATACATTTGAATATACATTTGTATATATATACATTTGTATATACATTTATATATAGATTTGTATATATATATATACATTTGTTTATACATTTGTATATAGATTTGTATATATATATACATTTGTATATAGATTTGTATATATACATTTGTATATAGATTTGTATATATATATACATTTGTATATAGATTTGTATATATATACATTTGTATATACATTTGTATATATATGCATTTGTATATACATTTGTATATATATATACATTTTTATACATTTTTATATAGATTTGTATATATACACATTTGTATATAGATTTGTATATACATACATTTGTATATACATTTGTATATAGATTTGTATATATGTACATTTGTATATACATTTGTATATAGATTTGTATATATGTACATTTGTATATAGATTTGTATATATATACATTTGTATATACATTTGTATATACATTTGTATATAGATTTGTATATATATAAATTTGTATATAGATTTGTATATATATGCATTTGTATATATATACATTTGTATATACATTTGTATATAGATTTGTATATATATACATTTGTATATATATACATTTGTATATAGATTTTTATATATATACATTTCTATATATATTTGTATATAGATTTGTGTATATATATACATTGGTATATATATTTGTTTATATATACATTTGTATATATATACATTTTTATATACATTTGTATATACATTTGTATATATAAATATTTGTATATACCTTTGTATATATATACATTTTATATATAAACTTTTGTATATAGATTTGTATATATATACATTTGTATATAGATTTGTATATATATACATTTGTACATACATTTGTATAATATACATTTGTATATACATTTGTATATAGATTTGTATATATATACATTTGTATATATATTTGTATATATATATACATTTTTATATAGATTTGTATATATATATACATTTGTATATAGATTTGTATGTATATACATTTGTATATATATTTTTATATATATAAATTTGTATATACATTTGTATATACATTTGTATATATATACATTTGTATATATATACATTTGTATATAGATTTGTATATATATACATTTGTATATACATTTGTATATATATATCCATTTGTATATAGATTTGTATATATATACATTTGTATATACATTTGTATATTCATTTGTATATAGATTTGTATATATATACATTTGTATATAGATTTGTATATATATACATTTGTATATACATTTGTATATAGATTTGTATATATGTACATTTGTATATACATTTGTGTATAGATTTGTATATATGTACATTTGTATATAGATTTGTATATATATACATTTGTATATAGATTTGTATATATATACATTTGTATATCGATTTGTATATATATATATTTGTATATATATACATTTGTATATACATTTGTATATAGATTTGTATATATACATTTGTATATACATTTGTATATATATACATTTGTATATAGATTTATATATATATACATTTCTATATATATTTGTATATAGATTTGTATATATATACATTTGTATATATATTTGTATATATATACATTTGTATATATATACATTTTTATATACATTTGTATATAGATTTGTATATATATACATTTGTATATATATTTGTATATATATACATTTGTATATATAAACTTGTGTATATAGATTTGTATATATATACATTTGTATATAGATTTGTATATATATACATTTGTACATACATTTGTATATATATATACATTTGTATATACATTTGTATATAGATTTGTATATATATACATTTGTATATATATACATTTGTATATAGATTTTGTATATATATACATTTGTATATACATTTGTATATAGATTTGTATATATATATATACATTTGTATATAGATTTGTATATATATACATTTGTATATACATTTGTATATAAATTTGTATATATATACATTTGTATATACATTTGTATATATATACATTTGTATATACATTTGTATATATATATAATTTGTATATTGATTTGTATATATATAGATTTGTATATACATTTGTATATAGATTTGTATATATATATACATTTGTATATAGAATTGTATATACATAAATTTGTATATATATTTGTATATATATACATTTGTATATAGATTTGTATATATATACATTTGTATATACATTTGTATATATATATATACATTTGTATATACATTTGTATATAGATTTGTATATATATACATTTGAGTGAAGGGTACAGCCTGAGTGATGGGTACAGCATCTGTCTAACAATCCCTCAGTCTCTCATGAGATCTATCTACTCAGCGATCCCCTTACCTCGATCAGCTGCTGATGGCCTAGCAGCTCCCGCTGACGACTCTGCAAAACATGGGAGAAGAAAGAGAGGAAACAACAATGGGGGTGAGAACTACCAGATAAACTAGTAGCCTCCCCTAGTGGGCAAAAACCTCAACTCTGACGCACCCACTAGGACTACTAGAGGCAAGAAAGGAATAAGTGGTAAAGTTGTAAACAGAACTGCTGAATAAAGGGGAAACCACCACTAGCATGCCTCTAAATGCAGTGCCAAAAGGAATGACTGTATGTATGCATCAGTATCTAACATGCCTGCCTGAAATAACCCAATCAGTGAACCAGTAAGGACTGGTACTGCCTGCTGTGCCTTGCCTGCCAAATCGGGTATGTCGGCCAATTCATAACACCGATAGGAAATAGGAGTCTCAAGGACTCAAAGTCTGTCTGTCGCACACTCCGGAGCGGCACTCGAGGGGAGCGACCCACACGAGTAAAGTATCTCAGTTATAAGTATCATAAGTGCCATAAAACAGCAGGACTGGATCACGACTCTAATCAAAGTGTGAAAAACCATCCACTAAAGAGACCTGATACACAATCTGATGCAATAGTACTCAATAAGTGGGAAAACTCCATCCACTAGAAAAAGCCCGATCCTCAATCTGATGCAAAGATCGACAAGACTCAACCTCAATCTGATGCAAAGATCGACAAGACTCAACCTCAATCTGATGCAAAGATAAACATCCGGTCCACCGCCTAATGTCTGCGGTTGCCGCAATACCCCACAAGTCCACAATCTAGTACAATCTCGACTACTCTATCCCAAACCCCTGCTCATACTCGAGCAACAAGCATCTGAATGCAAAGGAGAGCAATAAAACATGTCAAGCCCCAATATGATAGTGTAGCAATAAATAGTGGCTAACTAGATGTCCAAGCAAGCATGCAATTGTACTATTTAAAAGCTGTAGAAAGGTGTCAAATATTTATTTTAAAAAGATTGATTTACTGTACTGATATAAAAGTTATTTGCATGCGAGATTATAGCCGTTGTCCCAATCACAGTGTCCCAAGATGAGTTATCATATAATCTGTGGGGTCATATTAAATTTTAGGAGAGTTCGTCCCAGCTGTTCTCATCAATTGTCATATTAGTTCGTCCCAATGGTTCTCATCAATTGTCATATTAGTTCGTCCCAATGGTTCTCATCAATTGTCATATTTGTTCGTCCCAATGGTTCTTATCAATATTTTAGGGGAGTTCTAATAATCCCAGTGAGCTTGTCAAAAATGAGGTAAACAACAACCGCCCACCTCGAATAGCTCAAATCACACCCAGATAGTCTCCTGGCTGTCCACAATCCCCCTAAAACTGCTGTCTGCCGAAAAAGGTGCCCTACAGCAACACACATTGCACAGGGTGTAACTATATTATTCATAAAAATACAGCTTTTGCTGTTTTTCAAATAGCACGAAAAGAGAGGAGTTTTTCACCTCTGTATAGTGCTCAGAAAAATCCAGAAAAATTACGGTTGCGTTCCTTGCGACGAGTAGATCGAAATCTACTATTTAAACGCCTCGATCTGATGTTCCTACGCCATGATAAAAATCGGAGAAGTCGATGCTGTCCAGAAATTTCCACAGCAAAAAAGGGGGGTCAAAGAGGCTTCGGAAACCATGCCAAAAGTGCGAAACAGAGCGAAGTGATCAACACGAAAATCGAAGCCTTACCTCTTAGGAACGCGCTGCCGCAAAAATCGTTCAAAAATTTCACCAGGTTAGCCCACAGGGATTTTTCGACTGAACTGCGACAGGGAAAGGGGCCGAAAAAGAAAATCGTCGCAGTGCGCCGCGTCGCAGATAACTCACTATCAGTCACTCCAAAAATTCTGAAATTTCTAGGGGAGAGAGAGAAGAGAGAGAGGAAAAATTTTCATAAAGAGCCCAAGCTCTGGTTCTCTCTCTAAGGCTCGGATCCCGAGGTGAGAATGGGAGGGAGTGAGGGATTCTATTTATAATGGGCCAAGGTAATCTTCCACACCAGATCCGCGCAGAACAGGAAACACCAAAATGGACCAACCAGGACGCGCCACGTTTCCACAAAACAGGAAACAGCCTGTGCAAGGGCCACTCAGATTGCTGCCACGTGTCCACATGGTGCACATGCCGGGTCCCCGCGCCGGGTCTTCCGGAAAATGTCGGCCAATGGGGTGATGCCACGTGTCACAGACAACGCCGTCCAACCAATGAGGGAACGCCACGTGGCAACACCCATCTTCGGTGCTCCCGGTGCACGCAAGGCCGTGGACCGCGCTCCCGCGTGCCTAGCCCGCGCCTGCCCGCGCCGCGCGTCGCTGCGCTCTGCCGCGCTCCGCCATGCTCCGCCGCTGCGCCGCCGCCGCCGCCCGCCGGTTGCCGCCGGCTGCCGGAACAGTAAAATAAAGTAAATATACCATTTTGACCGTTTTCGCGCGCTGAGTCCAAATCCGCTGTCCATTTCGCCAAATTCTCATCCGAAATTTTGCCGAAAGCCCCCGGAAAGCCCACTTTCTTCGTTTTTCGTGCTGGATCCATTTTAAAAATCCGTTTTCGACACTACTAGCTCCGATACACTGTGTGAGCTTCATGTAGTCACTGTAATCACTGCAACAGTCTCTATAGAAGTCCGGATCATCACAAAACTGACTGCCACATCGGGTCCAGTCAAACCTGCGCCAACCTACTGCCGTTACGTCCCGGAGGAGCGGACTTACGTAGGGCGTCCCACACGGACTATCTCAAGCGAACTCTAGTGTAACAACTAGTCGCATACATCGCAGCCTCGTCAGGCTCGGTATCATCACACACACCCGGGTGGTAGCTCGGGGGGAGCGACCCTACCGAACTCAAGTATCACATCTATATCACTGTCTCATAAGCGGCACATGCAGGCTATGATCCACGATCAAACAGATCGGTAACTCCAAGCTCAAAGCACAACTCAGTCGGAAAAAGAACCTTGACTCAAACAGGAATAGCCCAAAACACTCTCACAACTATGTCGGAGAACCCTCAACGACTCAATCTGATAATGCACGACCATGGCTGAGTCAGGAAATCTCCACGACTCGATCTGCCAGAACCCCAAGATCCTCAAAGCTAAGTGGGAGAACCACCTCCACCACTAAATCAGAAAAACAATCCAGGATCAAGAACCATCCCAACAAGGAAGAAAACTCTCATGACACTAGAAACTCAACACATGATGCTCTAAAATATACTCGGCCCTCTGGCACGAGTACCCAGGCAACTCGAACAATCTGGACCATTCATAATGTTCTCAAAAGAATGCACAGTCTAGTGTCAAATAACCTCTAGATCATACTCTACCAACTCATAGCACAAAGTCGCATCCACTGCGAGAAACTGTCTCAACAGGCCAAACAGGCCGAACATCGCATCTACTGCGAACAACTGCCAAAACAGGCCAGACATCGCATCCACTGCAAACAACTGCCTCAACAGGCCAAACATCACATCCCCTGCGAACAACTGCCTCAACAGGCCAAACAGGCCGAACATCGCATCCACTGCGAACAACTGCCTCAACAGGCCAAACAGGCCGAACATCGCATCCACTGCGAACAACTGCCTCAACAGGCCAAACATCGCATTCCCTGCGAACAACTGCCTCAACAGGCCAAACAGGCCGAACATCGCATCCACTGCGAACAACTGCCTCAACAGGCCAAACAGGCCGAACATCGCATCCACTTCCAACAACTGCCTCAACAGGCCAAACAGGCAGAACATCGCATCCACTGCGAGCAACTGCCTCAACAGGCCAAACAGGTCGAACATCGCATCCACTGCGAACAACTGCCTCAACAGACCAAACACACTGGCTGGAGATACTCCACAGCCGGGACCCACTGTCACTCTGATGGCTCCCAAGGAACCCAGATCTACAGACTGCTATCAAACTCCACCCGGTCCCCAAACACGAGTGTAAAAGCATCCCACAACAACCCGACCTCTCGGCCCGCAACCCGGGCGAGGAAAGCTAAGTCCAGAATGACTAGTATAATAAAATGATGTGGGAATGTCTAGAGCAATAAAAGAAACCTAGCCCAAGTTGAAATTTTCTACCGTCTGGCAGAACATGATACATATGACATGGGTGCTAGGTGAAGTTCCAAGATTTCAATAATTGACAAGATGTAGGAATCACAAAAAGATCACAAGATTCATCAACAGATACCAAGAGTAATAACTTTCAGTTTCCACATGCTTTTTAGTCCAATTACTAACATGCATGATCCTACATACATAGAATTAGCACGTAGTCCATAGATCTTGAAAGCAAAGTCATCCACCTAAACGTGCTAACTGTCCGGAATCGTACAGCTGAGAAAGCCCAGAAAACAGATATCTCAGTACATCCACCAAGCCAACAGTACAGCAGCAGTGCTCAAAACATCCTGGGTACAAAATACAAAGCTAGCAGTTACACTTAATTCCATAATTTACCCAAATACACACAATCTGAAAATCAGTCCCAAAGATGCCACTTTTTTACCTGAAAACAATGCTCCAAAAATTCCAATAAAAATACCACGGCGATCCTCGCGTCGAGACCTTCGAAACGGGTACCTGCACGTCCAATTCTGAGCCCCGTAGGCCGAGTTACAAATTCCACAACACAGGGTGCGCAAAACTTCACAATCTCACAACTGTAAGAATCAGCACAGTAAAAGGGGAAATAGTATACCTTCGAACAAGCCTCAGAAAAATCCCGGAAAAATACGATGATAATCCTCGCGACGAGTAGATGCAAAAAGTGTACAGTCTCGTCTCGATCCGACGCTCGAGTGCGGAGATAAAATTCCGGCAAGGGGCTGCTGTCCAAAAAACTCCACCAGCAAATAGCGGCTTAGAAGTATCTCAAAAACCGTGGCATAAACTCTGAATCCCGCAAGATGATCAACACGAAAGTCGAAGACGTACCTCTCGTGATTCCAACGCCGCAAAAATCGTCCAAAACTACTAAAGGAGTAGCTCTGTGGACCTCTCAGATCGAACTGCGACGATAACGGGCCTCCGATGAAAGATCGTCACTCTATTCTCCGATGCCGAAGTCGTCGACGCCGCGGCTTCCAAAAATTTCGGGCCTCTGCCAGAAGATGCGCAACTGGAGCAACAGGAACAGGAGTAGAAGTCCCTGTGGGAAAAGACACCACGACGGGTGTGAGAACTACGTCCCAAGTAGTTCTCAGTGGGTGCCGCCAACAAGCCCAACGGTCTGCCCACTAAGTCTACTATAGGCAAAAAGTAACATATGCAGTGCTGAGGAAAGCTGGGAAAAGTAACTCTACAGCTACTATGCCTCTATCTAGATGCTCAAAGAGTGAAACAGAAAGAACATGATGCCACAACTAACTCTTATCTCTGATCACCCAATCTAAACTGACTGCCATATCGGGTCCAGTCAAACCTGCGCCAACCTACTGCCGTTACGTCCCGGAGGAGCGGACTTACGTAGGGCGTCCCACACGGACTATCTCAAGCGAACTCTAGTGTAACAACTAGTCGCATACATCGCAGCCTCGTCAGGCTCGTCCGTATCATCACACACACCCGGGTGGTAGCTCGGGGGGAGCGACCCCACCGAACTCAAGTATCACATCTATATCACTGTCTCATAAGCGGCACATGCAGGCTATGATCCACGATCAAACAGATCGGTAACTCCAAGCTCAAAGCACAACTCAGTCGGAAAAAGAACCTCGACTCAAACAGGAATAGCCCAAAACACTCTCACAGCTATGTCGGAGAACCCTCAACGACTCAATCTGATAATGCACGACCATGGCTGAGTCGGGAAACCACCACGACTCGATCTGCCAGAACCCCAAGATCCTCAAAGCTAAGTGGGAGAACCACCTCCACCAATAAATCAGAAAAACAATCCAGGATCAAGAACCATCCCAACAAGGAAGAAAACTCTCATGACACTAGAAACTCAACACATGATGCTCTAAAATATACTCGGCCCTCTGGCACGAGTACCCAGGCAACTCGAACAATCTGGACCATTCATAATGTTCTCAAAAGAATGCACAGTCTAGTGTCAAATAACCTCTAGATCATACTCTACCAACTCATAGCACAAAGTCGCATCCACTGCGAGAAACTGTCTCAACAGGCCAAACAGGCCGAACATCGCATCTACTGCGAACAACTGCCTAAACAGGCCAGACATCGCATCCACTGCGAACAACTGCCTCAACAGGCCAAACATCGCATCCCCTGCGAACAACTGCCTCAACAGGCCAAACAGGCCGAACATCGCATCCACTGCGAACAACTGCCTCAACAGGCCAAACATCGCATTCCCTGCGAACAACTGCCTCAACAGGCCAAACAGGCCGAACATCGCATCCACTGCGAACAACTGCCTCAACAGGCCAAACAGGCCGAACATCGCATCCACTACGAACAACTGCCTCAACAGGCCAAACATCGCATTCCCTGCGAACAACTGCCTCAACAGGCCAAACAGGCCGAACATCGCATCCACTGCGAACAACTGCCTCAACAGGCCAAACAGGCCGAACATCGCATCCACTGCGAACAACTGCCTCAACAGGCCAAACACACTGGCTGGAGATACTCCACAGCCGGGACCCACTGTCACTCTGATGGCTCCCAAGGAACCCAGATCTACAGACTGCTATCAAACTCCACCCATGTGAGGACCCAGAAATTTCCCACATTTGGATTACTGTTGGATCTGTGACTTCTGGAGACCCCGGTTGAGTGTTAGAGATGTTTGCGCGCATTTTGGACCCGTTATTTGGACCCGGCATGAAAAACAGATCAAGTTTGCTTTTCTGGGAATTTTTGGGAAATTTTAGGAGTGGAATTTGGCCGATCGGACTTCGGATTTGGATTCAGCGCGCGAAAACGGTCAAGATGGACTATTTACTTGTATTTTTCGGAGTCCGGATGCGAAAACACGCATTTCGAGGTTTTGGTACTGTTCCGGCGGCCGGAGAGGCGCCGGCGGCGGCGGCGGGCGGCGGAGCGCGGCAGTTGCCGGCAGCAGAGGCGCGCGGTCCACCGCGGAGGCGTGCACCCGGGCGCTCGCCACGTGGCGCCTCCCGGTTGGCGGGCGCAGTAGGCGCGGTCCACGGCCTTGGCGGGGTGCACGGTGGACCGTGGTCATGCCACGTGGCGTGATGGCATTGGCCGGTCTTGGTGCGCGCGGTCCATGCTGCGGGTCGGGTGCACGGTGGACCGGGGTGGACACGTGGCGGTTCTGGATTGGTGCGGTCTAGCGCGCTCGGTCCACGGAGCAGGTGTCGGTGCCTCGGGCCGCGTGCGCGCGTGCGCGCCATGCCGCGCTGACGCCGCGGCACTGTGCGCGTGTTGACTTCCCCGGGGACACGTGGTGGCACGGGGAGCGGCTTCTACCGGTGTTTGCTGTTTTGGGGGACACAACGGGTATTTTTGGAATTGTTGGTTTGGTTTTTCTTCAAGTTGCTTTCCGAGGGGAGTTTCATCTCCATTTTCGGCCACCTCGAGCCACCATCTCCCCGAGCTCCCTTCAGTGAAGATTTTCATCTTCGAGTGCTGGTTCTTGCTGCAAAGTTTCGGAATTTTTGAGTGCTCGTATCCCGAGGTTTTGGATTTTACGGCGCAGAGCGACGTTTCTTTCTTGGTGTTCCTCTTCGTCGCAAGTTCAGTGTGAAGGTTACCCTGGGCTACCCCGACACTGGTTTTTGGTGATTCTTGCGCCGACACACTCCTAACAGGTAGGGCTTCATCTTTCATTTTGATTGCGCATTCGTATTTTGACTCCTTGGCTCGGACCCCGAGGTAACAGTGGTCCCCCTTTTTCTGTGAGGAATTTTGAGACAGCAGCGGATTGGGGAGGCGATATCTTTGCGTACGAGCGTCGGATTGAGGCGTGCTTGTACAAGTTTTTCATCTACAGATCACAAGGAACAAGCTCGTATTTTCCTTGGATTTTTCCAGAGTTTCTATTCGAGGTGAAAATTCCTGTTCTTCTGTGTACAGTGTTACAGTTTTGACGCAGGAAATCGTTTGAGTACACCACCTTGCCGAATTTATATCTTGACCTTCGGAACTCGGATTTGGGCGTGCAGGGTACCGTTTCGAAGATATCGACGCGAGGATCACTGTGATATTTTTATTGGAATTTCCTGGGCATTTTCTGCAGGTGAAAAAGGGACAACTTTGTGACTGAAATTCTGTGTATGTTTTTATGGACAGTTTTGGAATTTAAGTGTAAATGTGAACCTTGTGTTGTACCCAGGAGAGTTGCGGGTATTGCTGGACCCGTTAGAGTTGGAGTTTTGGACTTCCTGGTATTTTCAGCTGTGGGACTTGGATAGTCAGCTCTTCAGGTGGGTGGCCTTGTCTTCATGACCTATGGACTGTGCATTAATTCTATCTGTGTAGGGACTTGCATGTTGTAGATGTGTTCTGTATAGCATACTAGATTATAGGAATTGATGTTCCTGATGTTGATAGATCATCATGTGTTTATTTCTTTCCCTACAAGCTGTTGATTATTGTTATCTTGGAATTTGACCTAGCACCCCTGTCATATGTATCATGTTCAGCCAGACTGTAGAAGACTCCTACTTGGGCTAGGTTTCTTTATTGTTCTAGACATTCCCGCATCACCTTATTACTAGTCGTTCTGGACTTAGCTTTTCCTCGCCCGAGTTGTGGGCCGAGAGGTCGGGTGGTTGTGGGATGCTTTTACACTCGTGTCGGGGGACCGAGTGGAGTTGATAGCAGTCTGTAGATCAGGTTTCTTTGGGAGAGTGACAGTGGGTCCCGGCTGTGGGGTATCTCCAGCCTGTGTGTTTGGCCTGTTGAGGCAGTTGTTCGCAGTGGATGCGATGTTTGGCCTGTTTGGCCTGTTGAGGCAGTTGTTCGCAGTGGATGCGATGTTCGGCCTGTTTGGCCTGTTGAGGCAGTTGTTCGCAGTGGATGCGATGTTCGGCCTGTTTGGCCTGTTGAGGCAGTGGTTGTAGATCTGGGTTCCTAGGGAGTCGTTTGAGTGAGACAGTGTTTTGTTGGTTAGCCGATCTTGTTGATCGAGGATTTGGATCATAGCCTGCATGAGCCACATTTGAGACACTTGACAGAGATACTTGTTACTGAGATACTTTACTCGTGTGGGTCGCTCCCCTCGAGTGCCACTCCGGAGTAGGCGAGACCGGGTTGTTGTGCCGGTGTGAGACTGAGCTTTTCTATCGCGACTTGTCGTTGCATTTGTCCCTCTGGCTGTGCTGGTGTTGGCAGTCATGGACGTCCTACGTAAGTCCGCTCCTCCGGGACGTAACGGCAGTAGGTTGGCGCAGGTTTGACTGGACCCGAGGAGGCAGTCAGTTTAGATTGGGTGATCAGAGATGAGAGTTAGTTGTTGCACCATGTTATCATCTGTTCCACTCTTTGAGCATCTAGATAGAGGCATAGTAGCTGTAGAGTTACTTCTTACCAGCTTTTCCTTACAGCCATGCATTGGTTACTTTATGCCTCTAGTAGACTTAGTGGGCAGACCGTTGGGCTTGTTGGCGGCACCCACTGAGAACTACTTGGGACGTAGTTCTCACACCCGTCGTGGTGTATTTTCCCACAGGGACTTCTACTCCTGTTCCTGCTGCTCCAGTTGCTGCTTCTTCAGATCGATGTGAGGGAGTCGCGAGCTAGATCCCTACCAGTCGTCGTCCTGAGAGTAGATGTACCCTTATTATTTTGAGAGTTTCTTGTTGAGAGACTTTGTAGTGAGGTATAGAGTTGTACTTTTCTTTCAGAGTTGAGTGACTTGTACTTTGGTGAGGATTTTGTATTAATTTATTTTATTTCTAGCAGTTTATTTTCAGCTCTGATATCTGGATAGTTTAGTATCTATCTTTTGCAGGTTAGACGCTTCGTCTATACGGGGTTCACCGTATGGGCGGCGGATCTGTTGGCGAGCCCGGGTCGCAGTTTCGACGCCGGGGCGTGACAACCCGGTCCCCAGACACGAGTGTAAAAGCATCCCACAACAACCCGACCTCTCGGCCCGCAACCCGGGCGAGGAAAGCTAAGTCCAGAATGACTAGTATAATAAAATGATGTGGGAATGTCTAGAGCAATAAAAGAAACCTAGCCCAAGTTGAAATTTTCTACCGTCTGGCAGAACATGATACATATGACATGGGTGCTAGGTGAAGTTCCAAGATTTCAATAATTGACAAGATGTAGGAATCACAAAAAGATCACAAGATTCATCAACAGATACCAAGAGTAATAACATTCAGTTTCCACATGCTTTTTAGTCCAATTACTAACATGCATGATCCTACATACATAGAATTAGCACGTAGTCCATAGATCTTGAAAGCAAAGTCATCCACCTAAACGTGCTAACTGTCCGGAATCGTACAGCTGAGAAAGCCCAGAAAACAGATATCTCAGTACATCCACCAAGCCAACAGTACAGCAGCAGTGCTCAAAACATCCTGGGTACAAAATACAAAGCTAGCAGTTACACTTAATTCCATAATTTACCCAAATACACACAATCTGAAAATCAGTCCCAAAGATGCCACTTTTTTACCTGAAAACAATGCTCCAAAAATTCCAATAAAAATACCACGGCGATCCTCGCGTCGAGACCTTCGAAACGGGTACCTGCACGTCCAATTCTGAGCCCCGTAGGCCGAGTTACAAATTCCACAACACAGGGTGCGCAAAACTTCACAATCTCACAACTGTAAGAATCAGCACAGTAAAAGGGGAAATAGTATACCTTCGAACAAGCCTCAGAAAAATCCCGGAAAAATACGATGATAATCCTCGCGACGAGTAGATGCAAAAAGTGTACAGTCTCGTCTCGATCCGACGCCCGAGTGCGGAGATAAAATTCCGCCAAGGGGCTGCTGTCCAAAAAACTCCACCAGCAAACAGCGGCTTAGAAGTGTCTTGAAAACCATGCCATAAACTCTGAATCCCGCAAGATGATCAACATGAAAGTCGAAGACGTACCTCTCATGATTCCAACGCCGCAAAAATAGTCCAAAAATACTAAAGGAGTAGCTCTGTGGACCTCTCAGATCGAACTGCGACGATAACGGGCCTCCGATGAAAGATCGTCACTCTATTCTACGATGCCGAAGTCGTCGACGCCGCGGCTTCCAAAAATTCCGGGCCTCTGCCAGAAGATGCGCAACACGAAGATATCCAACATTGCTAAAGGGTCCAAGGGCAGGGGAGCTCGGGAAAAGGGGCAAAAAGCCCAAGCAAACAGCCTATTTATAGGCCCAGCCAGAAAAAATCCAACTTTGGACTTTTTGGCCCAAAACCGGGCGCCCGGGCATTCCGGGCTGCTACAGTAACGGGCCCGGCCCGTTACTGTTCACGCCCGGAAGTCTCCCAGCCCGCCACGCGTCCACCCAAACAGCAAACAGCTGTTTGGGCCAACGGCGCTGCGCCGCGTGGCCGACGCTGGTGCCTACACGTGGCGCCCACGCCGGGAGCCGCGGGTCAGCGCGCCCACGTCGCGCCCACGCGCGCCTGTCGGGCACGCAGCCCGAGGTACCTGCTCCCCTCACCGTGGACCGCGCGCACAACACCACCCAACCACGTGCTACCACGTGTCCAACCCCGGTCCACCGTGCACCCGCGCCTTTCCCGTGGACCGCGCCCACTGTGCCCGCCAACCGGGTGCAGCCACGTGGCCAGCGCCCGGGTGCACGCCTCCGCGGTGGACCGGGCGCCAACGCCGCCGCCAACCGCCGCGCTCTGCCATCCGCCGCCGCCGCCGGCGCTTCTCCGGCCGCCGGAACAGTACTAAATCACCTCGAAAACCGTGTTTTCGCGTCCGGGCTCCGAAAAATACAAGTAAATAGTCCATCTTGACCGTTTTCGCGCGCTGAATCCAAATCCGCTGTCCGTTTGGCCCAATTCCAACTCTAAAATTTCCCGAAAATTCCCGGAGAAGTGAACTTGATCCATTTTTCATGTCGGGTCCAAATCTTGGGTCCAATATGCGCGCAAACACCTCTAACACTCAACCTGGTTCTCTAGAAGTCACATATCCAACAGTAATCCAAACGTGGGAATTTCCGGGTCCTCACACAGTTGTTCGTAGTGGATGCGACGTTTGGCCTGTTTGGCCTATTGAGGCAGTTGTTCGCAGTGGATGCGACGTTTGGCCTGTTTGGCCTGTTGAGGCAGTTGTTCGCAGTGGATGCGATGTTTGGCCTGTTGAGGCAGTTGTTCGCAGTGGATGCGATGTCTGGCCTTTTGAGGCAGTTGTTCGCAGTGGATGCGATGTCTGGCCTGTTGAGCCAGTTGTTCGCAGTGGATGCGATGTCTGGCCTGTTTAGGCAGTTGTTCGCAGTGGATGCGATGTTCGGCCTGTTTGGCCTGTTGAGACAGTTTCTCGCAGTGGATGCGACTTTGTGCTATAAGTTGGTAGAGTTTGCTAGTGCCTTGAGATTCGTGTGTGCTGATCAGCTGAGTCGTCGAGAGTGCTCCGACCATTGTGCGAGATGTTTGAGGATCCTGAGTCTTTCCATTCTGAGAGTGTGGGTGGATTTTGACTATAGCCTGCAGTTCCACTTGAGCTCGACAGAGTGCGCGAATACCTTTCCTCGGTGGGGTCGCGCCCCTCGAGAGCCACGCCCGGGGTGGATCTGTTACTTTTGTATCGCGACTTGTCGACGCCGTCCCTCTGACTGAGCCAGTTTTGGCAGTCACGGACGCCGTCCCTCTGACTGAGCCAGTTTTGGCAGTTACGGACGCAGTCCCTCTGGCTGAGCCAGTTTTGGCAGCTACGGACGCCCTACGTAAGTCCGGTCCTCCGGGATGTAACGGCAGTAGGTAGGCGCAGGCTTGACTGGACCCGAGGAGGCAGTCAGTTCAGATTGGTTGACTATACTGATATGTTAGTAGATGCACCATGTTATCATCTATTCCGCTCTTTGAGCATCTAGATAGAGGCATAGTAGCTGTAGAGTTTACTTTTCCCAGCTTTCCTTACAGCACTGCATATGTTACTCTATGCCTCTAGTAGACTTAGTGGGCTGACCGTCGGGCTTGTTGGCGGCACCCACTGAGAACTACTGTGGGATGCAGTTCTCACACCCGTCGTGGTGTCTTTCCCCCAGGGACTTCTGCTCCTGTTCCTGTTGTTCCTGTTGCTGATCCTTCTGACCGAGGCGAGGGAGTCGCGAGCTAGTTCCCTACCCGTCGTTGGAGTGTAGCGGTACCCCTTCAGAGGAGAGCTTCAGTAGATTAGTTATTATTTTTTCCTCTGTTGAGAGACCTTGTAGTGAGGTATAGAGTTGTATTTTACTTTACAGTTTGAGAGACTTGTGTTTTTGGTGACGGATGGTTTGTACTATTATTGGAGTTGTATTTATTTACTTTTCAGCTCTGATATCTGCTAGTGTAAATGATATTTTTGCAGGTTAGTCGCTACGTCTATACGGGGCTTCCCGTATCGGCGGCGGATCTGTTGGCGAGCCCGGGTCGCAGTTTCGACGCCGGGACGTGACAACCTACTTGTGCAAACTTAATATAAATTGGAGCATTTGTCTCTGGACAACACCAGGACACACAGGCTCACCATTGGGCAGCCCAGAATTTGCTGGATCAAAGAGATCCAAACCTTTGCTCTTTAACTTTTTGACATTGCTCCACACCATGCCACACAGCCCAAAATTCGGGTCTGAAGTGAGCATAAAGCTCAGGGAAAGGTATAGAACAACTTTCATATTCTGTAGGATGTCTAAATCGTCTCTTGAGTTCATTGGGGCATTTTATCAAACAGGTGGTGGGCACTTTTTCTAACACACAAGCTTCAAAGACCCAACAATGGCATTTTGCTATTTCTGGGTTCTGGCCTCAACCACTTGCACCACAAGGTGCCTTTCATCACCACAACCTTCCTGGTCCTGTGCCCGACGACGAGGTCACGACGGCGACGGCGGCGAGCAAGCTCGGCCAAGCTTCCCAATGACCATTAATGACAACTTCCCAACCAGAGGGTTTTAGGTGCAATGGATAGCACCAATAGCTTCCTAGCAAGCTTTTAGGAAGGTCTGGGCTTGACCCCGCCATCGGCGGTCGCCGGATGGCCGGCCGCCATTAACGAGCTTGAACTCGAGCCTGTTGGGTTATATGTAATATAGATCTAAATAGGGGGAAAAAACACCTAGAAGGGGGTGAATAGGTGTAAACAATAAACACTCAAAAAATCATTGCGCAATAAAACCCAATGCGGAAATATAAATGAACACGTAAGATTTTTACGTGGAAAAACTCCAAGCCGGAGTAAAAAACCACGGGACCGATAACACGGTGAAATCCACTAGAATTAAAACACGTACAAGGTGATTTAACGTACTCACAGACGACTCAACCTTTTACCATACGCTCCTAGTTGATCTTCTCCGCTCGTTCCGCAACGCGTCTCGAATCCACGATCTGCGTCCAACGCCGAATCCACGGCGTCCAACGTCGAGTCCACGACGTCCGACCGAATCCACGGTCTTCACCCAGTAGCACGCTTCGAATCCACGAACGTACCTCGCTCCGAATCCACGAGAGCGGTTGAACCTTGAATCCACAAGGACACGCGAGTCCACGCGCCGATTTTGGGGAAATCGTTGTTTTTGGGTGGTGATGATCCGCCGAATACTTAGATCAGAAATAGATCGGAAATACCATCTAAGTATTCATTGATTTGATTCTACTCAAAATCTGAGTATGAAAACCTAGAATCAAATCAATCAATTATAGATGAAGAAACATAGAATTAAATCTAGTATTTCCTTTCTTCTCTATATGTGGATTATTCTATCACGGCCGTCTTTTTCAATATATGCCGCTCTTTTTTTTTTATTTTCTTCGCCCTAGAAAAAGAATCATAGGGTCTATTTATAGGTTAGAAACATTTGGAAGGAGATAAGAATCAAAAACCTACCATTTCTGGAAATTTTACGGACGGCGATCCGGATCGGATTTCGGCGATCCGGATTGCAGTAGCAAGAAAGACGGTTTCCAGAAAAACAATAGTTCGGGATCCGGATCGAAATGGCTGATCCGGATCGTTCATACAGTTTCACCAAACATCAACGTTCGGGATCCGGATTGCAAATCCTGATTCGGATCGTGCAAGTAAAAAGGTAAAACTAGTGTTCGGGATCCGGATCATGAGATGCTGCGATCCGGATTGAACCAGTGTATGAACGAACACCCTTCGGGATCCGGATTGGAATGTCTGATCCGGATCCTGAACATGTCCCATGTCCAGTTTTTGATTTTTATGCAATGAAAAATTCTTCCAGGTGTTTCTACACTACAAGAAGTATTCGGATCACCAAAAATCTTTAGTTAAACATACCTGATCCTTTTGAATTCTTCTTTCTTGAGATTGAGTTAAATGATCCAACCTTCTTCACCTTCAATCTTCAAGACTTGAACCTTTCACGAAATTACGCCAACTCAAATTCCGTAACAATCTCCCCCTTTGGCGGTTTCGTGACAAAACACAAATCCACTAAAGAAAATTCAAAAAGATATTTTTGTTGCTATCACCATACAACAAAAATTTACAATGGAGATCCAAAAATTTAAAAACATGAGATAAACTCCTAAAACAGACTCTAGACTTAGACATCTGTACTCTCTGCACACAGAAATCATCCTTGACAAAAAGAATCGTTAGATACCTCAAGAATTGAAACATACAAAACCAAGTACATAGATAGAGTTTATCTGATCATCATGACATTTGAGAATTCAGATATGTAAGAGAATCATAGTCAAAAACCAACATATCTTCTATGCATTCAAAAACCAAATGTCACAAAGTGTTAGTCCAACATCAACTTGTTAGTCATATTACATGCCCAAATAGTTAGTCGAATAGTTAGTAGAGACAGGCAACAAATCACAAGATAAAAAACCAAAGTTGAAGTTGAAGTGATACTTACCTTGATGTTCACACATTCACACAGTTTTCACTTCATCATTGTTCAAGTTCTCTCTAAACTCTCTCCCCCTTTTTGTCACAAACTAAGCCCAAATTACAAAAATTTAAGGAGAGTTAAAAATTTCAAAAATGTAAGGAAATGTAAGAACTAGAACTAAGAGTAAGTCCGAAAAACTGAACTAAAATCTAAAAAGGTAAAAGCCTGCACAAATCTGCACAAAAATTGTTAGAGCACAACTTAGTTATCGGAGTCTGAATCCTCAGACGCACTATATCCCATCTTAGCGAACATGTTCTTGATCAATTTCCTCATCGAATTTACTTTCTTGGTCAATGTAATTTGGGATGCCGTTATGATCTCGAGTTCTTCAGACATTCGCCTTTGTTCTATGGTTATCCGCTCTTGCTCAAAAGATAGGCGCTGTTGTTGCTTGAAAATCGAAGTTACTGATGCGTCATCATCCGCGCCAGGTGCTTGTTGAGACGGTGAGGCCGAGGTGCCGACACAAGGTTTCTTTCCAGTGGACGGTGTCGGAGTAACATGTGGTAATTTGTGAAGTGACTTCACAATCGTTGACTCATCTATCATCCCCCAACAGTGTTGATAAGATGTCGAGCTTATATCAATGTCAAACTTTTGTAAGATCCTCATGATGATTAAAGGAAACGGAAGTCGCTCAGAAGGATGAGGATGCACAATATATCTTGACATTCTATTCCAAATTATGTAGGGGATATTCATGTTCAATCCTACAGCCTCAGAGGGATGACCTATGAGATATAAGAACAGCGGTCTCTCCCATCTCACGACCTTAGTCTGCATGTTAGGTAGAATGTTGTAACACGTGATGAAATTTAGAAATCGGTACTCCAGTCGAAGATGTTTGGATTTTACACTTTTACCATCAGCTGATTTCGTTCCTTCCAAACAAATTTTATCTATTACTGTTTGCCACAAGGCATTCGTCAAACTTCTTCCTTTCAAAAAGTTGAGCCCCGATGTGTTAGATTCCATTCCAAGGACTTCGCCAATTAGCTGCGGAGTGATTTTAAGTTTCATCCCTTGGATATTTGTATAGAAATGCATTGATCCATGTTCATCTTCTTGAAGATGTCTTGCATTCGTGTAAAAGGTTCTTACACGATACAAACAATACCCAAGTAGTTCGGGGAATCGGCAGACTTGGATGAGATTAGCTTGCTCAATCAAGGTTCCAAACTCTTGTGAGTGATTTCGGAGAGCTTCAGTGTTGACATGACGTTCACCGATGCATTCACGACGTTCAAACGCTCGAAGGCGATCCATGCTGACGAACACTCCTTCCACGCGAGGCGGGGAGTCAGGAACTATCGGCGTGTCAATATCAGCGTCTCGTCGTAGTCCAAAGCATCTAGTTACTCGTTTTCTTTTCACAGAGATGGTTGGATTAGCCATAGGCGCTTTTCCTGTGTCCATGGGTCCCTTTCCTTTTGATCCATCGGAAGCTTTTCCTTTTGAACCATCAGACGCCTTTTGTTCAGGCAATGAGTCATCATCATCTGTCAATTCAGTTTAATCTATCTCTTGACAATCTGCTTCCACTTCTGTGTCACTGATCAGAAGAAACTCACCTTTTTGTTGTGTTTTCTTAGCTCTCTTTAATTTGTTTGTGGCCCGAGTGTGCACTAAAGTGACCAACAGAAGGATGATCCATGAGAATCCCATTAATCCAAATGCCTTAAGAAGATTGAAATCCTGTGAAGACCAACTCAAGAACACATGAAAAAATTGTTAATTTTCAAAAATTTGAAAAATTGTACCCAAACAATCATAATCATGTAGAGAGACTAAAAATCAAATTAGTTTTGCAAAAAGAATTTTAAAAATAGATCAATTGCATGTTTTTCAAAAATTCCTATTATATGTCCTAAAACAGAATTTTCAGAAATCGAAGCCCAAAAATTCGTTAATCAGGAGAATACCTAGCATATAATCAAAACTAATCTACCCAGAGTTCTTATTTCAAAAGAGATTTGACCAAAAACCATTCACAAACGAAAAAGATAGAAAAATCTCATCACGTTTTGAAGAAAATAGAGAAAACCTGTGAAAAACGAGATTTTGATCAATAAAACTTACTTGGATTCGAAGAACTTGAGTTAGGAAAGCTCCAAGGTGCAAGAATTCTAGAGAGAGAAGCTCTAGAGACTTGAGAACAAAAGATTAAGGTAAAAGAAATCAAAACCCTCTTGTTCTTATTAAAACCCTAGCTGTGATCCGGATCGGATCGAGATTTCGATCCGGATCGGCTAGCCGCAGGAAGAAGCCTGCGTTCGGGATCCGGATCACTTATCCCGATCTGGATCAGCTGCAACTTTTTCTTCAGAAAAATTTAGAAAAAAAATCCATAAAATCCAGAAAAAGTATGTAAGCATTTTAGCACATCAACTTTAAACAAAAGTAATCGTTTCATGTCAAGAGAAATAAATTACGTTAAATCTATCAATAACATTCAAATAATGACATGACAATTTACAGAAATTAAAACTTTTAAAGTTGATCAAGTTCAAACACATCCATCATGATCTTATGAGTACGGCGTTTATCAAATCATTAAAATGGTAAAGAAAATGAATTACCAAGATCAATAGATGTTTGAAATCCCAAATAAATTATATAATGTATCTAGTCAATCTGTTGAAGAGAGTGGCTCTTTGAGCATCTTTCATTAAAAAAACCCACCTTATACCAACCTTGAAATTTGACGGAGTCAAGTATTTCAATCATACATTTTATTTAATCAAAAATTACAAACCCATGCTTGGTATACATGTGGTAGCTGCACACAGTACTCGGACGACCGAGGTGGTAGCTCTTTCCTCCATGTGGTGGTAGTTTTCACACTCCTCATTGGGATGTAACTCTTTCCACATCTTTTGAGCATTTTACTTTTCTTTGACTCCCCCTCAATTGGCTATCAATTAATTTAAGATATAAAGTATTCAACCAAGGATTGATCTCGAATTCATACTCAACTAAATAGTCAAATAAGATAAAAACAATACCAAGAGATCATTGAGAGAGAAATTGACTTTGATCAATTAAAAATGGTTTAATTTAAATAAATGATCAATGCATCAACTGAATTATTATGATATCCAAAGCATAATAAATTTCTAATTATATGAAAGGATGCAAGTAAAGTCAATAATACACATGCTCAATTAATGTACTATGTATAAACATAGATAAAGAACAAAAACACAAAAACAAAACCTAACCTAAGCAAGAGTTTCAAAAAGAAGTTTATTTCAAGGAAAGCATTCCAATTGTTTTACGCAAATGAATAAAACGTTTTTGATCCAAAGGTTTTGTTAAAATGTCAGCTAATTGATTTTCAGTTGAAATATATGAAAGTTGAAGAGTATTTGATTCAACTAGCTCTCTAAGAAAATGATATCTAAGTTCAATGTGTTTTGTTCTAGAGTGCAACACAGGGTTTTTAGAAATGTTAATTGCACTTGTGTTGTCACAAAGAATTGTTACCGAAGTTGCTGAAATCCGGAAGTCGCTCAACACACTTTTCATCCAAATGAGTTGGGTTGAACAACTACCCGCTGAAATGTATTCCGCTTCGGCAGTCGAGAGTGCTATGCAATTCTGCTTTTTACTGTGCCATGCAACAAGACAGTGGCCAAGATAGAAGCATGCACCACTCGTGCTTTTCCGATCATCCACTGATCCTGCCCAATCGGCATCTGAGTATCCAACAATATCCAAACTAGTTCCCATAGGATACCAAATTCTGAAATTAATTGATCCTTTGATGTAACGGATGATCCTTTTCACCGCTTTCAGGTGAACCTCCTTTGGTGCTGATTGATATCTCGCGCAAATCCCAACACTAAAGGATATATCCGGGCGACTAGCCGTGAGGTAAAGTAGACTTCCAATCATACTTCGATACAGTTTCTCGTCTACATTCTCACTATGTGATTCACTTCCAAGTCCCTTGTGGCTAGTTCCCATTGGAGTCGGAAAATCCTTCGAATTTTCTAAGTCAAACTTTTTAACCAACTCCATTGCATACTTGGATTGACACAAGTGAATACCTTCATCATTTTGTTTAATTTGCAATCCAAGAAAATAAGTCAATTCGCCCATCATGGACATCTCAAATTCGCTTTCCATGGTCTCCGCGAATTTAGAAGCATCATTATCTCTTGTTGCGCCAAATACAATGTCATCGACATAGATTTGTGCTACAATGAAATTGTTTTGATAATGCTTCACAAAGAGAGTCCTGTCAGCTCCCCCTCGAGTATAGCCCTTCTCCAAAAGGTGCTTTGTCAACCTTTCGTACCATGCTCGCGGTGCTTGTTTCAGACCGTAAAGAGCCTTTTTCAAACGAAAAACATGGTTAGGTTGTTTATGGTCTACAAAACCTTTCGGTTGAGCTGCATAAACTTCCTCATTTAAAAACCCATTTAGAAACGCGCTCTTAACGTCCATTTGAAATAATTTGATTTTAAAATGACAAGCAATAGCAAATAGTATATGAATGGACTCGAGTCTAGCTACAGGGGCGAAAGTTTCATCAAAGTCTATACCTTCTACTTGAGAGTAGCCTTGAGCAACTAATCGTGCCTTGTTCCTGATGATAGTACCATCCTCATTTTTCTTATTCTTGAAAATCCATTTGGTACCTATCACATTGTGTTGCTTTGGAGGCTTCGTTAATTCCCAGACTTTGTTTCGCTCAAATTGATGGAGCTCTTCCTGCATTGCTTTAATCCAGTAGTCATCCTGAAGAGCTTCATCTATATTCTTTGGTTCGATTAAAGATACGTAGCAAGCGAATCCACAAACCAACTGCCTCCGAGTTCTAACTCCTTCTTGTGGATCTCCAATAATATTCGATTCCGGATGATCCTTGGAGATTCGTAACGTTTGAGGTAACGGAGTACTCGGAGGTACATGAGACGATTCCTGCACATCAGATAAACTTGAAGAACCATTAGATGCATCATTAATATTGGAAGTATTATCATGAGAAGATGCAATGGCAGGTGTATCATCATCTAGAGAGATATCGAGGGTAGATTTTTCAGATGCAAAGTGAAAAGCTTCATCTACTTTAACATTTATAGATTCTACGATCGTTTTAGATTCCAAGTTAAATACTCGATATGCTCTACTATTTGTAGAATAACCCAAGAAAATCCCTTCGTCACTTCGAGAGTCAAATTTTCCAAGATTTTCGCGGTCACGCAAAATATAACACCGACTCCCAAAGATACGAAAATATTTGATGTTGGGTTTTCTACCACACCATAGTTCATATGGTGTATTTAACGTTCCCGGGCGCAAATAAACTCGATTAATTACATAGATTGCAGTGTTCACAGCTTCAGCCCAAAAATATAACGGTAAATTCTGGCTGTGAAGCATAACACGTGCCATCTCTTGAACAACCCTGTTTTTGCGCTCGACAACACCATTCTGTTGAGGTGTATAGGGTGCTGAGAATTCATGCTTAATGCCTTTGGAAGTGCAAAAATCAATAAATTTTGAATTTATGAATTCTCCACCTCTATCACTTCTAACACGAGTAATCTTTTCATTCTTTTCAATCATAATACGATGGCAAATCTCGTGAAAAGAATCAAAAGTATCAGCTTTCTCTTTTAAAAATGCTACCCAAGAATATCTAGAGAAATCATCAATCATCAAGAAAATATACCATTTACCTCCCAAAGATGGTTGACGAGTTGGCCCTATTAAATCCATGTGTAAAAGTTCCAAAGGCCGTTTTGTACCAACGTGGTTCAAGTTCTTGTGTGCAGTCCTGGACTGTTTTCCCTTTTGACAACCGCCGCACACAATGTTTTGTTCAAATGAAAGTTTAGGAACCCCCTTAACCACATCTTTGTTTGAAATTCTAGAAGTTCCTTAAAATTTATGTGACCTAGCCTTTCATGCCAAAGTGTTTCATTATTCAAAGAGGCTAAGTTACAATTTTCAGAAGTTATACTAGGAACAACATAACAATTGTTTTCAGATCTAACCCCCTTTAAAAAGAATACATGGTCCTTATCAGTTACAACACATTCAACAGATGAAAAGTTAACTGAAAAACCATTGTCGCAAAGTTGACTTATGCTAATGAGGTTAGTCTTAAGGCCTTCTACATATAACACATTATTTAGAACCGGGCCATCTGGAATAGCTACTGTTCCTTTTCCAACAATTTTGGAAGATCGACCGTCTCCGAAAACAACGAGTCCTCCGGAGATTTTCTCAAAGTTTTGAAAACTATTTTTGTCACCGGTCATGTGACGGGAACATCCACTATCCAGATACCAAGACGAATTATTATATGCATGCAAGGAAACATTAGTAACAAGACAAGGGTAAATTTCACCTTTGCGCACCCAAACCTTTTTGGAATGCGTCGGTAATGGTCGTGAGGTTATTCTCCTAGGTGAGGGCGTCTTGTCAGATCGATTGCTGCTCCTTGATGATGTCGTCTTGCGCGGTGAACTACCAAGGCTCTTTTCATTTGAAAAGTTTTACTTTGAATTCCGGGGAGGCGCCTTTTTGGTAGTCGTTGCAAGAAGTGCTTGAGTTGAGCGTTTGGCTCCCATCTTGCAATTTCTCCTTATGTGCCCTAAAATACCACAACAAAAACATACCTTAGTACTTGACGATCCCGAGGAGGATGAAGTAGGCTTGTTGTCGTTGCTTGTCGTTAGTTCCGGTGTCGGAGGAGGAGATACCGACTGGGGCACAAAGACTGTCCCACTCGAACTTGGACTATTTTCAGTTCGAGTGTACCCGAGGCCGAACCGATTTGTTTGACCGAGACCAAGAAGCTTATCCAACTTACTCCTTCCAGAAGAGAATCGCTGCAAGTCATCCTTGAGTTGGAAAATGGTCTTTGTCATTTCCAGGTTATCCTGTCGAGCCTCGTTGTAGAGCTTTGAGAAGTGATCCGCTTTATCCACCAGTTTTGTATGTTCCTTCTCAAAAAGCTCATTGGACTCTTGAAGGGAAACATTTACTTTTATCAGATTTTCCCTTTCCACTTCAAGAGCGTTTGAGAGAGAAGTTGCCCTTTTTGCTTCTTCTTCGAGATCATGCAATCTCCCTCTCAAACTCTTGTTTTGCTTAGCCAGTTTCTTTGAATCCCTCAAAAGTCTGTGGTAGGCTAAAACAAAATCTTCACCTTCCGAATCATCCGATTCATTGTCCGTTGCATTCTTTTCAACAGTGGAGTTGGACAATGACTCGGATGTACTTGCCATTAAGCACATGAAGGGTGAAGATGTGGACGCGTGGAATGTCGTGGTGCTCTTTTCTTCATCACTTGAAGACGACTCATTTGACGTTGAGTTGTCATCCCAAGTGACGACTTGCATCGCCTTCTTCTTTGCCGGATACTTGTTGGGACACTCCGTTGCAATGTGGTCGTAGCCTCGACATTTGAAGCATTGTAGTTGTCCCTCTGAACTTTTCTTATCCTTTGAGAAGTTCTCTTGCTTTCTTGACTTGTAACTTGAAGTACCCTTGCCTTTCTTTGACTTTCCGAAGGATGGAGTTTTACTTGAATTACCCCTTCGAAAGTTGCGGCAACGTCCTGTCAAGAGCGAGCTGCTTCTCAATTCTC
>CM055065.1:3469029-3494920 GCA_029204045.2 Tillandsia leiboldiana
AAAATATTTAATAAAAAGGGAAAAAAGTTATCGGTTAGAGAACAAAAAATTAAAGCTTGTCTTGTTACGTTATTTATTTTACGCTAAAAAAAATGGAAATTACAATTTATTTTTCGCTAAAAAAAATGAATTTGTTTAGTTATGACTTATGAGTAGCATGAATTTATTTTTTAAATTAACTTATTTTTAAAATTTAATTTTGTTCCGATTTATTTTAAGTTTGTTGTATGAAATACATATAATTTTTTATTTAAGATTCCGGTTGTCAAGTACTATCCGTTTATTTTTTTATTCTGTTTAGAATTTCGTTAGTAAATATTTATGATATTATATTTATAAAATACTATATAATTATATTCACTTAAAAAGAGAAAAAATGAAATGCTATAAAAATATTTTGAGAAAAAAAAATAAAACTTATGCTATATAGTTTACGATAAAAAAAATATATGAGACTAGGGGTGGCAATCCAGCTCGCTGTTCGCGAGTCAGCTTGTGTTCGGTTTGAAATAAGCTCGAGATCGAATCGCTAACATAAATTAAAAAAAAATAAAAAATATATATATGAGACTAGGGGTGGCAATTCAGCTCGCTGTTCGTGAGTCAGCTCGTGTTCGGTTTGAAATGAGCTCGAGATCGAATCGCTCGCTTAGTAAACGAACCGAATCTGTCACGCCCCGGGGGTTAGCATCGCGCGGAAGAGGAGCCACCGATGCCCCTGAATCAGCCATATATTTTTTTTGTAAAACAATACTCCCCGGCGCGTGCACAGACCCGCCGCATACACAAATTCGCTCTACAAACGGGCAGAGTCTCCTTTGTATATGCACGGCGTCTCAACTATAAGGTGCCTCACAAGGCGTAGCACATACAATCTCTAACCACATCAGTTGGGGTCTTGTACACATACAACCATACAATTCACTTGATATTCTAGCATTCACTTAAAGCATAAAGGCCGGTGTTTTGAAAGGATAAATAATCACAGGGTTTTGAAAGCGGCATCCACACGACGCCATCGTTTATGAAAACATTTCGCAAAATACATAAATCCCATAAGGTTTGTAAAGCTTGGTGCCCACACGGCACCCATGTTTTAAAAGCAGTTTTCCGCAAACGGTTTACTTTGCTTTTCATCGTTCAATACGGCCGAGTAAGAGAGAGCGTAGAATTCATTCAATTATTCAAAAGGAAAAAGGGCAACATCCACTTCGACCCCACGGGGTGTCGCAAACCACAGCTAGCTATCATGAATAATAAAAGAAAAGGGAAAGAAGAGTCACTGTATCTGAAATCACCCAAAAATCAGATCAGCACCCTCGCGTCCTCACCGGCGCCCTAGCACTCGCCCCTGGACGAACCTGTCACGGTGTGGGAAGTTAGTGACTAGAAATAGCATGATAAGCGTAGATAAGCAATGATAAGGCAAACCACAAACACCGGAGCAACCATCCCTCCCATGCATCATCCACCATAACTACACCCTGTATCAAAAATAACATCGGGCACCTTCCCCGATGCCCACCGCCGAGCACCTGCCTCGGCCGTCGAGCACCGACCTCGACAATACAGCTCACCACACCCCCCACCCATGGGGGCCCCCATTCCTAACGCCACCTTCGCGTGGGGTACACGGGTCAACGTACCACTTTTCCGGAAAAGCACACCCTTGCGGTGGCCAAACCGCGGGTGTGCGTGTAGCAAAACTTGAGCCTCAGATTAAGTATCATAGTATACAGGGTTAGCGTAAAAACAGAAGGAGACTGATAATTCCACCTTGCCCCAACATGCTATTTCTAACAGTTAATCCCTATTCCCGAAATCCCCGGGAACATACCCACCTTGTGTGCGTCGTCCTGCGTTCGTCCAGTCCGCGTCTGTGCACCAGTCGCCAATAGCGTCCCGCACTCCTGAAGGAACAAGGGCAAGTCAAGACTTAGAAGTCCAAAACTTACAACGACTCCCAACAGCGTGCGGCGGAGTTCTTCGCACAGCACCGGCCCGTGCGACGACCACTCTGCCTGGGCGCAGCCCCCGCGCGGCACCAGCCCGCGCGGGCGCGTTGCCCGCGGTGCGGGGCGACCCCCGCGCGGCACCAGCCCGCGCGGGCGCCCCTCCTGCGGGCGGCCCAGCGCGGCCGGGCGCCGCGCGGGGCGCGCTGCCCGCGGTGCGGGGCGACCCCGCCGGCACCAGCCCGCCGGGCGCCCCTCCTGCGGCGGCCCCCGCGCGGCACCAGCCCGCGCGGGCGCGCTGCCCGCGGTGCGGGGCGACCCCGGAGCGGCACCAGCCCGCGCGGGCGCCCCTCCAGCGGGCGGCCCCGCGCGGCCGATCGCCGCGCGAGGGCGCCTGCCCGCGGTGCGGGGCGACCCCGCGCGGCACCTGCCCGCGCGGCGCCCCTCCTGCGGGCGGCCCCGCGCGGCCGAGCGCCGCGCGGGCGCTGCCCGCGGTGCGGGGCGGCCCCGCGCGGCACCAGCCCGCGCGGGCGCCCCCTCTTGCGGGCGGCCCCGCGCGGCCGAGCGCCGCGCGGGCGCGTGCCCGCGTGCGGGGCGGCCCCCGCGCGGCACCAGCCCGCGCCGGCGCCCCCTCTTGTGGGCGGCCCCCGCACGGCCGAGCGTCGCGCGGCGCGCTGCCCCGCGGTGTGGGCGACCCCGCGCGGCACCTGCCCGCACGGCGCCCCACCCGCGGCCCGGCCCCCGCGCGCAGCGGCGCGCGATGGCGCCGCCCCTTCTCCCTCCTCGTGACCAACAAAAGAAAAGGGGAAGATTCCCCCAACGAAACGCATCCGACTCACCTCGATGTACGGAAGAGGAGGAGAAAGAGGGATCGTCCGCTTGCCTCCTCCGTCTACCCTTGCCCGTGTGCTTGGTTACTCTTTGCCGGCGGCTACGAGGGAAGAAGAAGAAGAATAGAGGCGGCCACCAAAAGAAATAAGAGGAACCCTAATCCTCTTTCCCTCACGCTATATTTATACTAAAAGAATTAGGGTTTACCTTAAAAGGTGCGCGGGGTCCCAACACGGATCACCGAGGCGCCTAAGGGGACCCCAACTTCGAGGATTAATTCTGGTCAGACCGGAGTCGGAAAAATAAACCGATCGCGCCCACGCGCTCCGCTCCGCGAGCTCTACCCGCCTAAATAACTTATCTGCTCGGGCCCCGACGTGTCTGTCCGGAAAAACACCAAAAATGAGGCCCCTGGTCGGGCATTACGAGAAGAGAGTTGACCAGAAGAGTTAAGGAAGGGCTGGGTCTTACACCACTTACCGCTAAAAACAAGTTTCGTCCCCGAAACTTAATCTTCCCCAGCGGCGAACAGGTCCGGGTAACACTCCCTCATCTTTGTCTCGGGTTCCCAAGTTGCCTCACGCTCTTCTTGATTGCTCCAAAGCACCTTCACGTAGGGAATTGTCCGACTACGCAGCTTTTTGTCTTCCCGGGCTAGGATTCGCACCGGTACTTCTGCGAAACTCAAATCCTCCTTGAGTTCAATCGCAGAGGCGTCAAGCACCCGCGAAGGGTCGGGGAGGTATTTCCGAAGCATGGATACGTGGAACACATCATGAACGCGGTCAAGGTTCGGCGGTAGGGCGAGGCGGTAGGCTACCGGGCCGATGCGCTCCAGAATCTCAATGGCCCTATGTACCGCGGGCTCAACTTGCCCCTCAACCCAAACCGCTTCACCCCCTTTGACGGCGACACCCGCAGTAATACGTGTTCTCCCACCTGGAATTCCAAGTCGCGTCGTCTCCGGTCTGCATAGCTCTTTTGCCGGCTCTGGGCGGTCGCCAAACGTCGCCTGATGAGGCGCACCCTTTCCTCAGTCTCGGCCACCAGGTCCGGCCCCAAGAACTTTCTCTCCCCCAGATCGTCCCAACAGATCGGGGATCTACAGCGCCTGCCGTACAATGCTTCGTACGGCGCCATCTGAATGCTCGCTTGGTAGCTGTTGTTGTATGCGAACTCTGCAAGGGGTAGGTAGTGCGACCATCCGTCTCCCAATCCAGTACGCACAGCGCGAAGCATGTCCTCGAGTATCTGAATCACCCGCTCGGATTGCCCGTCCGTCTGGGGGTGAAAGGCTGAGCTGAAGTGTAATTTGGTCCCCAAGGCTCTTTGTAGGCTCTTCCACAAAGTTTGAAACGAACCTCGTGTCCCTGTCCGAGTGATCGTCGTTGGCACCCCGTGCAGCCTCACATCTCGCTGAGGTAGACTTGAGCCAGCCGGTCGCGGTGTCCAGGTCGTGTGGATGGTAGGAAATGAGCTGACTTCGTTAAACCGATCCACGATAACCCAGATGGCGTCGTGTCCCTGTTGCGAACGTGGGAAACCGGTGACAAAGTCCTTGTGATTTGCTCCCATTTCCATTCGGGCACGGGTAGGGGTTGCAACTTCCCCGCCGGCCGTTGATGCTCGGCTTTCACCTGTTGGCAAATCAAACAGTGGGCTACGAACAGCGTCACATATCTCCCTTCAATCTTGGCCACCAGAAGGTCTGTCGGATATCCCGGTACATCTTGGTGCCCCCAGGGTGCGCCACGTAGGGGCGCTATGTGCTTCAGTCAGGATTTCCTTCTTAGATCTGGCAGATCAGGCACGCAGATCCGCCCTCGGAACCGAAGGGTGCCGTCCGTTCCCACCGCAAAGTCTCCACTCTGCTCCGGTGAGATCCTATCTCGTTCCAGCTGCAGCTGTGGGGCTCCGCACCTTGGCCTTCTCGAATCCTCTCCAATAGGGTCGGCGCGACTGTTAAGGTCAACAGTCGCTCAACCGTCCCTGCTGGTACCACTTCCAACCTCAGTCGCGAAAATTTCGCGATCAAGTCATTCTGCTGCGTGATCGTGCCCGCCGAAGTTCCTTCTGCTTGTCCCTTCCTGCTTAGAGCATCGGCTACAACATTTGCTTTTCCCCGGGTGGTACTGAATGGTTAAGGTCGTAATCCTTCAGTAGCTCCAACCACCTCCTCTGCCGTAGGTTAAGCTCCTTCTGGGTGAAAAGGTACTTAAGGCTTTGGTGGTCCGAGAACACGTTGCAATGCACACCGTAGAGGTAGTGCCTCCATAGTTTCAGAACGAAGACTACTGCGGCAAGTTCCAAGTCATGGATCGGGTAGTTCTGTTCGTAATCCTTGAGCTGCCTTGAAGCATAGGCGATGACTCTTCCTTGCTGCATTAGTACTCCTCCCAGTCCTATTCGCGATGCATCGCAGTAGACTTCGTAGTCTTCCCCGGGGGTTGGTAAGGCAAGCACAGGCGCTCTTGTCAACCGCTTCTTAAGTTCTTCAAAGCTCTCTGGCATTGGGCCGTCCAAAAGAACTTTACTCATTTCCGGGTTAGGCGGTTCAGAGGGTCGCAATCTTCGAGAAACCCTCTACGAAACGTCTGTAGTATCCCGCAAGGCCCAAGAAGCTGCGCACCCTCTGTCACCGTGGTCGGCTGGGGCCAGTCGGTCACCGACTCCACCTTCTTGGGATCCACTGCGATCCTGCTGCTGAAATGATATGCCCCAGAAACCCACACCCCGCGAAGCCAAAAATTCGCATTTCTTGAGTTTGCGAATAGCTCCTGCTCCCTAAGAGTTTGTAGAACTGTCGTAGGTGCTCCTCGTGCTTCTCATCGGTGGTGGAGTAAATTAGGATGTCGTCGATGAAAACCACTACGAACTGATCCAGGAAGAGTCTGAAAACTCGTTCATCATGTCCATGAACACCGCAGGGGCATTGGTAGCCCGAATGGCATTACCGTAAACTCGTAATGGCCATACCGAGTCCGGAACGCCGTCTTCGGAATATCTTCGTCTCGGACTCGGAGCTGGTGGTAGCCCGACTGCAGGTCGATCTTTGAGAAGGACAGTTGCACCCCGCAGCTGGTCAAAAGGTCATCAATCCTTGGTAGGGGGATACTTGTTTTTCACTGTGACTTTGTTGATTTCCCGATAGTCGATGCACAAACGCAAGCTCCCGTCTTTCTTTCGTACAAAGAGTACAGGCGCGCCCCAAGGGGACACACTTGGTCTGATAAACCCCCTGTCCAGGAGGTCCTCTAGCTGCGCCTTAAGTTCCTTCAGCTCCGCGAAGGCCATCCTGTAGGGGCCTTCGTGATTGGTCGTGTGTGCCGGGTGGAAGCTCAATAGGAAAGACAACTTCTCTCTCAGGGGGTAACCCAGGTAGGGTCGGCCGGAAAGACATCGTGGAAGTTCCCTCACCACAGGGATGTCGGGAGATTGCCGTGGAGGATCCGGCGGCCAGGGCCAACCGACACCATAGTAGGCCATACACCCGCCCTCAGACCACTTCCTGGCTCGGATGCAGGAATCATGGAAGAAAAGGAAAACGCTCTTGCAAGCCAAGTACACGTTCTCCGGAAATCTGGGGGTACATTAGTCGCACCTCGCGCTTCTCGCAGTCTATGACCGCAAGTGTACCACGTGAGCCAATCCATTCCGAGCACTACATCATACTCTTTCAATGGAATGACTACCAGATCCCAGGGGCACGGAAGCCTTCCCATCCATATAGGGCAGGTATGCACCATGTTTGCGTGCCTCCAGGGATCCCCCCGCGGCTGTGAACGGTCATCAGACTGGTAAGGGTCTCAACTCAAAATCATGGGGTCAGTGCGAAGTCTCGCGACATAAACGAGAGGGTCGCTCCGGTGTCAAAAAGGGTTCTAGCGCGATAACGGAGAGCAAGAGTGATACCTGCGACGACGTGCTCAGACGGGTGTGTCCTCTGCTGTCCCATCGCGTAGACGGCTGACCCTCCCGAGGTGGTGGCTTTTCACCTATAGATCGGGGTGCTGGCGGTCTGGGGGCTGACGTCATTGGAGCTTTCCCTCGCCCTGCGTGCTGAGGTGAGGGCACGGAGGCTGCAGAAGATGCGGTGCCTTGGTTCAGGGGACAGTTGAAACGGAAGTGTCCCTGCTTGCCACATCGAAACAATGGTCCTGTCCTTGGAGCATCCATCACTCGGTGCGCCGCCCGCCGCAGATCCACGCAGAGCGATTTTCCGAGCGTTGTCCCTCTCCTGGCGCTCCCTTGGCTCCCTGTTGGGGCCTTCCACCGCTTAGAGGTCGATTCCCGCTGGAGGAACCCCCTCCCCCTGAGGTCATCTGTGGTCCGCTTCCTGGCGTCTTGCTGGTGGGGGCCTTCCTCCGGGCGCGCGTGACGGCAAAACCCTCGTTCCCACGATGGTGGCTCGGTCGACCACCTTCTGGAAGGTATGTAGATCCGCCGCGTCCACCACTTGGAAAATGTCCGTCCTCATCCATCCACAAACAGTTGTGCCTTAGGGGATTCATCCCGAATGACGAACGGGACACAGTTCGCCAGTCTCACGAACTCCCTCTGGTACTCCATTACTGTTTTGGCTCCCTGCCTGATGTGGTTTAAGTCGTCCTCCAGTTGTTCTTCACGCTATTGGTAAAGAACGCCCCGAATAGCTGCTGTTTAAAGGTAGTCCATGACGGAAGGGTAGCGCCCGACGCAGAGGTCGGGGCGTACAGTCTTCCACCAAATGCGGGCATTCCCCTGAGTAAGTGGGGCGGCCAGGGGGACCCGCTCGTGGTCTTCCATCAATAGGTCCTCGAACAACTTCTCCATTGTATCTACCCATTTCTCCACGACCAGGGTTCTGTCGTGTCCCCCTTCAAACGTTGGCGGGTCGTATTTCTTGAAGTCGGCCAGGTTGGCGGCGTACGTCGGTCTCGCTCGCTTGGTAGATTCGCACCCTCCTTCGCGACGTTGGCGGTCGCGGCGGGGGTGGGTACCACAACCGTCACACTTGGAGCAATTCCGACGATTGGTGTCGCTGCCGGGCCCTGCCGTTGCCGTCGGAAGGGGCCACCTCCGGCGCCGTCGGTTGAGTTAAGGGCACCTCAGGCGCCGGGCCCGGGTGGGGGCAACCCCTCCTTGGGTCTCCAATCATCGGCGGTCCCATTGCCGGTGCGGCTGGCCCCGGGAGAGGGCCCGGGGCAACCTCCGCCGTCGCGGCGGCCTGCTGTTGCTGCGTCAGTTGGCGCACGTGGTCGTTCAGGGCTGCCAACTGTTCCGTCATCTCCTGTAGCTGCTGCCTTAGGAGCTGATTCTCCGCAGTCATCGCTTCCGCTGCGCCGCCCCCGTGTCCTCGGCTGTGGATCTAGTCCTGGCCATGATCTGAACATTTGTACGAACCAGTTACTCCTAGTTTAAAACAAAACGGCACCGCGCTAGTGTTGGCACTAAAGGGATAAAAGAAAGAGAACACTAATCTCCCCCCCCCCCCCCCCCCCCCCTCCCCCCCCCCCTTTTTGTCTCAACGAGCACTCGCGTTTTATTTATCCCGTGTTCACTTTATTACCTCAGTAGCCAGAGTATTGCGCCCAGTGGATGTTAGGCCCCGACTGTTGTGTTTAAGTTTCCCGCTCCGATACCATCTTAATCTGTCACGCCCCGGGGGTTAGCAGCGCGCGGAAGAGGAGCCACGATGCCCCTGAATCAGCCATAATAGTTTTTTTTGTAAAACAATACTCCCCGGCGCGTGCACAGACCCGCCGCATACCACAAATTCGCTCTACAAACGGGCAGAGTCTCCTTTTGTATATGCACGGCGTCTCAACTATAAGGTGCCTCACAAGGCGTAGCACATACAATCTCTAACCACATCAGTTGGGGTCTTGTACACATACAACCATACAATTCACTGATATTCTAGCATTCACTTAAAGCATAAAGGCCGGTGTTTTGAAAGGATAAATAATCACAGGGTTTTGAAAGCGGCATCCCCACGACGCCATCGTTTATGAAAACATTTCGCAAAATACATAAATCCCATAAGGTTTGTAAAGCTTGGTGCCCACACGGCACCCATGTTTTAAAAGCAGTTTTCGCAAACGGTTTACTTTGCTTTTCATCGTTCAATACGGCCGAGTAAGAGAGAGCGTAGAATTCATTCAATTATTCAAAAGGAAAAAGGGCAACATCCACTTCGACCCCACGGGGGTGTCGCAAACCACAGCTAGCTATCATGAATAATAAAAGAAAAGGGAAAGAAGAGTCACTGTATCTGAAATCACCCAAAAATCAGATCAGCACCCTCGCGTCCTCACCGGCGCCCTAGCACTCGCCCCTGGACGAACCTGTCACGGTGTGGGAAGTTAGTGACTAGAAATAGCATGATAAGCGTAGATAAGCAATGATAAGGCAAACCACAAACACCGGAGCAACCATCCCTCCCATGCATCATCCACCATAACTACACCCTGTATCAAAAATAACATCGGGCACCTTCCCCGATGCCCACCGCCGAGCACCTGCCTCGGCCGTCGAGCACCGACCTCGACAATACAGCTCACACCCCCCACCCATGGGGGCCCCCATTCCTAACGCCACCTTCGCGTGGGGTACACGGGTCAACGTACCACTTTTCCGGAAAAGCACACCCTTGCGGTGGCCAAACCGCGGGTGTGCGTGTAGCAAAACTTGAGCCTCAGATTAAGTATCATAGTATAACAGGGTTAGCGGTAAAAACAGAAGGAGACTGATAATTCCACCTTGCCCCAAACATGCTATTTCTAACAGTTAATCCCTATTCCCGAAATCCCCGGGAACGTACCCACCTTGTTTGCGTCGTCCTGCGTTCGTCCAGTCCGCGTCTGTGCACCAGTCGCCAATAGCGTCCCGCACTCCTGAAGGAAACAGGGCAAGTCAAGACTTAGAAGTCCGAACTTACAACGACTCCCAACAGCGTGCGGCGGAGTTCTTCGCCACAGCACCGGCCCGTGCGACGACCACTCTGCCTGGGCGCAGCCCCCGCGCGGCACCAGCCCGCGCGGGCGCGTTGCCCGCGGTGCGGTGGCGACCCCGCGCCGGCACCAGCCCGCGCGGCGCCCCTCCTGCGGGCGGCCCCGCGCGGCCGGGCGCCGCGCGGGCGCGCTGCCCGCGGTGCGGGGCGACCCCGCGCGGCACCAGCCCGCGCGGGCGCCCCTCCTGCGGGCGGCCCCGCGCGGGCCCGGGCGCCGCGCGGGCGCGCTGCCCGCTGTGCGGGGCGACCCCGCGCGCACCAGCCCGCGCGGGCGCCCCTCCAGCGGGCGGCCCGCGCGGCCGATCGCCGCGCGGGCGCGCTGCCCGCGGTGCGGGGCGACCCCGCGCGGCACCAGCCCGCGCGGCGCCCCTCCTGCGGACGGCCCCGCGCGGCCGAGCGCCGCGCGGGGCGCGCTGCCCGCGGGTGCGGGGCGGCCCCGCGCGGCACCAGCCCGCGCGGGCGCCCCCTCTTGCGGGCGGCCCCGCGCGGCCGAGCGCCGCGCGGGGCGCGCTGCCCGCGGTGCGGGGCGGCCCCGCGCGGCACCAGCCCGCTCGGGCGCCCCCTCTGTGGGCGGCCCCGCGCGGCGAGCGTCGCGCGGCGCGCTGCCCGCGGTGTGGGCGACCCCGCGCGGCACCTGCCCGCACGGCGCCCCACCCGCGGCCGGCCCCGCGCGCAGCGGCGCGCGATGGCGCCGCCCCTTCTCCCTCCTCGTGACCAACAAAGAAAAGGGGAAGATTCCCCCAAACGAAACGCATCCGACTCACCTCGATGTGCGGAAGAGGAGGAGAAAGAGGGATCGTCCGCATTGCCTCCTCCGTCTACCCTTGCCCGTGTGCTTGGTTACTCTTTGCCGGCGGCTACGAGGGAGGAAGAAGAAGAATAGAGGCGGCCACCAAAAGAAATAAGAGGAACCCTAATCCTCTTTCCCTCACGGCTATATTTATACTAAAAGGATTAGGGTTTACCTTAAAAGGTGCGCGGGTCCCAACACGGATCCCGAGGCGCCTAAGGGGGACCCCAACTTCGAGGATTAATTCTGGTCAGACCGGGAGTCGGAAAAATAAACCGATCGCGCCCACGCGCTCCGCTCCGCGAGCTCTACCGCCTAAAATTATCTGCGGGCCCCGACGGTCTGTCCGGAAAAACACCAAAAATGAGGCCCCTGGTCGGGCATTACGAGAAGAGAGTGACCAGAAGAGTTAAGGAAGGGCTGGGTCTTACAGAATACGAGCCAAATTTTTTAGCTCGTTAAATAAACGAGCCGAACACGAGCTTGGATCAGCTTGTTCGAGTTCGGCTCAATAACAGCTCGAATATATATATATATATATATATATATATATATATATATATATATATATATATTACTACTTAGATTTTAGACTATCAATTTTTTATGAATTTTAATTATTAGATTAAAATTTTAATTTTTTAAATTGTTTTTAACTTTATTTCTATTAGTAGAAATGAAAATCAAACTTATTGTTTGTGAGTCCGCTTGTGTCCGGCTCGTTAATAAACAAGACAAATTTTTCAGCTCAATATTTAAACGAACTGATCCTAACTCGCTCGTGTTCGACTTGTTGAAACCCTTATTCGAAGATGTCGTGAAAATAGTCAACATTTTTTAGCTGGCACCCCTAACGAATACAAGAACGTGTACTTCAAAACGAATAATAAAATGGATACAAATGGAAAACAAAGTAATACAATTTTTAAGTATGTTTGATTCAGATTACTCATCGGAATTAGTATGATTGAATAGTATTTTTAATATATTTTAAAAAATATTATCAAAAAATAATTAAAATATAAAATATAAAAATAATTTAAATTTGAGTTTACAATTCAAAACATAAAATTAAATTTATAATTTAAATTCAAACTAGAAGTTAAATATTAAAAATTTATATCAAAGTACTATTTAAATGATAAGTCAAAATTTTAAATATAAAATTTTTTTAAAAAAATAAAATTTAAAATTGAATGGATAATTCAAGTTATAAAACTAATTTTTGATTTGATTTGATTTAAATTCCAACTGACAATTAAATTTAAATTTAAATTTATAGATCAAATTCAAAATACTTGATTGAATTTCTATTTTAATTTAATTTCCAAATCAAAATCTAGATTTTCAAATTTTATTTCGAAATTTAAATTTATATTTTAATTAAAAGTTAAAATTTTTAAAAATTAATTTAATTTTAAATATAAAATATAAAATATAAAGTATAATTAAGATATTTTTATAAAATATATATATTTTTTCATCTGAATTCACCTTTCAATTTAGGATAATTGGCCGGATTAAAAAAAAATATAATAATAATAATAAAATTTATATCGTGTATTTTTTTTCTCTTTTTAGTTGGCTTTATAATAATATAAATCTTAATACAAATTTAATAATAAAAAGTTTATCAATATAGTTGGGATTATTGAAAGAATATAAGCTCCACCCTTGATAATATACTTATATTCAATATTTATCTAAAACCTTTAAATATAGTTGATTGAAAAAATTTATTAAAATATGTTATGATGCTAAATTTAAATTTTAAAATTAGTTTATATTAATTATTATCTCTTTGTTCAAGTACATCCTTGCCTTTTTCGTAAGTATAAATGGGAGAACCACCCTGCTACTATTTCCTTCGAATGAGAGAGAGAGAGAGAGAGAGCTAAAACATGAGTTCATCAATGGGTGCATCAATGGGTGCAATGAGTTTGGAAGATGGAGTATTGGTGAAGATCTCTATTGAGCCTGCTTTCTCAAATAAGCCCTAAGTGGCAGGCGAGAACGAAGAGGAGGTTAAGGAGATAGTGAAATGGATTGTTGATATATGTAGATTCCGAGATTAAAAAGATGAAGAACTTCCCTCTCTCGATAAGTATACTTTCTTCTTTTTTTTTGTGAGTTTTATTTCTATTTTTTTTGTATTAATATATTTATTTTCTATTGATTTTAGTCATGTGTATTTTTGTTATTTTTTTTTTTTTTTATAGAAGGAAAGATTTATCAAGAGGTTTTGTCGGTGCGTTTTTAGAGAATAAGAATTAGGCTAAATTACAGAAAACCCTTCTGTCATATCCCGCTTTTTCACTTATCCCTGTCATTTAAAAGTCGACAACCTGCCCCTCGTAATTACCGAATTGTGCAATAACCCTCCCGCCGTCAGATGACCGTTAGTTGACCGTCAGTTTTTTTGAAAATATATTTTTATATACCCAAAATACCCTTGGAAAATATTTCCTAAAAAAAAAAAAAAAAAAAAAAAAAGACTTCAAAAAAAAAAAAAAAACTTCGAAAAAAAAGAAGAAGAAGAAAGGGTATTTTCGTCAATTTATCATTTCTGTCAACGTCGTTGCCCCACAATTCGGTAATTACGAGGGGGCAGGTTGTCGACTTTTAAATGACAGGGGGTAAAATGGAAAAGCGGGATATGACAGGGGAATTTTCTGTAATTTAGCCTAATAATTATTTAGGATTTCCTTTCTGAATTTTTAAAATATTTTTTAAAAATTGCAGGTTTTTTAAATGAAAACATAATGTTGGCTTTATGCAGTGATAAATTTGATGAAGGACAAAATCAAAGAATATCAACATCAGTGGCTTCAGACAGCAAAATTTGCGCACAAAAAATTTTCACATTGTAAAAAATGTTTACACAAATACGACAATCACTTTAATGAGTTTGATACGAGTACGTAAAACTATACCGATAATTATTTTTTCGAATTTATTATAGTTGAAGAACATTTGAATCTTGATTGATGCATGGCAGGGTAGTGAAGAGAAGACTCACTCACTATTTAAAGATGTATCTGCAGTCGATCGAAACTTGCAAAAGGAGAAGGAGATCATGGACAAGGAGCCATCAAATCTCTCTCTCTATCCTCTTCTTTTCATGCAGATGATTTTTGTTCAATACTCAAATCACAACAGCAGCAAAGAAAGACGAGACGCAGCTGGTCCAAGGATTTGCATGATCGAGCAGTTTCTGATAGCTCTTAAACAGCTCGGCGGTCCCCAAAGTAAGATGAGCTTGCATGATTTGAACACTTGTTAAGATGTGATTCAAAATCAGAATCTCTTCGATATTATGATTTAGGTTCGCCGACGGCTTTCCGGTGCGATGAGAAATTTGGTGGATGTCTGTGGTGGAAGCGAAGGGCTCGGGCCCCCGAAGCCCACCACTGACATCGGACGGGGGGTGCGGGGGGGGGCGGAGCCCCCGCGGTACGGATCCGATCCGCTAAGGAAAAACCCTAATTTATTTTTTATTTGTCCTAGAGTGAGATCGAATAATTGTACGAACTCTTGTATTCCCTCTTTTCTACATAGTGAAATCTTTCCTCTTTCGCCCGTAATTTTTTTCCTACAAAAATTTTTTTACGTAAATCTGTGTGTTAATTTTTTATCGTGCATTCTGGATTTACCTTTTTGTCGTGATCGTCAATTGATTCTGTTGGGTTTGTGTGCTCGTTGCTAACAACACTCCCGGGTAGAATTTTTACTGTAACTTTTAAAGTTTTGTTATAAGATGACACCGGTGATTAATAGTAACATACTCTTTGATCGCGTACGTAGTTCAAATTTCTGACTCTCTACTACTTGTTGACACAGCAGCAGCTACTCCGAAGCGGATAAAAGAAGTGATGAAGGTGAATGGGCTCACAAATGATGAAGTGTAGATGTGTAATCTTAAAGCTTTTAAAGCAACACTGCTGTTTTACAAATTATTTTTATTGATTCTTTATCATAGCTTTCTCTCTTATGATCAAAACTTTCTACTTGGCATCTTTCTTTGCACAACTCATTGACATAATCCATTTTGTATCTTTATCGATTACACTTATTGAAGTTCTCATTTTTTCCATCAGAAGTACCGATTATATATATACTCAAAAGAACGCTAAAGCTTCACACATTGTGGATCAATCACTTGTTCCATACGGAGGAGTTCCTCAAGAACATTATGCAACCTGGAACAAGGAACGAGAAAGTTGATGATGATGATGAACTCTTGACGAGTTGGTGGACTCGAGGGAAGAAATTGGAATTCAAACACGTACATTTTTTTTTTAGATAATTTAGAAATTTTTGTACAGTATTGGAATTCAAACACATACATTTTTTTTAAAATAATTTAGAAATTTTTGTGCAGTGTACTTTTTGAATATATTTTTCTAAGATTTGTTGTAACATTTAGTGAACAGTGAATAGAATAGAAAAAACATTTTACTTTAAGTCTTATTTTCTTGATTGCTGAATTCATAAATCTCATACCTAACATATAAATAACTCACCAACAATATTTTTCTTTTGTGAATTAAATGCATTTGGATAGCGATTTGTATATTTTGTTAGATTTGTAGTTGAATTAGTATTAAAGTTAATATATTAACCGTACCTTACGCAAGTGATAAAAAAATTGGTGATTGATAATTGAGGTCCTGAAGCCTAATTGCTTTATATTTTTAGTAGGTAGCATGCATGCTATCTTTCTCTCAAAAAAAAATAAATTTATTAAAATTTAAATATTAATTAGAATTAGAATATAAATTTATTTATACTAGTATTTGAATAACTTTTGATATAAACTATAAATATAGCATAAATAATATTATTGGGTGATGATGGTAGAGTTTAGTCATATCTATATAATATGGTGGTGGTGGGACCAGAACACTACAGTTTAGTCACACCCATATGGTATGACAAAGATGTCTATAATTTTGAATGAATGCACGGTGCGTTCAAAATCCTATAATTTTGAATGAGTGCACGTTTGCGTTAAAAAATGATATGGAAAGCTCGGGTTGAAACTAGTTGGTGTAATATTTTTTTTTTTTTAATGAATCTTATTTTATCGGTGGTTGTGTCGGTTTCAGTTTACGTTGATTCTAGAAGTTTATAATAAAAATCTGATTTGATATTTTCGTTGCAAAATACCAACAAAGGGGTTGTAGGAGTACCAAATAGGAGGTTTATGCAAAGAATTTCATATTTTAAATTTTAATTTATTTCTGATTCTCTTAAAATGCACATTAAAAAGGATCTAATTGATTCCATAATTCTGTATCAACCAAATACATTACAAAAATTTTTCTCCAAAAAACTGCATTAAAAAGATTATGTTCTGATGTCATAATCTTCTGATCTTCTGACCACACAGCGTGCAGGGAGCCAAAAAATATTATCGAAAAAAAAAAAAAAAAACCTTCATATCAAGTTTAATGACTTAATTAATTGTCAGATAATTATTATTATTACATGAGATATAGTAAAATAATGTTAGAATCCAACTGTTCTCTATAATCTTAACTAAACATAATGGAAATAACTGGAAGAATTAAAATTCTTTTTTCTTTTTGAAAGAATAGAATTGAAATTATCCTTGGAATATTTAAAAATTTTAAATATCTTTATCATACGAAATTAGTTAATGATTAATTATTATTTGAATTAAATCTATATGTCTCACTAAAATATTACATACGGCCCATTTGATAGAAGCCCATTGGGCCTCCGCACTACTCCATGTGCTTTGTGCACCACATCATACATAGACCGGGCTTTTTAAATTCCAATACGTTGGATGGACCGAGACGATATTTCCGGTTGTGCACCGAGTCCTCGCATCAATTCAAATTCGATCCGGCGAATCGCGAGATCAGGGGCGTCCGCATAAATCCTGCGCCGCGGGGTTAAGGTGGCCGCCGCTGTCCGCATAGTTCCTTTCCCGCTTTTACTACACTGCTCGAATTTTCTCGACGATTCGCCAACTCCTTCGGTTAGGGTTTCCCTTAGTAAGAGTTTTTTTTTAATATATATATAATTTGATTTTGTTCTTGTTTTGGACACTTGATTCGATCTACAAATTTGCTGTTCTTCTCCGGATTTTTGTAATTTGATTTTTTTTTTTAGGGCTTAGGGTTTTATCTTACTCACCAAGCTCCGCTACACTTGAACATATTGGGGATTTTTTTTATATATATATATAACCAAATTTGCTTAAAATATATTACTTAGTTTGCTATTGATTTGTTGTTGTTGTTGTTGTTGTTGTTGTTGATAGGAGTTGATAAGAATGAGGGAAATTGTGACAATCCAAGTTGGCGATTACGCAAACTATATAGGTTCTCATTTTTGGAATTTTCAGGTGAGATTTGGTAATTTCTGGGTAATCATGTTTATCAATTTCTCTTACATAAATAAATGTTTAGTTAAGCAGTAAGATTAAATGAAGGAGCTCGTAATTTCGCACAAGAAATTTTTACAAGCATTTCTATAATAACTCTTCCTTTCATAAATGCGTTGCGGATTGTGTTAGGAATGCATTAGGCTATATTATTTATTAAATCAGGCATATGATAGCTTATATGTATGTGCATTTAAGTATCGGAGATCGTCATCCTCGTGATTACATTGTTTATTGACTCGGCGGCTTTGTCCGTGTAGGATGAGTTGCTTGGATTGGCCGAAGATCCCGGTGCTGATCCAGTTTTCAAGAATGGATCATCGGATATGGACGTTTTCTATCGGGCCGGTGAAACACACCAGGTGAATTTGAGTATAGAAAATCATTCCTCTAAGAATCTGAGAAATGAATGATTTTGCTGATCTTTATTTTGGGGTCATTAATTGTTTTCTTACGTATCCAGTCCAAATGCTCCAATACAGTTTAGTCATTTTTCAATATTTTTGATATTGGATGTACTTAAGCTACTAGTATTGTGCAGGGTATCTTTACATACTGCCCTCGTATGATATCTATTGGCTCTCAAGGTAATAATATAATTCAGCTGGTTGTTGATTTCTCAAGTTTCATATTCATTTTTGTATATCGTCTAAGTGTTATAGTTGGTGAAGATATTCTGATAAAGATGAGGCAAGCTACCATAAGATATATATATGTTCTTAGTCTTCATTATCTTCTTGTATGCATTTAGTTTAGCACTTTAATTTAAAACTGCTAAGTAATTAGTTATTATAGATTACTGTGAAAAGTACTATTACCCATTTTGTATATTTTTACCATTTTTTTGCTTTTATGTGTATTATGTATAGACATGTTTATTCTTGATGCAGTCTATATTCTATAACTGCATATAATAATAAACAAAAAGAATAAATATAATTTTATTTTGGTTTGAGGAAAAAAATACAGTATAGCGTAATTCTGACGATTCTTTTGTACTTTCGTATTATTTTTTTGGAAATATGCCTGAATGACTTCTTTCTTCTGTCATTTGTCCAAATAAGTTTTTTTTTTTTTTTTTCACCCATTCTTACTTCACTATGACTCGCATAGCAATGTCTTTTGCAGGATCACTTGGTTCTCTTAGTACGTCTGGTACTTTGTATGGCAACATTCCTTCAGCTGATCCGATGGCCATTGCTACATGGTAAGCTAGTGTCCCTAATTCTTGTTTTGCTTGTTGATTAGATAATGGTATCCTTCCTGAGAAATTTTTTTGTGCTTGATGTTCTTGTCTGCTCCATTGTGTCTGTTTTCCCTTTCTGTTGCTCTCGGTGACAGAGAAACAGGTTCTACTAGGGGTCTATACGATGAAATTTATGTTACAAATTCATGGCCTGATGCACTGGTTTACCATGTACTATGTAATGAGAACTAGTTATGTTCAATGACAGAAAGGCCAGTATACAGGAAGTTCAAACATGGGAAGGCACTATAACGTAACAAATAAAAAAGTCCTTGGTAATAATTTAGTGATTGATTTTGTTAAAGAATTTCGAGGTTCTTTTTGAGGGGGGGGGGGAATTACTTGTGATAAATAAGTACTAACGTACAGAAAAATTCTGAATAATCAGAGTTTGGAATAAATAAACATATATCATATGAAGATGCTAGAATCAAACAAAACGGAGCTTGTGTCTTTTCCCTTTTTTAAGCTTCTAGCAGGAAAATGTTTCTAACTTAACATTATAATCTATTTTGTAGTTTACTGATTGCTTTGCTATAATTTTGGTCTCTCTTTTCCAAATGAAAACCGTACAGTATGGAAATTTGCTATAATTGTGTTAAAACTGTTTCTTTTTATTGAAGTTTATAAACTATTCAGGTTATGTTTGTAATGGCGATCTGAATCATATCTTCAAAAATGAAAATATTGCTTTCTTTGGGATATATATTTCTCATGTATACTCTGCTGACCTTGAAAAGACCGATGCTGTGAGTTACGTTTAGGACCGGGAATGCTGCAAGATCAGTTGCAGAACCCTATAAGAAAAATTTGTTTCTCCAAAGTTTATATGAAGAAGAGCATGATGATTCGGGTATTCCAGCAAGTGATAGTAGAGAAGGGGGCTCTTCACAAAGAAGAAATAGAGATAAGGATAGTGTTGAGTGCCTAGAAAATGGTGTTCAGTCTTGGACTGATTATTCCAAAGTTCAGTATCATCCTAAGACCTTATATGAACTGAAAGGATCATGGGCAGATGTTAATAAGTTTGACAACTATGGAATTGGAAGGGATGTTATCGCAGAAGGGTCTCATGCAGAAGAGATGAATGAGAGGCTGCGGTTTTTCATTGAAGAATGCGACCATATTCAGGTTGATTCTTCTCCTGTGCAAACTCAACTATTGTGACATGCCATGTATAATCTTCCCTTATATCAAGCTACTACTGGCTAAGTTCCACTTTTGATGTTAAAATTTATCTGATCTTTTGTGTTGTTTGTCTGTACGGTAATTGGTGGGTTTTGGTCATGCTTTTCAGAAATTGCTTAATATAATTGCAATATCCTTATAACCCATCTACTATGTTTAGGGCCAAAGTACTTGGTTGGTCCGTGTCATACTTGGCATCAGAGTTTTGTAATTTCTATACTAGCATTCGACTTTTCTGTTAACATACAAACTGTACTTCTTTATTCGAGCTCTGCTTTTGCTGGAATTGTCTAAATTCATTATGCATTACACAACAGCTCTGTAGGCCACATATTTTCTGCCAGATAATTTTCTGGTTATAATTGTGGTAATATTCTGCATGTTCTGAATTTTCTGCTACATTTCCAGGGTATCCAGTTCATTGTTGATGATCAGGAGGCTTTTCCAGTGTCGCTGTTGAATATCTAGAGAACATTGCTGATGAGTATGCCAATACACCTGTGTTGCTTTATAATGTGAGAGATCCAGTTTCCCATGCATATGCTATAAACCAAAAGGGTTCAATTACTAGAGCTCTTCATGATGCTGTCTCGTTTTCAAAGCTATCCTCCTTTTCGAAGTTGATGGTACCAGTTGGATTACCTTCTTTGAGAAGTATGCATGCTTTTGCCTATGTAGATAGAATGCTTCATATGCTGCCCCCATGTTCATTTTGACCATGATGGCATGATCTGTTGGAAATTGCATGCAATCACAATTCTCCTTTCCTGTGTTGTTTTATTTTAGTTGGAACTAGATAACTCATCTAGCAAAGGACTCATCTTGTAAATTTCTTCCTTGTGAGATGTAGTCTTAAAATGGATTAATATGCTCAATGCGATTGGTTGAAAATGAATTACTGCAACAGATGGGCAAATTTGAAGTTAATGCACTGTAGCTTGACACCAGCTATTGTAACGTCACATTAGAAACTTCCTATAGAGCTTTTTAAATCATTTGGGACTAAAATGGAAAGGAACGGTGTTCATGAATTTGGAAATACAGTGCGCACTGCCTATAGCTTAGGCAAGCCCCGGTCACATGTTGCTCTTGTCATAGATTGCGTTAACATGTCATCCATTCTTGCATGTTGGTTATACATGTTTGATTTTAGTTTTTTGCACTTTCGATGGGCTTCACTGTTTCTCTCGGAACTTAAATCTTTGGTATTTACACAATCTTCTTTTAAGAAGTTTGATAGACTGAAAAGTTTCGGAATTTGCCTGCAGCCCCTTAATTTTAGTGTTTAGTGCTGACTTTTAAACTGACTACCTAATGCATCAAATGTACTTGCTTTCGGTTGATTTAAAGTTCATGCATACCATGCATCAGAAGCACCATATTCTGGATACGCCTTTGTACTTGTGACTTTTATATTTGATAATTGATAATGATACTATCTTTTTGAAAATACAGTCAAAGATGCATTGTTTGGCATGCAAAAACTGCAGCTCTAATCTAAAATTGTCTCTGATTTGAAATGAAAGGCAACCTGTCACCTTACTCCGTGTGAAAGACGAAAAGCTTTTCTACTCTAGTGCAATCTATGCGGCTGCAATACACTCAATAAGTGTTCCATTTCGATTGGAGCCACTTGGGCCAAGTACAAACTCAGCAGATGCTTCTGGTGCTCTTGATATTGGTGAAATTGTCCATTTATTAGCTGGTCAAGCTAGGCAAAACCCTGTGACTATTTTGGATTTAGCGATGCCTGCTCCGTCTTTTACAGGTTTAATTAACAAGCACTTGCTTTTTTTCTACTGCTAAAATATGTTCAGTGCTGATAATTTTGAAATTCAGAAGAAAACAACCGGGGAGCTATATCCAAGTACTTGAACCCTTTGACCCCTGAAATTGGAGAGGATGATGAAGACCCGTACGCAGTCGAATCTGTAATGGTTCATGGAGCCCTTCATTCAGGTACTTTTATTTTTTCTCCCAATGTTTAGGTAATTTTCCCAAATCTTGTGATTCTTGTTTCTTAATTATTTCTGTTTGTAATGTCTCTTTAGATAGAATAAACATCTCCTCCATGATGCATTTGTTATTATTATTATTATTATTATTATTTTGGTGGTTACTACATTTTCTGTTGTTGTGGTTGTAGGTTGTAAACGGGCTTCTATTTCGCAAGTGAAGAACTCCGTATGCGCTGAATATGAAGGCCGATCTATAAAACCCAAATTCTCACATCTTTCAATGTCCCTCTGCCCACTCCCTATCCCTCTACCATTTCCGTCCATCTTTACGAGCCGTGTAGGCCGACATGGTGAGCTTTTGGGGTGTGAGTTTGAAGGGGGAGAGCCGAAGGGATCACTTGATGTCGAGTCTGTACCGATAGCCACTCGGCTTCGATCAAGTAAGGCAATCATGCCTTTCATAGAAACACGGTTGACGAATCTCCACAAATATGGATTGGCAAGAGGTTCACGAGGTGCCGAGGCGCTTCGAGATTGGGGATTTGGGAGAGAGGAAGTAGAAGACATGGGAGAGAATGTGTCCAGAATGTTGTTGGCGTTAGATCCTCATTCGCAGGAGGCATCATCTGACTCAGATTAGCGCTCACTGTTCTTTTCGGAGGCGTCGGTATCGTGCAGGTGTCTACGACGCGATCATTGTTGCAAAATAGCGTCTTTTTCAAGTCAGGGACATGTTCTGAACATCTCATACAAGTTTGGTATGCTGTTGCTTTCACAGGTATATTTATTTATGGTCTGGGAATGCATACGGCGTCATGTTAGACCCCGTTATAAAATGATGATCCAAATAAACGAGTTTTTTTTTTTGATCCAAATATAAGCATCTGAGTCCATGTCCCGCAGAAACAATTTGAGCAACTTTCACTCATTAGCGAGACTGCAATGGCGAAGAGTTTGGTTCAAAACTGGAAAGAGATTTGGAGTAGCGAATCCTTTTTTTTGTATTAAGAAAGAGGAGGAAAAGGGAAATGGCCGCAGGGTGATGGGAAAGCTATTGATCCTTTGTCCATATTGAACTACATGGCGGTAACATAGCGCTGTCGCCATAATGGCATTTTGGCATGTTGGACTCATACGGTAAGGTCCCTGTAATTGATTTATCATTAATGCAAGGGAATGAAATGAACGCCCATCAAAGCCAATGTTACTGTACAATCATCATCACTATTTTACCTGCCAACGTTACTGTACAATCATCATCACCATTTAATCTGCATACACATTTTTGGTATTGTTTATCGACAGAATAGATGGAAATGTAATCATGGAGTGGACAAAATAAAAGCGGGGTGACCAAAACTGTCCTTCACATATGCTGCTCATCTTTCCTGCAACTAGGACGGGCAATCTCAGCTCGCACTTGTGGGTACCACCAAATTTATAAATTGTTATAAATACCACAAGTATGGATACAAAGTATCTTCATTTGTATCTTTGGTCCTTTCCACAACTCGTATAAAAAAAATATCCATATTGAGACCATGTATTGAGACATATCCGCATAAGTCGCGAATACAATGATTCGATCTATCCTCAACGCATTCAAGAATTAATTTGCATGCAAAGTATAATGCGTAAAAGTAGTGCACATGAAAGGGCATTAGATAACTGGGGTGATTTACATATACTACCTGAAAAATGCTGCTCCTGTTGCGCACTATTGTTATGGAAACAGAATAACAGATGGAGAAGGATCTAGTTAAATAATATGATTGTAAAAGCCATATGAATCAACTTCCCAACTATAATGAACGAGCGGTTCCCTTTGTACAAGACATGAATAGAAAAGGATATTGACTGCTAGTGCATCACCTGAAATTGGACTAGATGCTTCTCTTGATCACCGAGAAATCTCCTAACAAAGGAGTTTTTTCAGAGAAGCTGCTACTGGAGACCCAAATTTGACAAGCCGAGATTGCTTCTTTCACTTAGCAACACAATCAGCAAGCATGGGTCAGTACCAATTAAGAAAATTCTCTATAAGAAAGGGAACGGAGTATACTAACAGAAACAGCTAATCCTGTCTATCTGAACTCAAAATACAGAATATCTGCGCGGTCACGCCTTCTGTACACCTGGAATTAATCCACATAAGAGCTTCTGCCAGTAACTTAAGTAGCCTCAACTTCTTACCCTCTGCTTAAGTTTATCATATTCCAAGAGAAGGAACTTCCTTTTCGTGATTAGCTACACATACATATTTTTCACAATCTGATCAGTGTGGCATATATTTGCATTTCTCACTTTCTTATCTTTTCATTTTTTGACTCGAAATTTTGCAGCCCATTGCCCTTGAAAGGGCTTAATTCTGATCATTGCTTCCATTTCTTCAAAGAAATAGCACCTCTTTGGAGCATGACAAAATCAAAGGCGCGAGCGACCTTCTATCCAGTAAAAAGGATTACTCAAAATCCTCAATTATCCAACCATGTAACTCTGGCTGTCTACGGTCGTTTCTTTGGTTGGTTCCTAAATCCATCTTTGAGTCATACAGTTCAAGTTGCTTTTTAACCCAAGGAGGGTCATGCCGATTAAGCCACAGGACTTCACCAGTTCCCTTATGTTTAAAATCTGGGTGCCTAGTATTCAGCTTCGATTGTCTGTTGTCCCACCATTCGTATGGGTTAGCAAAAAAGATATGCCACAAGTGAATGCGTTCTCTGTGCTTCTCCGCAGAATCAAATGCACCTAAAACTCCATTGGGACAAAAAATAGGACGAGTCTTAGACTATTAGAAAAACACTTCATTAGCGAGGTTCTCTTTAGGAAATTCAACTGAAGTAGAAAATTGTATGTCTAAACATATTGCTTAACAGCTTATAAGCAGAGTTACAGATTAAAAGGACGACAAACTTACCGAAAGTGGGCCCTGTTAGTTCTTTGTCCACCAACACCTCACGCTTTTTTGAAGTTTGTTTTTGATCATTGCGCCTTACATAATTCAGATCCATGACAAAAACCTGTAAAAAAAGCATTAGAAAAGATTGTCATAATGGGCAAAAGTAGACATAAGTTAGGACCAAGCTAAAACATTTAAAGGAACAAAAGATACTCATATACTGAGAAATAAAGTAGATAACCGCCTCGCATTTCCATTCATGGGCCCTATGTAAACCATTTTTTTAGTTTAAGCAATGGCAGATACAAGGAGAAAAATAGAAAGAACACAAAGAGGTTAAGGCATGATATACCAATTAATATAATGCACCAATAATCAACACATGAAAAGAAGATATGAACTCTCCAAACAATAAAGGAGGAGATTGTTAGCGCTGATAATAGAGACAGCTAATCAAACAACCATCTTAAGTCGATATTTCAACCTATGATAGAGCGAGAATTAACATAACTCATAAAAAAAAAAAAAAAAAAAAAAAAAAAAAGGGGTCAAAATTTTGATTAAAACTACTCAATATTGAACTAAACAAATTTCCAAATAAATGCAGGCAACCAGGAAAATATATGGTACGCTTCAAAAAATGAGTGATGACCTTGTAGAAAATTGTCATGGCTGCCACTAGCATTGACCTTTGCGTAGGAACCTAAGGGCCAGAACACATAAATAAATCATTTGGTTGTAAATGCCTCAGAGAAGTTTCTGCCAGCTTGTCGCGCATTGCCAGTAATATCCTGCTCCATTTTACCCACAGTAAGCAACAAAAAAGACATGCATTCTAAAATGAACCCAAAATAAGCTGTAAATAGACACTGGAAGTAGATTTCCAGAAATGTGGAAGCAGCCCAGCAGCCAACAGAAATATCAGAAAACTGTAGCAATTAGATCAGACACAGAATTTTGCCATTGTTTAGAAGATTTAGAATTCACATACACATGTACCCACCACCGATAGCTAGTAAACCATTACAGGTCACATAAACAAGTAGGGGACCTCAAGATCAAGATATTGATTATCTACCCACACTAATCGTAAAAAAATGACGACTCAAAAGTGCATTTCATACGGAATTTGAAAAGATAAGTAAGCATTGCGCAGCATCATGGCCCCGAAGGTTCAGTGCCCGATTCAGGGACATTACAATAGACAACAAAACATCGGCCCGAAGATTATTGTGTGAAAATCATTTACCCCAAATGATGCTAGAGATTTCTGGGTACTTTGTGCATTCGATGCCTCATGTTAAAATAATAATTACAAGAGTACATGTGGGAGCAGTTAAATTGGCCAGTTGCAGCATCTTACAAGGGCAATGGATAATATACTCCGCATCCATCATTTAGTGACAGTTCTAAGTCTTCAAATTATATTCTCTCTATACTAGTGACAATTGATACAGTATCGCAACAAGGTAACACAACTACACACATCATATCAAACCACTCCAAATCGATCAAAATTTAAGGAGATGAATTGATCTCACTGAAAGAAGCAGAAGAAGAAGAAGAGAAGAAGAAGAAGATGCTCCGTGAGCCCTCCGCCTGTTTCACCTCGAGAAAG
>CM055065.1:3495020-3808109 GCA_029204045.2 Tillandsia leiboldiana
GCATGGACTTAATTAAAAATATTAAGAGATAAAGGACTAATTGAAATTGTGCATATATAATACATATATATATATAATATCATTTGGGTTAGGGTTCCTCTAAACCCTAAACCCCGAAGCCTATGCCCTAGCCGCCTCCTCCAACAACCTCTCCTCCTTCTCTGGGTTTTTCCCAAGTCGCACGCGGCCGGCCGCCTCATCCTCTAGCCGGAAAAAGCAAGAAACCGATCTTGATTTCTTGTGGGTTGTGAAGGAAGCAACTTGGAGGTTGGGATCCCTCCAATCCACATCTGAGATTATCCTCAGCCACCTGTGAGCCAAATCCAAGAACCCTGACGCCCAGAACCGCCGCGCGCCACCGGGCCAATTTCCTTTTCTTCTTCGGGTCCGGCAAGGTGAATCCCTTTTCTTTATGGATTTTTCGACAACCCTGGACTCTTGCAGTCGGTTACTGACATCCAGAGGGTGCTCCGGTGTAGGGCCGCGGCCTCTCGACATCCGGTTGCCGTCGGGTGGAGAAGGGTCGCCGGAACCTAGTTTCTTGGCCGGAAATTGCACGCGTTGCTCCGGGGCTCCGGCATTGGATCCAACTTGACCAAAAAGTTCTGCTCGTCCCCAGGAGATCCTCCAAGAAGTTTGGGAGGCTCTGGTGCCGTGTGGAGTGCGGGGGAGCGAACCCTAACTCGAGGGTTCTTGTATTGGCCGCCCATCGCGCCGTCGCTTCCTCCGGCGCCGGCCAGACCTGGTAAGTCCTCCTGGCACCTTAAGCTTGTGTTTAAACCACTTGCATGCAAGCCATGCTGAGTTGGTTCAAAGTTGCCATTAATGGGATAATTAAAGCTCCATTATGTCTCCTCGGGTTGGGGGTACACAGGGATTTCCAAGCTGTGTGGCTGAGGTCCATTACACAACTGGAGGTCCAAGAAAGGTGGTGCTCACCTTTAATTGAAGATTGACCGAGAGGCTTGTAAGCTCGGCCAACTTGAGCTCCATCAAGTGAAGTTTGAGATCATCTTGCTCCATGAATTAACCAACAGTGCTTCTACCTTCCACAAGTGAGCCCTTGAGTTTTTGTGATGTCCTCTAAGTGATGCTCACCTTTATTGCTGCCAGAAATTCTGAATGTATAAAATGTCCAAAGTCAAGTCCTTGTTTGATCATGTTATTACTTCACTTGTGTTGGGTGGTTTTGCTGAGGCTCAGAGGTGAGCCTCTACACATTTGAGGACCCCTGAGCATGATGCTCACATTAAAGTGGAAAAGAATCAACTGAAGAACAATTATTGCAACATTAAGCTTTAATATACAATAATTATGGGCCAACTTTGCCCTCGGACTTCGTGTCAGCCCAAGCTTGTGAGCACGAGCTTCATCTCGTCGAAACAGACGCGACAGAATTTACAGAACCGTTTTTGGATTCCCGGATTGGGAGATCGAGTCGAAACAGTGGATCAAGTCATGTTATTATGCAATTTTAGAATGTTTTAGGTATCATGATGCAAAAATAACGCTCTGGCTGTCTTTAGACAGTAATTACATATCTACTGAGCATTTTGTTTAAGTTCCATGGACTCCGGTTGAGCAGAAATTTGATACCGTTCCGTAAATTGGCAAAATTGCCGGTTTTACGGTTTACGGCGCGAGTTTCGCGTTCTAGTTTGGATTCTGTTTGGATCTGGTCGTCGATTGTCGTCTTTGGTTATCCCCGACACCGTCCTGGCTGGTCCTGACTTTAGTCTTCTGTCGGGAGACTCCGAACCAAAATCGGCTTTTCGGGAGTCGTACAAGTAATTATGGCAGCATTTCGACACAGATATTTACGATTGAGTCCCTGTCTGCCCGAAACAACTAAAATAAGTTGTTTAGGGACAGCAGAGGGAGTTTTGTAGCTTTCGGATATTTGTAGACCGTTGGCGGGTCATATCTAGTGATCCAGTGGTTCGGGAATTCCGGTTTAAGCCTAGCTTCGGCTAAGATTCCCGTATTAGCGACATGTTATTGTTCTGTTGTCGGGATGGGTACGAGTGAGTCGGTTACTGATTCTATCTCTGTTCAGGACCTTGCAGTCTGACTCCGGCCCACGAGCCTTCTGTGGGAGTCGTTGGACCGCTACATCCAGGTGGGTTATCTTCTGTCACGCCCCGGGGTCGAAACTGCGACCGGGCTCGCCAACAGATCCGCCATCTGTACGGAAACTGCCGTACAGACGAAGCGTCTACCCTGCAAGACAGATCTATAGCTATAATGTATCAGAGCTGAAAGAAAACCAATAGCTACAGAAATCCACTGAACATCTGATATATAAAAAAACTCGATACAAGGTCTCTCAGCTACAAAAGTACAAGAATCCTCACTGATCTCTCAGAATGTCCAGTACAAAAGTGGAGTCATAAAATACCCAGGTACATCTACCTCTGACTCTCAGTGCTGGTAAGGAACTAAACGGCCACGTCCTCACCTCGATCAGCTGCCTCCGCGCGAACCAAGCCGGAACAGCTACCACAGGAACCTGTCACCGCAGCGGTGTGAGAACTACTGCAAAGGTAGTTCCCAGTGGGTACCGTCTCAATATCCACGGTATGCCCACTAAGTCTACTGGAGGCACAACAGACAGGTATGCAGATAGATAGATAGATAAAGCTGAAAGCAGGAAAGGAACTACAACTAGCATACCACATCATGCTCAAGAAAACTCAACTCTGATCCTGCTATGCATACACCCTCACTACTAACATGCCTCAAGTATCATGCTCAAAGGAAAAACTCATCTAGGAACATGCTATGAAACTCACTCACACATATCACCCAATCCCAATGACTGTCCCTCTTTGGACCAGTCAATTAAGCCTGCGCTCATCTACTGCCGCGCATCCCGTAGGAACGGACTTACGTAGGCATCCACTGCCGCACATCCCGGAGGAACGGACTTACGTAGGGTGTCCTCTGGGACCATCTCAGTAATCACATCGCAGCCTCGTCAGGCTCGGTATCATCATCGCACCCGGGTCGTAGCTCGAGGGGAGCGACCCCACCGAACTCAAGTATCTCAAGTATCTCAAGTATCTCATAACTGGCATAAAAAGCCAGGCTCAGCAGGCTATAATCCACGATCAAACAGATCGGATCTCAATGCTCAACTAGCATAACTCAGTCGGAGAAAGGCTCCACGACTCGAACAGAAAAAGCCCAAACTCTCACAGCTATGTCGGAGAACCCTCAACGACTCAAGGCTAAAAATACACGATCAAACAGATCGGAACTCAATGCTCAACAAGCATACTCAGTCGGAGAAAGACTCCACAACTTGAACAGGAAATGCCCAACACTCTCCCAGCTATGTCGGAGAACCCTCAACGACTCAATCTGATATTGCACGCACCCGTGGCTGAGTCGGGAAACCTCCACGACTCGATCTGCCAGAGCCCCCAAAACTCTCACGGCTAAGTGGGAGAACCATCTCCACCACTAAATCAGAGCACAACCCATGATCTAGAGTAACCCAATCAGGGTATACATCCTCAATACCCCGCGAACTCAAGTATCTCAAAACTCTCTCATGACACTAGAAAGTCATCTCATAATGCTCTAAAAATCCACTCGGCCCTCTGGCACGAGAACACATGCATCCTGAACCTACTCAACCCCTCGGAAGATCTCAATGTTTTAAAACTATTTTCAAAACCAAGTTTTCCTTAAACAGTTCCGACGATTTTAAAACGGTTCAGATGCCAATATAAAGCCAACTAAACATGCAGTCTAGTGTCAAATCACTTCTAGATCATGCTAAAAATATCTGGGGCTTGCAATTGTATTCCTACAATTTTCTAGGCAACTATCAGATTTACCAGCTATGCAAATAATTAAGCTAAACATGATCAACATGCATTCAAATAGCTTTAGAGGGCATTCCACACATCTTGAAGAATTCCAACCCACCTCAAATGCTTTCCGAAGGCCGCGCCGAAATCGGTGAAGAAACGGACGAAAACTGATGAAACTGCACTGCGCCTCTCACGCGCGCGCGCGCCGCCGCGCGTCGGAAAAATCCACGGAGCTCCGATCAATCCTCTATCACACTCCCAAAGGTCCCAGCATGCCTCTGCTCAGCTCAAAAGGGTCCCTCACACGCGCGCATGGAGCAGACAAAACCTCGGATTTGCGCAGTAACCTCCCTGCTTGCACCCGAGAGCACAGGGAGAGGGAGGAGAAAGGATGGAAATTAGCTCAAAATCCCAATCAATTCCATCAATAAAACCCAAGAGGAGAACAAACAAATCCAAATCCATAATCTCCAACAATTAAATTACCTCAATTGCTCCTCGCCAGCGCGCGTTGACCGGGTCAACTCCCACAATGCAAGAAGCTCACAGACCCTTCTCTTCTCCTTCTACTTCTTCCTCTTCTTTCTCTTCTCTGGCAGCAAGAAATGGAGGAGGATGAAGATGATGTAGGGTGGAGAGAGAGAGGGGGACAAGGTGTATAAATCATGCCTGGGGTGGTTGGAACAGAAGAAAGACCCATACCTCAGTTCACTGTGCAATTCGGACTAAAACAGGGCACTTCCTGTGCTTGTGTACCGGTACCACCCACTTGGTACCGGTACACGGGCCCTGGTTCCGGAACCAAATGGCTGGTTCCGGAACCAAGCCACCAAAAGCTCCAGAACAGCCCGAAAATCTCTGAAATCGCCCCGTCAACTCACTTTCTTGCCTCGGGACCTCCGCATCGCCCCGCAACCAACCGAACACCTCTGTAAACTCATAATACACATGTCCCAAGGGATCAACTCACATCAAACCCATCCATGAATCCGATGCTCGGCCCGCAAGCTCTCAAGCCGACGCCAACTCACTTTTCTAACAAAAAGCTTCTGCGTCGCTCCGGGACCACCCGAACCATCCTGTAAACGAAATCAGAACCTGCTGAAGGTATTTCCACAATACCAGGCTGCCACGTGGAGTCGGCACACTGCCCGAAGCTCCGGTACTCTACACTCTCCCCTCCTTAAAAAGGTTTCGTCCTCGAAACCTCCAAAATCCAAAACTCAGGAGGGGTGACTCAAACAAGTGGGGATAGGAGATCCTCAACTCATCGTCCGGCTCTCAAGTGGCCTCTCGCTCCTCATGATGACTCCATAAGACCTTTATCAAAGGTAAGATCCGGTTGCGCAATTCTCTCGTCTCTCGAGCAAGAATTCGCACCGGTCGCTTCTGATAGCCCAAATCCTCGTCTGACTCCAAAGAAGCGAAATCCAAATCATACAAGGGATCCAATCCATACTTCCCTCAGAACGGATACACCAACGTCCTCGTGGGTACTTGCCAAACCATGGCGGTAGCGCAACTCGGTGAACAACTGATCCAATGCGCTCTAACTCCTCGAATATGCCAATAATTCGCGGACATTACTTCCCGCGAAATCTCAAATCTACACATTTCTGCGGATAGTGATTTCCAGAAGTCACCAAAACTCTCTGCCTCCAATTGGCATAACTTTTCCGTTGCTCCTCAGCAACCACAATGCTGAGAGCTTCACAAATGCATTCTTACCTCCATCCACAGGGTAAGAAGTCCAACCATCGGAACAACACTCAACCCCTAACTCTCAAAATCAGCTTTCGGATCTCGGAATCCACGGGTACACAGATGCGGTCCTTGTACTTCAGTACTCCCGCTGCATTCACTAAGAAGTTCCCTCTCTAATCCTGTCCAACGGAGTGGGTTACGAGTCCAAAACACAAGTTTTGCCACTTCCTAGGGAACACCACCTTAATCTCAATTCGTCTCACTTACTCTTTCAGCGGCATCCGCTAAGTAACCCTCATACTCCAAAACTGTACCGCTCGCCTATTCAAGGCAGCTGCGACCAACTTGTCTTTGTCGGGACGTTACTGTAAGCTCAATCATACATCCTTAATAACTTTATCACCGGCATTGCCCCAAATCAAAATCCTTCTGAGTAACCCAGTACCTCAGGTTCTAGGATCGATAGATATCTCTCTCTATCTCAAGCAACTATTCACAATGATGTTAATACCATCCACAGCTTGAACTCCTCAAGATTATGCTGGCACTGCTTAATCCACAACTCTGGACCTCTGTCCCTATCATGGGTCCAAGCCGAACCTAAACGGCAACACTCTTCGCCGGTCCACTGTCACTCCTGCGGCTGTAATAACATGGCCTAACCACAAAATCTTCCGAAGTCTAAGAGCAAATTCTCTTACAACTCGGCATCAACTTCTTCTCATAGAAGTTGCAGCACTATCCTTAAGTGCTCCTCGTGCTTAAACTCATCTCGGAAACCAAATCCGATATAATCAAATCAACTGGCCTTGTATAAATTTAACTCAACTACTAGCACGGCAACTCACTGTAGAGCTCAAACTCACACTGGTTCTACAGCCCGGTCCAAGTACCGCCGGAACACACAAGTCCTCAAATCCAAAAGGCCGCAGGGCCTTAGTCAATCCGCTTGACCCCACTGTAAGCTCAAAATGTCTCTATCGGGTTCAGACTCAATCTGGCACAGCCCTCAGCTGTAGGGTTCCACAAAGCCTTCAATGTCCCGCAAGGCATCAACCCAACACGACCCAAATCTAACTGTGCTCGAATCGTCACAGCACTCTCACCGTTGTGCACTCACAACGTGGCATCACTGCCGTATACCAACGGCATGGCATCACCACCGTGTATCAACGGCGTGGCATCACCACCGTGCATCAACGGCGTGGCATCACCACCGTGTATCAACGGCGTGGCATCACCACCGTGTATCAACGGCGTGGTAACACATCCAAAATACCAATCTCTCGGATCCTCACTGCCGTATCCTCACGACGTGGCATGGGTCACCCAGACCTCTCGATCCCTCGGATCCGCAGCTGCGCTAACAGCTCTCTCACTGGCTCACGAGTGATACTCCAAGAGATGCTGCCGAAGTCGGCGCGGTTTCCAAACCACGTCGATCACTAACTCGATCTTAGTCTCACTAAACGGCGGCATCAACATCAGACCAGGTAAACTCCTGTCCGGGATCACACGGGCGATAAGGATATTCCTTTAGTCCCGGTGCCGCCGTAGGCACCTCCTCTACAATCGCTAACCAAGCGATACGACCACGACTCAACCTCTGTCGTGCTATAACATCCTCTATAACCACACTCCTCCTAGCCAGGTCCAAGGAGGGTCATTGTCCTCTCTCGACAATCCCTGATAACATAACATTGGGATATCCAATCCCTATCCAACCTCATTTCCACATCTCAGAGCCGATGTAGGACTAACAACTCTAGGATCAAATCCAAGGTATTATCTGCACTGGCAGGACTGGCAACACTCATCCATGCGCTATACGTGATCTGAAACCTGATCCTCACGTGCACAAGCCAACAGTCCCATCTCTGGCCCACGCGAAGCTACCCCTGCTCTAGTAAAGCACACACCAGCGATGTCGGCATCAACATGCTCCAACTCTAATGACCATAAGCAACCACACCTGATAAGACGCGATCTATTATCCTGGCGTCCTCTAATCGGCTGCACAATTCATCCACAAGATGATGGTGGCCATCGCTCAATCTGCCTCGGCATCTCGGCTAAATCAGCCTACCGGTAAGTCGGATGAACCGCTGCATCCTGAAGGGGTAGTGGGGTGCCGTCGCAGGCGGCAAATCCAAGAACACCACTCTGGGACCCTCTGCCTGAAGATGTCCTGACTAAACACATGAAAGCATCGCCCTTTTCTGAAGTCACTCTATGGTGACGAATGCGGCCCACCGCAAGGGATACAGTCATCCTAGCACTGCTGCTGGTGCCTTGACTGTCGGGAACCTCCTGGTCTCTGTCTCCTCTGAGGCTCATGATCCTGTGACTGGAATCATGGCAACCTCGATCCACTCGACTATCCCAAAATCAGGCGATACTGGACATCTCTCTCTCGAGCTAGTCCCTCGCTCTCCGTCCCTCTCAGACATGATCGCAGATCCTCGGTCAATCCATCGGGCATGCACAATCGGTGCATCTAAAATCGCTCGCCGAGAATACCCAAAGTGACAACATCTCAATGCAGTCCCCTCTCAACATAATCAACAATCTGGGCCTCATCCTGGCAACATGGGGCACACTGCTCAACCGTCGAAGAAACTCGCTCCAAGTCCTCGACTGCTCTCCCGGTGGTTCAATAGGACAACTCGACGCCACCAACTCTCGGCGTCCTTATCCAAAGTGCATAACCAAGTGCACCCGATGCTTGTCCTGGATAACAAGTCCTCAAACACTTTCCAAAGCGGCAATCCAGTTCTCGGCCTCTCGAGGCTCCAACTCTGCCCTGAAATCAGTAGGGGATGGAACTGGCGAATGCACAACTATCAGTCAGCAATCTCTCACTGCTCCCGCACTACTCACAGTGCAACCTGGGTCGAAATCGACAATGTCGCGGCCGGAAGTACTACGGCGATACCTCAAACAATACTCTCTGCTCAAACATGCGCATCACGCGCTCCATGTTCTCTTCCTGGCGCCGCGTCGCCTAAACAACTGAGCTACCTGGGCCCGTAACTCGCAGACCTCGCTCTGCTCTGTCCATTCAGCCTCCCGCTGTTCGGGCTCCTCATCCAAGGTCACACACGCCCTCGCCGCTGCACGGCATCACAGGGCCAACAAGAAGAACAGTCACGGCCAACCAAACCACAAACACTCTCGACCCAATCAAGCGAAAGTCTATAACATGTTCACCGTTCTAAAGTATTATGTTGTCTGCAGCCAACATAATCACTTTAGAGAATAAACATGTAAAATCACTCGCCCCAATCCCTCGGGGAGGTACAAACTCAATCAGGACTCTCGCTAAAATCACGTCTCTCACGACAGTCATCCTACTGTCCAACCAATAGCCTAGGGTCACTAAGTCCTCAACGACCTATATTCCTAGGCTCTGATACCACCCTAATCTGTTACGCCCCGGGGTCGAAACTGCGACCCGGGCTCGCCAACAGATCCGCCATCTGTACGGAAACTGCCGTACAGACGAAGCGTCTACCCTGCAAGACAGATCTATAGCTATAATGTATCAGAGCTGAAAGAAAACCAAATAGCTACAGAAATCCACTGAACATCTGATATAATAAAAAACTCGATACAAGGTCTCTCAGCTACAAAAGTACAAGAATCCTCACTGATCTCTCAGAATGTCCAGTACAAAAGTGGAGTCATAAAATACCCAAGGTACATCTACCTCTGACTCTCAGTGCTGGTAAGGAACTAAACGGCCACGTCCTCACCTCGATCAGCTGCCTCCGCGCGAACCAAGCCGGAACAGCTACCACAGGAACCTGTCACCGCAGCGGGTGTGAGAACTACTGCAAAGGTAGTTCCCAGTGGGTACCGTCTCAATATCCACGGTATGCCCACTAAGTCTACTGGAGGCACAACAGACAGGTATGCAGATAGATAGATAGATAAAAGCTGAAAGCAGGAAAGGAACTACAACTAGCATATACCACATCATGCTCAAGAAAACTCAACTCTGATCCTGCTATGCATACACCCTCACTACTAACATGCCTCAAGTATCATGCTCAAAGGAAAAACTCATCTAGGAACATGCTATGAAACTCACTCACACATATCACCCAATCCCAATGACTGTCCCTCTTTGGACCAGTCAATTAAGCCTGCGCTCATCTACTGCCGCGCATCCCGTAGGAACGGACTTACGTAGGCATCCACTGCCGCACATCCCGGAGGAACGGACTTACGTAGGGTGTCCCTCTGGGACCATCTCAGTAATCACATCGCAGCCTCGTCAGGCTCGGTATCATCATCGCACCCGGGGCGTAGCTCGAGGGGAGCGACCCCACCGAACTCAAGTATCTCAAGTATCTCAAGTATCTCATAACTGGCATAAAAAGCCAGGCTCAGCAGGCTATAATCCACGATCAAACAGATCGGATCTCAATGCTCAACTAGCATAACTCAGTCGGAGAAAGGCTCCACGACTCGAACAGAAAAAGCCCAAACACTCTCACAGCTATGTCGGAGAACCCTCAACGACTCAAGGCTAAAAATACACGATCAAACAGATCGGAACTCAATGCTCAACAAGCATACTCAGTCGGAGAAAGACTCCACAACTTGAACAGGAAATGCCCAACACTCTCCCAGCTATGTCGGAGAACCCTCAACGACTCAATCTGATATTGCACGACCCGTGGCTGAGTCGGGAAACCTCCACGACTCGATCTGCCAGAGCCCCCAAAACTCTCACGGCTAAGTGGGAGAACCATCTCCACCACTAAATCAGAGCACAACCCATGATCTAGAGTAACCCAATCAGGGTATACATCCTCAATACCCCGCGAACTCAAGTATCTCAAAACTCTCTCATGACACTAGAAAGTCATCTCATAATGCTCTAAAAATCCACTCGGCCCTCTGGCACGAGAACACATGCATCCTGAACCTACTCAACCCCTCGGGAAGATCTCAATGTTTTAAAACTATTTTCAAAACCCAGTTTTCCTTAAAACAGTTCCGACGATTTTTAAAACGGTTCAGATGCCAATATAAAGCCAACTAAACATGCAGTCTAGTGTCAAATCACTTCTAGATCATGCTAAAAATATCTGGGGCTTGCAATTGTATTCCTACAATTTTCTAGGCAACTATCAGATTTACCAGCTATGCAAATAATTAAGCTAAACATGATCAACATGCATTCAAATAGCTTTAGAGGGCATTCCACACATCTTGAAGAAATTCCAACCCACCTCAAATGCTTTCCGAAGGCCGCGCCGAAATCGGTGAAGAAACGGACGAAAAACTGATGAAACTGCACTGCGCCTCTCACGCGCGCGCGCGCCGCCGCGCGTCGGAAAAATCCACGGAGCTCCGATCAATCCTCTATCACACTCCCAAAGGTCCCAGCATGCCTCTGCTCAGCTCAAAAGGGTCCCTCACACGCGCGCATGGAGCAGACAAAACCTCGGATTTGCGCAGTAACCTCCCTGCTTGCACCCGAGAGCACAGGGAGAGAGGGAGAGAAAGGATGGAAATTAGCTCAAAATCCCAATCAATTCCATCAATAAAACCCAAGAGGAGAACAAACAAATCCAAATCCATAATCTCCAACAATTAAATTACCTCAATTGCTCCTCGCCAGCGCGCGTTGACCGGGTCAACTCCCACAATGCAAGAAGCTCACAGACCCTTCTCTTCTCCTTCTACTTCTTCCTCTTCTTTCTCTTCTCTGGCAGCAAGAAATGGAGGAGGATGAAGATGATGTAGGGTGGAAGAGAGAGAGGGGGACAAGGTGTATAAATCATGCCTGGGGTGGTTGGAACAGAAGAAAGACCCATACCTCAGTTCACTGTGCAATTCGGACTAAAACAGGGCACTTCCTGTGCTTGTGTACCGGTACCACCCACTTGGTACCGGTACACGGGCCCTGGTTCCGGAACCAAATGGCTGGTTCCGGAACCAAGCCACCCAAAAGCTCCAGAACAGCCCGAAAATCTCAGAAATCGCCCCGTCAACTCACTTTCTTGCCTCGGGACCTCCGCATCGCCCCGCAACCAACCGAACACCTCTGTAAACTCATAATACACATGTCCCAAGGGATCAACTCACATCAAACCCATCCATGAATCCGATGCTCGGCCCGCAAGCTCTCAAGCCGACGCCAACTCACTTTTCTAACGAAAAGCTTCTGCGTCGCTCCGGGACCACCCGAACCATCCTGTAAATGAAATTAGAACCTGCTGAAGGTATTTCCACAATACCAGGCTGCCACGTGGAGTCGGCACACTGCCCGAAGCTCCGGTACTCTACATCTTCGGTCTGGGCTTTATCTTTTCGGCCCTCTGTTTGCTTTAGTCCAGTCGGACACCTGTTTTTGGATTAGCCCTGATGATTTTGCATGTTCTTGATTATCCCTGATGGTTTATGATTTTGCCTGATAGACCCTGATCTCCTTAGACATATCACATATACCTGCTTGATTGGTCATTAGTTAGATGATAGTTCATTAGCTCCTATTGGACACATATATCATGTTGGCTCGATCATTGCGTAGATTTGCTTTTATTCAGAGATACATATTTCTTGTATTCCAGATTGCATGATATATGATTGATATACAGACTGCCTGATATATGATTGATTATAGACATCTGCATCCCTGTGGGGATTTCCGGCATTTTTGCCGATTACCCGGTCTGTGGACCGTGAGATTTAGCATTTAGCATTGTGATGATTGTACACCTGCTGTTCGTTCGCGTACACGGTGGGATTGATCCCCCACATTGCGTTCTTTACCGGTAAAGGGTCTGCTTGACCCGTGAGCTCGCCCCTCTTGTTGTATCACTGGGTACGGGGAGCCCCTTGGTTGTACCGATATGAGGAAAACTCTCGGCTGTACCTTTCGCTACGAGGATCCTCTTGGCTATATCAATGGTACGGGGTTTGTTGTTCAGTTCTGCTAGGTGGAAACCAGTATGATTGTGATTGGCTTGGCATAGACATCTTCGCCCGAGGTCCCCGGGACCAATAGTGGCATCGGTTAGTATTTGCTGTTCTTGTATTGATGCATAACTGATATTTTGATATTCTAGCATGTTCTACTGTTTAGTCATATACCCATATCTGCACAGTTATTTTCGGATTTCTCGCATTTGTTATCTATAGCTTCCTTATGCTTGATTACCTGCCTTTTTGCTTTACCTATGGATTTATCTACTATCCGCAGATTATGGTATCCAGTAGGTACGATTAGCTATTTCTCGGCTCGTCGTGCCCACTGGGATACACTCCGGTGTGTCTCACACCCTCGGGTGACTGTTTTTCAGGTCGCTTGGGTGATGGGATGTCGGGACACGTTGGTGAGACGATGGCAATAGTATCGACCCATATGTAGTCAGTATATTTCTTTTTCCGTATTTCAGTTTACTTAGTAAAGATGGACTAGTTTTGTATGCGTAGTTTAGACTACTCTGGTATTGACTGATTATGATTAGCCGTGCATGTATAGGAAAGGATCTGTCCAGTTGGGCAGGGAATTTACTATACATGTGGCGGTCTGTTACGCCTGGTTTGCGAACTCTGATTTATAAAAAAAAAAAAAATTTAGCCTGCTTTTCAAAACTCGGGGCGTGACAATATACAAATGTACATATATACAAATCTATATACAAATGTATATACAAATGTACATATATACAAATATATATACAAATGTATATACAAATGTATATATATACAAATCTATATACAAATGTATATACAAATGTATATATATACAAATCTATATACAAATGTATATACAAATGTATATATATACAAATCTATATACAAATGTATATACAAATGTATATATATATATATACAAATGTATATACAAATGTATATATATACAAATCTATATACAAATGTATATATATACAAATGTATATACAAATGTATATTTATACAAATCTATATATAAATGTATATACAAATCTATATATATATAAATCTATATACAAATGTATATATATATACAAATCTATATACAAATGTATATACAAATGTATATATATACAAATGTATATACAAATCTATATATATACAAATCTATATACAAATGTATATACAAATCTATATATATACAAATCTATATACAAATGTATATATATACAAATCTATATACAAATGTATATATATACAAATGTATATACAAATGTATGTATACACAAATCTATATACAAATGTATATACAAATGTATATATATACAAATGTAAATACAAATGTATATATATACAAATCTATATACAAATGTATATATATACAAATGTATATATATACAAATGTATATATATACAAATGTATATATATATACAAATCTATTTACAAATGTATATATGTACAAATCTATATACAAATGTACATATATACAAATGTATATACAAATATATATATATACAAACCTATATACAAATGTATATACAAATGTATATATATACAAATCTATATACAAATGTGTATACAAATGTATATATATACAAATGTATATACAAATGTATATATATACAAATATATATACAAATGTATATATATACAAATCTATATACAAATGTACATATATACAAATCTATATACAAATGTACATATATACAAATATATATACAAATGTATATACAAATGTATATACAAATGTATATATATACAAATCTATATACAAATGTATATACAAATGTATATATATACAAATGTATATACAAATGTATATACAAATGTATATATATATATATACAAATGTATATATATATACAAATCTATTTACAAATGTATATATATACAAATGTATATACAAATGTATATATATACAAATCTATATACAAATGTATATACAAATGTATATATATACAAATGTATATACAAATGTATATACAAATGTATATATATACAAATCTATATACAAATGTATATATATACAAATCTATATACAAATCTATATATATACAAATCTATATACAAATGTATATACAAATCTATATATATACAAATCTATATACAAATGTATATATATACAAATCTATATACAAATGTATATATATACAAATATATATACAAATGTATATATATACAAATGTATGTACAAATGTATATACATACAAATCTATATACAAATATATATATATACAAATATATATATATATACAAATGTATATAAAAATGTATATATATACAAATCTATATATATACAAATGTGTATAAAAATGTATATATATACAAATCTATATACAAATGTATATATATACAAATCTATATACAAAAGTTTATATATACAAATGTATATATATACAAATCTATATACAAATATATATATAGAAATGTATATATATAAAAATCTATATACAAATGTATATATATACAAATGTATATACAAATGTATATATATACAAATCTATAGACAAATGTATATACAAATGTATATATATACAAATGTATATATATACAAATCTATATACAAATCTATGTACAAATGTTTATACAAATGTATATACAAATGTATATATATTCAAATCTATATACAAATGTATATATATACAAATCTATATACAAATCTATATACAAATGTACATATATACAAATCTATATACAAATTTATATACAACTGTATATAAATATGTAACGACCCGGCCCACTAGCAATAATAACTCGTTGGGCCCAAACCACAGCCCAAAATGCTTAAGCCTAGTTATTATTACTAGTGTCCATGTCTCATATAAACCCAATCACAATTCCATCCACATCCGATGTAGGACTATTGGAGGCGTCACAGACTCCCCCCGTTTAGGCCTGACGTCCTCGTCAGCCCAAATACACACACAGCAGCCCAAGATCGCCAGGCGATGTGAGACTCGTCTCGCTAGCCCTGTCATCTAGACCCAGGCTCAGCCAAGACTCGTAACACACTTCCGGCTGGTTGTTGGCTCTGATACCAAATGTAACGACCCGGCCCACTAGCAATAATAACTCGTTGGGCCCAAACCACAGCCCAAAATGCTTAAGCCCAGTTATTATTACTAGTGTCCATGTCTCATATAAACCCAATCACAATTGCATCCACATCCGATGTGGGACTATTGGAGGCGTCACAAAATACAAATCTATATACAAATGTATATACAAATGTATATATATATATATATACAAATCTATATACAAATGTATATACAAATGTATATATATACAAATCTATATACAAATGTATATATACAAATGTATATATATACAAATCTATATACAAATGTATGTATAAACAAATCTATATACAAATGTATATACAAATGTATATATATACAAATGTATATACAAATGTATATATATACAAATCTATATACAAATGTATATACAAATTTATATATATTCAAATGTATATACAAATATATATATATACAAATCTATATACAAATGTATATATATACAAATCTATATACAAATGTATATATATACAAATCTATATACAAATCTATATATATATATACAAATCTATATACAAATGTATATACAAATGTATATATATACAAATGTATGTACAAATGTATATATATACAAATCTATATACAAATGTATATATATACAAATCTATATAGAAAAGTTTATATATACAAATGTATATATATACAAATGTATATACAAATGTATATATATACAAATCTATATACAAATGTATATAAAAATGTATATATATACAAATGTATATATATAAAAATATATATACCAATATATATATATACAAATCTATATACAAATATATATAGAAATGTATATATATAAAAATCTTTATACAAATGTATATACAAATGTATATATATACAAATCTATATACAAATGTATATACAAATGTATATATATACAAATGTATATACAAATGTATATACAAATGTATATATATACAAATGTATATACAAATTTATATATATACAAATCTATATACAAATGTATATATATACAAATCTATATACAAATGTACATATTGTGACGCCCCGCCTTCCCAGGGGGTCACCCATCCTAGAACTACTATAGCTCTAGCACGCTTAACTCTCTTAACCTCTTGGGTCTTGCTACAACCCAAAATGCTATAGCCGGGTTAAGAGATTTTAGTCCTATTATATCATTTTATATAGAGGACTAATCCAAATTCCGGGGTATCACATTCTTCCCCCCTTTAAGCCCTGACGTCCACGTCAGGCTCAAGCACACACACAAGCACCAGGCGATGTGAGACTCGTCTCACTAGCCCTGTCATCTAGACCCAGGCTCAGCCGAGACTCGCCGCACACTTCCGGCTGGTTATTGGCTCTGATACCAAATGTAACGACTCGGCCCACTAATAATAATAACTCGTTGGGCCCAAACCACAGCCCAAAATGCTTAAGCCCGGTTAGAGATTTAGTCCTATTATATCATTTATATATAGGACTAATCCAAATTCCGGGGGTGTCATATTCTTCCCCCCTTTAATCCCTGACGTCCACGTCAGGCTCAAGCACACTCACAAGCACCAGGCAATGTGAGACTCGTCTCGCTAGCCTTAGCCGACCTTGTAGGGAGCTGCACTCCACCAACAACGGTCATTAGCCGGGGAGCCACACTCTACCCGCTATATAACCCTGGCTCAGCCGAGACTCATCTCACATTTCCGGCTGGTGAATGGCCACCCAAAATGCTATAGGCGGGTTAAGAGATTTTAGTCCTATTATATCATTTTATATAGAGGACTAATCCAAATTCCGGGGTATCACATTCTGTCTGTGACGCCCCCAATAGTCCCACATCGGATGTGGATGGAATTGTGATTGGATTTATATGAGATATGGACATTAGCAATAATAACTGGGCTTAAGCATTTTTGGCTGTGATTTTGGCCCAATGAGTTATTATTGCTAGTGGGCCGGGTCGTTATATTTGGTATCAGAGCCAATAACCAGCCGGAAGTGTGCGGCGAGTCTCGGCTGAGCCTGGGTCTAGATGACAGGGCTAGCGAGACGAGTCTCACATCGCCTGGTGATCTTGGGCTGCTGTGTGTGTGTTTGGGCTGACGAGGACGTCAGGCCTAAACGGGGGGAGTCTGTGACGCCCCCAATAGTCCCACATCGGATGTGGAAGGAATTGTGTTTGGGTTTATATAAGACATGGACACTAGTAATAATAACTTGGTTTAAGCATTTTGGGCTGTGATTTGGGCCCAACAAGTTATTATTGCTAGTGGGTCGGGTCGTTACATTTGGTATCAGAGCCAATAACCAGCCGGAAGTGTGCGGCGAGTCTCGGCTGAGCCTAGGTCTAGATGACAGGGCTAGCGAGACGAGTCTCACATCGCCTGGTGATCTTGGGCTGCTGTGTGTGTGTGTTTGGGCTGACGAGGACGTCAGGCCTAAACGGGGGGAGTCTGTGACGCCCCCAATAGTCCCACATCGGATGTGGATGGAATTGTGATTGGATTTATATGAGATATGGACATTAGCAATAATAACTGGGCTTAAGCATTTTTGGGTTGTGGTGTGGGCCCAACAAGTTATTATTGTTAGTGGGTCGGGTCGTTACATTTGGTATCAGAGCCAATAACCAGCCGGAAGTGTGCGGCGAGTCTCGGCTGAGCCTAGGTCTAGATGACAGGGCTAGCGAGACGAGTCTCACATCGCCTGGTGATCTTGGGTTGCTGTGTGTGTGTGTTTGGGCTGACGAGGACGTCATGTAGAGTACCGGAGCTTCGGGCAGTGTGCCGACCCCACGGGGCAGCCTGGTATTGTGGAAATACCTTCAGCAGTTTCTGTTTGTATTTACAGAAAGGTTCGGGTGGTCCCGGAGCGACGCGGAAGTCTTTTTGAAGGAAAGTGAGTTGGCGTCGGCTTGAGAGCTTGCGGGTCGAGCTTTGGCTTCTTGGATGGTTTTTATGTGAGTTGATCCCTTGGGACATGTGTAATATGTTTTTACAGAGGTGTTCGGTTGGTTTCGGGGCGATGCGGAGGTCCCGAGGCGAGAAAGTGAGTTGACGGGGCGGTTCTGGAGATTTTCGGGCTGTTTCTGGAGGTTCTGGGTGGCTGGTTCCGGAACTAGGTGCTTGGTTCCGGAACCAGGGGCTGTGTACCGGTACCAAGTGGGTGGTACCGGTACACAGGCATAGGGGGAGCCCGAAATTGCCCCGGACTAGCACAGTGAATTGAGGTATGGGCTTCTTCTGTTCCAACCACTCCCGCGTTGATTTTTATACCCAGACACTTGCTTCCTCTCCACCCTTCATCCCTTATCCATCCTTGTAGAAACTCGAAAATTTTGTAATCTAATAAAAAGGAAAATAATAAAAGCCAAGTTGAATTTTGGATCATAAAAGCACAAGTAGCCAAAATACCCCTTTTCTGCAGTGTATATTGCACAGTTAATGGGCCAAAAATATCACTTTTCAATCCGAGCCTGATCTCGAAAATCCGAGATCACCAGCACGACCGTCTCGTCGAATCGAGTGAAAACCATATTAAGCATGTTCAGATCCGACGGTCGGATCTTCCAGAAATCGACGAAGAAGGAAACGGCCCCACAACTTAAAGTGAATAGTAACCCTGTATTTTAAATGCCCTTTCGACCACTAACGGCCGATTCGCTATCTAGAACCCTGACATAGGAGTATGAGTAGTCAAACCTAGCTAATTTCGACATTTTGAGCACAATGGCACTGACGGATTTCGCGTTTGGCGACCCGGGTGCATCGGAGTGCGTGCGATGTACCGCACTTTACCGAACTAGATGGCCCGAGATTTTATACGAGCGCCAAAACAAGCAAACAATTATGCTACTTGATAGGTCTCGACGAGCCGGACGTCGTGGCAGTGTCCATTTTTCAGTTTGACAACTCGGTTGTCTCGAAAAGCGTGAAGTTTGGGAAAAATCGCAGTATTTCGCGTAAAGATGCAATATTTTATGTGTCTTTTCGTACCAAACTTATAGAGGAGGGTCTTAGTCGCAAATGGGTTCTACAGTGAGGGACCTAGCTGTAAATAATGCTGGTGGAGGGGTCTCTTGGCATTTTATGTAATGTGCATATATAGCAATTTTAGGGTTGCTTGTGAGAACCCTAGCCTCAGCCCATCTAGTAACCGCAGCCACCCACGACTCCTTCTCTTCCTCTGACATCTTTTCCAAACTACTGCGCCGCCGGCCGCCGCCCTCGGTCGCCAGAGAAAGCAAGAAGAAGAAGCAAGGTGCAACATTGTTTTCGAGTTTGTGGGGATAGGAAGATCACCAGGGCCTAGACCTGTGCCCAGACCTTGCTGTGGTTGTGTTCTTCATCCAGAAGGCAATCCGAGGTGGGCAGGTGCACCGCCGTGGCCGCGCGACGCCGGGGACACCATCCTTTTCTTCCTCGGATCCGGCGAAGGTAAGGTTCTTTTGTTTTCGTTTTCTTTTGCAACCTAGGTCATTGTAGTAGATTAGTGAGGCTATGGGGATGCCCCATGCAAAGCCCCGACCCTCGGGGTGCTCCCGGTCGCCGGCGGGGAAAATGCACCCGCCGGAACCCTAAAATGGGTCGCCCGTCGCGCGCGCTTCTCCGGATGGCTCGGGATTTGAACCAAGATGGTATCAGAGCATAGGTACACGACACCTAGGTATTAAAAGTAGCAAATTGAGCCTTGAAATATAGGAATTGTTGGCCCGAAATTTTATTCGAGTTCCGCGTTGCTGCCAAAAGGTGAGCACGGTGTCCAGCAAGTCGAGAGCCACCTGCTGGTGGTGTCGGTTCGTTAAAATAGCATTCCGAAATCAAATACAAGCGAAAATAGCACGAAAATACATGCTTTTATGCAATTTGGTAGAATCCTGGGGGCCTAAATGCAATTGTGACCACACTAGCTGCTTTGTAAAGTGTGCACATAATCTCTAAACTTTTCGTTAGAGAACTAGTGATCGTTGTTTCGATTTTCAGTATTACTTATGTGAGGACCCGGATCCTCACGACGAGCTCACTGGTTCATCTACAGCTCCCGGAGGCCTATGTGGCGTGTTGGTGGAATTTGTGCCCCAATTGGACATTAGTGTTGGGCTCAGTGTGTTAAATGGATCACGTGGGTGATCGGTGGACTCCGTCGGAGCTCCAGAAGTGGTTTCGCGCGTCATGGATATTAAAATTGGACCCAGCGCGAAGTTTAGACCAAGGAACATCTTCCCGGATGCCTTCGGCAATTTTTAGAGTTGGAATTTGGCAAATTGGACTTCGGATTTGGATTCAGCGCGCGAAAACGATGAAAATGGACTATTCACTTGCTTTTTCCGGAGTCCGGGTGATTCGGCACGTTTTTCGAGGCAAAGGTACTGTTCCGGCACCGGCAGCGGCGGCACGCGGCGGCCGGCAGCGGCGGAGCGCGGCGGAGCAGGCTCAGGCGGGTGCGCGGTCCACCGCGGAGGCGTGCACCGGTCGCGGGCCAGGTGGCGGTTCCCGGTTGGGCCGGCGCAGCGGGCGCGGTCCACGGGAAGGGCGGGTGTACGGTGGACCGGTGGGGGGACACGTGGCGCACACCGGTTGGCCGGTCCACGTGCACTCGGTCCACGGTGCACCTGCAGGCGCCTCGGGATGCGTGCGCGCAGAGGCGCAGGCGGCGGGCGCAGAGCGCACGTGGGCGTGGTCGGGCGGATTCCCGCGCTTGGGGAGGACACGTGTCGGCGTCTGGGGGCCGCGACGTGTCGCGCGGGGAGCGGCTGGGGTTGCTGTCGCCTGTTCGGCGGGCGACGTGGAGGCCCAGGGTGGATTCGGGCGGCTACAGTGTTCGCGCGCGGGGATTTCGGGCTGCTACAGTGCGCGCCCCAAAACCCCCAGCGCCCGGAAAGTGGGACATATTCGGTATTTCTCCATTTGTTTCTGCAGCCTATAAAAGCGATCCGAGCCTCCTTCTTTCCCCTTTTTCCGCCATTTCCGAGCCTCCTCTCGCCTGGGTGCCTTCAGCAAAGATGATCCCCGAGTTTGGCTGCATCCTTCTGCAAAGTTTTGGGATTTTTGGTGGCACGCTTATCGAGGTTTCCATTTTTACGGCGCGGCGCGACGCTCGTCCTTTTGGGTTCCCCTTCGTCGCGTTTCGGTGCGCGAGCTCCCCCGGCCTACTCCGACCACCTTTTCGAGTGATTTCTTCGCCGCTGGATTCGCGACGGACAGATCTACGATCTTGGTATTTTCAGCTTTCCCTCATTTCGCGCTTTTCGAGGTGTTTGTTCGAGCTTACTGTGACCCCATTTCTGTGAAGGGGATTTGGACAGCGGCTTGGTATTTCGGCGTTATCTCCGCAACCGGGCATCGTTTGACGACGTGCTTATACACTTTTTTCATCTACTCGGCGCAAGGAATATCACAGTATTTTTATTGGATTTTTCTGAGTTTGGCCCGAAGGTATATGTTCTTCCCCTTATCTGTAAATGGAATTACAGTTATGTTGCTGTGTGGTTTTGCGCACCTGTACTGTGGAATTTGTAACTCGGCCTACGGGGCTCGGAATTGGACGTGCAGGTACTCGTTTCGAAGGTATCGACGCGAGGATTACTGTGGTATTTTTATGGGATTTTTCTGGGCACTTTCGGCAGGTGAAATAAGCACGACTTTGGGACTGATTTTCAGATTGTGTATACTTGGTTAATTTTGGAATAAAAGTGTAATGTTGAGCCTTATTGATGTACTCAGGGGTGTTTTCAGTTGTTTGGAGCCAAGGCTTGCGCGACTTGTATCGAGGGTGTATTTTGGCAGATTTTGGACCGTGGGCGTCTACCCACTTCACCGACTTCAGGTTTGCCTTGGTTTAAGCGCTTCAGGTGGGTAAGCTTATTATCAGTAACTGTTTAAGGCAAGGAATATGTTGTGGTAAATATAAGTGCACTTGTGGGGATGTCACCCCTCTATGACTGATGCATGCATGTTTAGGGTACATGATTTATGTTGGTAAGTAGGTAAGCTTGATAATGATATTTGTATAAATGATTGCAAGAATAGTATTTATGAGGTATACTGAGGACTTGCATGACTTAGACATCTATGTGATGATTAGTGTAAGCTTACCTAGGATAATGTTACCCTATGAAATTATGTAACATGCCATGTTAGCACATAGCCTTTCATGTGGTTGGTTTATGCTTTGGGACAGGATTTCGTAGCTATGTGCGGATTTGTACTCTGAGGAGTTATTATGATCATTCTGTTGATGAACCCTGAATTGTGGACAGGTCTAGTTTTGGGATTCCGGCATGTTGTTTATTCCTAAGGAACTATTATTATGCTTTACCCCCCCTTTATTTCCTTGAGGATATTTGCATGCTTGTATGGTCATGTAGTTAGGCCATCTTTTACTGCTGCACTATTTATGGGAACTTGACTTAGGAGAAACCATGCTTTTCCTTTCTCCGCCTTTGCTAGTCAAGTGGTCAGTGCTGCTCGGGTTCGAGCAGGGGTCTGGATAGGGTAGTCAGGACTTCGTGTCTGGGACAGGTTGGTTTAGTTGTGGGGCTTTGCGGCAACCGCGGATATTGGGCGGTTGACCGGATGTTTCTCTATGCACCTGATTGGGTATCAGTTTTACTTAGTGGATGGAGTTTCCCACTTATCGTTCAGTTGCATCCGATTGAGGTCGGGTCTTTCCTTGGTGGTTGAGTTTTCCCACTTTGATCAGATTGATGATCAAGTCCTGCTGTTTAGAGATACTGGTGATATTGATGACAGAGATGCTTTACTCGTGTGGGTAGCTCCCCTCGAGTGCCGCTCCGGAGTAGGCTTCAGACCGTGTTGGGTTCCGGTCAGACCGTGTTGGGTTCCGGTCAGACCGTGTCGGGTGCCGGTCAGACCGTGTTGGGTTCCGGTCATTTGGACAGAGCAGGCAGTACCGGGTTTTATACCGGTTCATTCGATTGAGTTTATTTCGGTCAAATACTTTTATTGTTACACTCGTGCCTGGGGGCCGAGTGCAGACTGGTAGTTGAGTTTAGAGCAGTGCTAGTATTGTTGAGAGCCGTCTGGTTGACGGTGGTCCCGTGTTGTTGCGAGTACTTTGACCGCTGTGTGAGAGGTTGAGCATCATGATTCTATCCGTTCTGAGAGAGAGCGTGGATTTTGACCATAGCCTGCATGATCCTCTACTTGATAGCGAGCTAGTCCGTTTGGACGCCCTACGTAATTCCTGCCCGTCAGCGGGAGGTGGTTGTAGGTGGGCACAGGTTCGACTGGACCAGATGTGGCAGTCAGCTCGATTGGGTCGATTTTGCACTTCATGTGCTAGTGGTTGCATACCACTGTTTGGTTCTCCCCTTTTAGCCTTTAGTTAGGGGCAGGGTAGCTGTTGAGAGTCTCCAGCTTACTCATTTCAGTCTTATGACTTGGGTTAGTTTTTGTCTCTTGAGGACTTGGTGGGCAGACCGTCGGGTCTGGCGGTGGTACCCACTGAGAACTCCCTTTTTGGTGTAGTTCTCACACCCTTTGGGGGTTTCCCCCCCCTTTTTCTCTCCTCTCCTTTGTTTTGCAGAGTCTTGCGGGTGTTGCCGACTCTGTGGTTGCTGATCGGGGCGAGGGAGTCGCGAGCTAGATCCCTACCCGTCGTTGGAGAGTAGCGGTACCCTTCAGAGGAGATCATCAGTAGATTAGCTATTTCTTTTTCCTCTTTTGAGAGACTATTGTAGTGAGGATATTTTGTATTGAGAGACTGTACACTGATGTATATATATTGGAGTTACCTCCCGGTTGGGTTAGAGCTTGTACTTGAGGATATTGTATTATTATTATTTTGGGAGGCAGATAGTGTTATTTTATTTCCAGTTGTACAGTGATTGATTTTAGTTACAGCAGATTTTTATTTATAGCTCTGATATCTGTTTAGTTATAGTACTTTTCTTGCAGGTAGGACGCTTCGCCTATGCAGGTTGGCATAGGTGGCGGATCTGTTTGGCGGGCCCGGGTCGCAGTTTCGACCCCGGGGCGTGACAGATTAGAGTGGTATCAGAGCCTAGGTTGTAGGTTATGGTGGACTTAGAAACCCTAGGCTTATGGTTTGACCCTTGGTTGACTTTGTGAGAGTCGTGATTTTGCGAGAGTCCTGATTGAGTTTTATACCTCTCCCAAGGGACGGGAGGAGTGATTGGCATGTTTATTCTCCTAAGTGATTATGTTGGCTGCAGACAACATAATGCTGTGGAACGGGTGACATGCTTTAGACTTTCGCTGGATTGGGTCGAGTGTTGTTGTGTGCTGTTTTGTTGTTTCGTCGTGGCGAGCGGTGTCTCCCCGACGCTGGGTTTTGACCCGTGTGCATCCTGTCTTAGCTGTTGAGCTTGAGCAGTTGGTTTTGGGCCGGATACCTGGATTGAGGTCAGAGAACCCCCGACCCAGATGACAGGATTGTCAGAGGCTTGTCAGCGGCTGAGGGAGCAGCTGGTCTTGGTGACACAGTTGTCGGAGCACTGTGTAGCCCCCTCTGTGCCAATGTTTAGTGTCGAGGCACCGAGGCAGGGTGGATGGTTGACAGCTGGTGAGCTGTGGGACATGATCGACCTATTGAGCCATATTTGGCAGATGAACCACCCCGACTCGTAAGATTGAGTTTGGAGCCTTTGGAGGCAGAGTCGTGGTTGGTGGTGAGAGCCTCCCTGTGCTAGAGAGTTTTGCAGTTGTTGAACTGCGCGCTCCAGATTCGAGGGACGAGGCGCATAGGATATATGAGACTGGGAGTGGATTGCGCCAGGACACCTTTCTGTTATTCAGTCCCTCCATTGTAGATTTAGACGCCTCGCTGGGGCAGGCATTATGTATGGAGCGTGGCATTGCAGTTCCTTTGGATAGGGATCTGCCGCCAGAGGTGAGTTCTGGATTTTGGCGCTTGGCGCCGGGTGATGAAGGACAGATCGGCCGGCAGGGGCATGTCTAATTTCTTTTCCGGATAACGAGTTCCCGAGATGTCCGAGGTCGGGTGGACCCCGAAGGCAACATCAGTATTTTTATTTCAGTGGCGCAGCGATAGCGTGAATTTGTTATCTACGGAGGATCTTATTCGTCGCCTCAATGTGATCAGAGACAGAGGTCGTGCTTCCTTGTGATAGCCCTGATTTTCAGGCAGATTGAGCGACAACCACTTGCTTTGAGCGGATGAATCTGTGCCGCCCGGTTGGAGGGCGCCACGGTAGTGGATTGAGTGTCGCAGGTGGGATTTCACCACGGTAGTCGGAGTTAGAGCATGTTCCACTCTTACATGGGTTAGAGGCAGATTTGTTACCACGTGCACTAGAGGTACAGGTTCCTGTTGTTGTTGTGCACGTGGAGGAGGCTATTGGATCATGTCCAGTGCGGCCGAGACCGCGAGATACCGGCAGAATTATTGAAAATTATAGCAATTAGGTGTTTTGACCTGATGCTTGAGATTGTTTGGCACAATGCCACAGAATGTTTGACTGCGGCGAGAGAAGACTTTGATCTTCGGCAAGGCAGACAAGAGGAGGCTTGCTTGTTGAGATTGTTAGAGCACTCGGGTTTTAGCGACAGGGTGAGAGGTGCTTACGGCGGCACCGGGACTCAAGGATATCTCTGTTGCCCACGAGATCCCGGGTGTGATTTCACCTTAGTTGTTGGTAATGCCGCCGGTTAGGGAGATAGAGATTGCGTTTGACGTGGTTCGGGGAACCGCGCCACCCTGGACAGCACCTCATTGGATATCGCCGGTAGAGCTGAGAGAGCTGTTGGCACAATTGCAGGATCTGATGGATCGAGGGGTCTGTTTGACCTAGTGCCACGCCGTTGGTATACGGTGGTGATGCCACGTCGTTGATACACGACTGTGAGGGTCCTTTTATGGTTCGAGTGTAGACAGGTCCGGGTGGTATCTATGACCTTTCGATGGAACTATACTCAGGCTGTTAGTGTATGATGCGAGTACCTACTTGGAAGTAGATAGTTGAGGACTTCGCCTAGATGGCGTTCAGGACACGGTAGGGGCATTATGAGTTGTTAGCGAGGCCCAATGGAATGACGAATGCCCTGTGGACTTCAAGATCTGAGGGATTGTGTGTCCCAGTTGTGCTTGGACGGACTGGGAGTGGTGTTTTCCGAGGATATTTTGATTCCCTCCCAGAGTGACTTGGAGCACGAGGAGCACTTTGTGGATGTGCTACCATGCCCGTGTGGATGAAGTGGTATGCCAAGTTATTGAGGTACAAGTTGTAGCTGCAGAAGCATACCCTCTTGGGTCGCTTTGTTCGAGCCGTAGGGGCGGCGGTGGAACCCGACCTAATGGATGTTATTCAAGTTGGCTGAAACCGACTTTTATCCTTGAGGTGAGGAGTTTCTTAGACTTAGCAGTGCCGGAAGAGCTTGGCCAATGGATAATGAGACTGATGCCAGCGCCAATGCTAGTGTTTCCAGTGTTGGGAGACGGATTTGTGTGTTTTAGTGATGCCTCCCATTCTGGCTGTAGAGTTACCGTGGGTCGATTTTCGGTCCACACTTCATTAGTCCAACCTTATGAGTATTATGGCAGGACGAACCGCTGTTTTGCAGGCAGCTTGGATCCCACAGTTGAGCCTTTCAGTACGCCTTTTATTCCCAGCTTTGATTGATATACCTGGGCGTAGGCCATGCCTGCTTGGCTATCGGTGTTGATTACTCAGCATTTCCGTTCTTTACCATGTGATAGATCAAGATTTCAGCTTCAGTTTACAGTATTCCCCATGCGGTGCCGATGGAGATTACAGCTTTCAGCATGTTGAATGGGATTTATGCGGATTGTCATTGCTGGTTCGGATTTTTGACCGCGAGTTTGGGCATCAGCAGTATGATCGCCTTTCGAGCCAGTTTTCAGTCCCGTTCACTGACGGTTTGGTCCCCGTCAGGGTGTCCTTTATTAGTTGAGAGATCGACTTCGACTCGTGGGTCTGTTGGGGTTTTGTTGGCATGTTGAGTGACCAACTGTGGCATGAGATTGTGTCTCTTGAGGACCCCTTTTGAGGGTAGCCCGTGGGTGAGTAACCCATTCGGGTGATTTTGGAGCGGGAAGCAACCGAGAGAAGACCCCAGCTTATTGGATGAATGCGTGGGTATGCTTCGGGTCACCTTGTTGAGTTTTACACCAGGATGTGGTTTGGTGCGTGTTGCACCGATGGTTATTCTGTTTTTCCCCCAGCTTTTGATGGATACCTACCCGTGGTACGTGGTACCCTTGGGGGGTTTGAGCTAGTTTCGAGGACGAAACTTTCCTTAGTGGGGGAGGATGTGAGGACCCGGATCCTCACGACGAGCTCACTGGTTCATCTACAACTCCCGGAGGCCTATGTGGCGTGTTGGTGGGATTTGTGCCCCAATTGGACATTAGTGTTGGGCTCAGTGTGTTAAATGGATCACGTGGGTGATCGGTGGACTCCGTCGGAGCTCCAGAAGTGGTTTCGCGCGTCATGGATATTAAAATTGGACCCAGCGCGAAGTTTGGACCAAGGAACATCTTCCCGGATGCCTTCGGCAATTTTTAGAGTTGGAATTTGGCAAATTGGACTTCGGATTTGGATTCAGCGCGCGAAAACGATGAAAATGGACTATTCACTTGCTTTTTCCGGAGTCCGGGTGATTCGGCACGTTTTTCGAGGCAAAGGTACTGTTCCGGCACCGGCAGCGGCGGCGCGCGGCGGCCGGCAGCGGCGGAGTAGGCTCAGGCGGGTGCGCGGTCCACCGCGGAGGCGTGCACCGGTCGCGGGCCAGGTGGCGGTTCCCGGTTGGGCCGGCGCAGCGGGCGCGGTCCACGGGAAGGGCGGGTGTATGGTGGACCGGTGGGGGGACACGTGGCGCACACCGGTTGGCCGGTCCACGTGCACTCGGTCCACGGTGCACCTGCGGGCGCCTCGGGATGCGTGCGCGCAGAGGCGCAGGCGGCGGGAGCAGAGCGCACGTGGGCGTGGTCGGGCGGATTCCCGCGCTTGGGGAGGACACGTGTCGGCGTCTGGGGGCCGCGACGTGTCGCGCGGGGAGCGGCTGGGGTTGCTGTCGCCTGTTCGGCGGGCGACGTGGAGGCCCAGGGTGGATTCGGGCGGCTACAGTGTTCGCGCGCGGGGATTTCGGGCTGCTACAGTGCGCGCCCGAAAACCCCCAGCGCCCGGAAAGTGGGACATATCCGGTATTTCTCCATTTGTTTCTGCAGCCTATAAAAGCGATCCGAGCCTCCTTCTTTCCCCTTTTTCTGCCATTTCCGAGCCTCCTCTCGCCTGGGTGCCTTCAGCAAAGATGATCCCCGAGTTTGGCTGCATCCTTCTGCAAAGTTTTGGGATTTTTGGTGGCACGCTTATCGAGGTTTCCATTTTTACGGCGCGGCGCGACGCTCGTCCTTTTGGGTTCCCCTTCGTCGCGTTTCGGTGCGCGAGCTCCCCCGGCCTACTCCAACCACCTTTTCGAGTGATTTCTTCGCCGCTGGATTCGCGACGGACAGATCTACGATCTTGGTATTTTCAGCTTTCCCTCATTTCGCGCTTTTCAAGGTGTTTGTTCGAGCTTACTGTGACCCCATTTCTGTGAAGGGGATTTGGATAGCGGCTTGGTATTTCGGCGTTATCTCCGCAACCGGGCATCGTTTGACGACATGCTTATACACTTTTTTCATCTACTCGGCGCAAGGAATATCACAGTATTTTTATTGGATTTTTCTGAGTTTGGCCCGAAGGTATATGTTCTTCCCCTTATCTGTAAATGGAATTACAGTTATGTTGCTGTGTGGTTTTGCGCACCTGTACTGTGGAATTTGTAACTCGGCCTACGGGGCTCAGAATTGGACGTGCAGGTACTCGTTTCGAAGGTATCGACGCGAGGATTACTGTGGTATTTTTATGGGATTTTTCTGGGCACTTTCGGCAGGTGAAATAAGCACGACTTTGGGACTGATTTTCAGATTGTGTATACTTGGTTAATTTTGGAATAAAAGTGTAATGTTGAGCCTTATTGATGTACTCAGGGGTGTTTTCAGTTGTTTGGAGCCAAGGCTTGCGCGACTTGTATCGAGGGTGTATTTTGGCAGATTTTGGACCGTGGGCGTCTACCCACTTCACCGACTTCAGGTTTGCCTTGGTTTAAGCGCTTCAGGTGGGTAAGCTTATTATCAGTAACTGTTTAAGGCAAGGAATATGTTGTGGTAAATATAAGTGCACTTGTGGGGATGTCACCCCTCTATGACTGATGCATGCATGTTTAGGGTACATGATTTATGTTGGTAAGTAGGTAAGCTTGATAATGATATTTGTATAAATGATTGCAAGAATAGTATTTATGAGGTATACTGAGGACTTGCATGACTTAGACATCTATGTGATGATTAGTGTAAACTTACCTAGGATAATGTTACCCTATGAAATTATGTAACATGCCATGTTAGCACATAGCCTTTCATGTGGTTGGTTTATGCTTTGGGACAGGATTTCGTAGCTATGTGCGGATTTGTACTCTGAGGAGTTATTATGATCATTCTGTTGATGAACCCTGAATTGTGGACAGGTCTAGTTTTGGGATTCCGGCATGTTGTTTATTCCTAAGGAACTATTATTATGCTTTACCCCCCCTTTATTTCCTTGAGGACATTTGCATGCTTGTATGGTCATGTAGTTAGGCCATCTTTTACTGCTGCACTATTTATGGGAACTTGACTTAGGAGAAACCATGCTTTTCCTTTCTCCGCCTTTGCTAGTCAAGTGGTCAGTGCTGCTCGGGTTCGAGCAGGGGTCTGGATAGGGTAGTCAGGACTTCGTGTCTGGGACAGGTTGGTTTAGTTATGGGGCTTTGCGGCAACCGCGGATATTGGGCGGTTGACCGGATGTTTCTCTATGCACCTGATTGGGTATCAGTTTTACTTAGTGGATGGAGTTTCCCACTTATCGTTCAGTTGCATCCGATTGAGGTCGGGTCTTTCCTTGGTGGTTGAGTTTTCCCACTTTGATCAGATTGATGATCAAGTCCTGCTGTTTAGAGATACTGGTGATATTGATGACAGAGATGCTTTACTCGTGTGGGTAGCTCCCCTCGAGTGCCGCTCCGGAGTAGGCTTCAGACCGTGTTGGGTTCCGGTCAGACCGTGTTGGGTTCCGGTCAGACCGTGTCGGGTGCCGGTCAGACCGTGTTGGGTTTCGGTCATTTGGACAGAGCAGGCAGTACCGGGTTTTATACCGGTTCATTCGATTGAGTTTATTTCGGTCAAATACTTTTATTGTTACACTCGTGCCTGGGGGCCGAGTGCAGACTGGTAGTTGAGTTTAGAGCAGTGCTAGTATTGTTGAGAGCCGTCTGGTTGACGGTGGTCCCGTGTTGTTGCGAGTACTTTGACCGCTGTGTGAGAGGTTGAGCATCATGATTCTATCCGTTCTGAGAGAGAGCGTGGATTTTGACCATAGCCTGCATGATCCTCTACTTGATAGCGAGCTAGTCCGTTTGGACGCCCTACGTAATTCCTGCCCGTCAGCGGGAGGTGGTTGTAGGTGGGCACAGGTTCGACTGGACCAGATGTGGCAGTCAGCTCGATTGGGTCGATTTTGCACTTCATGTGCTAGTGGTTGCATACCACTGTTTGGTTCTCCCCTTTTAGCCTTTAGTTAGGGGCAGGGTAGCTGTTGAGAGTCTCCAGCTTACTCATTTCAGTCTTATGACTTGGGTTAGTTTTTGTCTCTTGAGGACTTGGTGGGCAGACCGTCGGGTCTGGCGGTGGTACCCACTGAGAACTCCCTTTTTGGTGTAGTTCTCACACCCTTTGGGGGTTTCCCCCCCCTTTTTCTCTCCTCTCCTTTGTTTTGCAGAGTCTTGCGGGTGTTGCCGACTCTGTGGTTGCTGATCGGGGCGAGGGAGTCGCGAGCTAGATCCCTACCCGTCGTTGGAGAGTAGCGGTACCCTTCAGAGGAGATCATCAGTAGATTAGCTGTTTCTTTTTCCTCTTTTGAGAGACTATTGTAGTGAGGATATTTTGTATTGAGAGACTGTACACTGATGTATATATATTGGAGTTACCTCCCGGTTGGGTTAGAGCTTGTACTTGAGGATATTGTATTATTATTATTTTGGGAGGCAGACAGTGTTGTTTTATTTCCAGTTGTACAGTGATTGATTTTAGTTACAGCAGATTTTTATTTATAGCTCTGATATCTGTTTAATTATAGTACTTTTCTTACAGGTAGGACGCTTCGCCTATGCAGGTTGGCATAGGTGGCGGATCTGTTTGGCGGGCCCGGGTCGCAGTTTCGACCCCGGGGCGTGACAACTTATCTGCAGTTCCTTATGATTGATTACCTGCCTAGTTAGCTTATCTGTGGATTCTGTTGATTATCAGTAGATCTGCTTTATTGTTCAGCTTTACCCTATGATCTTTACTATCCGCAGATTATTGTACCCAGTAGGTACGATTAGCTACTTCTCGGCTCGTCGTGCCCACTGGGATACACTCCGGTGTGTCTCACACCCTCGGGTGACTGTTGCAGGTCTTTCGGGTGGTGAGATGTCGGGACGATCCAGTGAGGCTGTTACGATAGAGCTGTCCCCCTGATGATTATGGTTGACTCTGATTTATGTTATTTCAGCTTTTCGATTATTTGGATATGTCAGATTGATGTTAGCATGATTATTTGGATTATTCCTGCTGATTAGTCATTGTCTAGTTTAGATGTTGATTGATCTCTGATTGATGATTAGATTTGCCTAGCCGTGCATGTATAGGAGAGACCCTATCCCTGTGGATAGGGGATTTCCTATATGTGTGGCGGTCTGTTACGCCAGTTTTGCAAACTCTGATTTATTCAAAAAAAAAAAAAAAAATTTCAGACCTGATTTTTAAACTCGGGGCGTGACAATCCTCCTCCATTTCTTGCTGCCTGAGAAGAAGATGAAGAAGAAGAGGGTGTTGGAGGAGAAGAAGCAAGGTTTCCATTTGTGCTGCTTGTGAGTGTTGACCGGGTCAACCTGCGCACGCGAAGAGAAATTGAGGTAAATTGATCGTTGGAGATTATGGTTTTGGACTCTTTGATTCTCCTCTTGGGTTTTATTGATGGATTTGAATGGTAATTTGAGCTAATTTTCCATCCTTGCTCCTTTCTGTGCTCTCGGGTTGAGGCAAGCAGGTTGGTTTACTGCGCAAATCCGCGGCACTGTGCAATGCATGTATTCGTGTATAGAGTGATCAGGCTGAGCTGAAATTTTTATGGTGGCCTAGCTGGGTGCTGTGGAGGTTGTTTGGAGCTCCGAGGATTTTTCCGAGACGCGCGACGGTGCGCGCGCGCGCGAGAGGCGCAGTTTAGTTTTTCGTCAGATTTCGCCCGTTTCTTCGCCGTTTTCGGAACGGCCTTCGGAAAGCATTTGAGGTGGGTTGGATTTTCTTCCAAAAATCGTGGAATGCCCTCTAATGCTTCAGAACGCACTTTGATCATGTCAAACTATGTATTTTAGCTGTTAAATGATCTGATAGTTGCCTAGAAAATTACAGAAATATTATCTGAACCCCATAGTATTTTTAGTGGACTCGTGACATTGTATGACACTAGACTGTATGCTTGGTTGGCCTCATTTAAGCTCCCGAACCGTTTTAAAAATCCGAATGCTTGTTTTATTGAAAAACCGACTTTTAAAAATGGTTTTAAAATGTCTGAGGGTTCTAGTGATGCTGCATGGGTTCGGGTGCTTGTTCTCTCGTGCCGGGGGGCCGAGGAGATATTTGTTGATTTTTAGAGCCTTGCTGTGGCTTTTTAAGTTTTACTAGTGTCATTGGGGGTTCTATTTGAGCACTTCAGATTCAGTCGTGGAGTTTACTCCGACCTTGACATGAGTGTGTGTCGTGTATCCACTGTGTTTCCGATCTATTTGATCGTGGATTATAGCCTGCTGAGCCTGGCATGTTTGCCAGTTATGAGATACTTGAGATACTTGAGTTCGGTGGGGTCGCTCCCCTCGAGCTACGCCCCGGGTGCGATGATGATACCGAGCCTGACGAGGCTGCGATGAGTTACTGAGAGTCCTTGAGGGACACCCTACGTAAGTCCGTTCCTCCGGGATGTGCGGCAGTAGATGAGCGCAAGCTTGACTTTATCTTGACTGGTCCAAAGTGGACAGTCATTGAGATTTGGGTGAGATGTGTGAGTGAGTTACCTTGCATGTTCATAGATGAGTACTTTTCCTTTGAGCATATGTAGAGGCATATAGAGATAGATTTCCTGCTTTCATATCTATCTATCTATCTATCTATCTATCTAGCTATCTATTTGTTTACCCTTTTGTGCCTCCGGTGGACTTAGTGGGCATACCGTGTGCTTTGAGGACGGTACCCACTGGGAACTACCTTTGCAGTAGTTCTCACACCCGCTGCGGTGCAGGTTTTCCTGAGGCAGCTGCTCCGACTCCTTCCCGTGCGGAGTCTTCAGATCGAGGTAAGGGCGTGGCCGACTAGTCGCTTACCCGAGTCAGTTTAGTGGAGAGGTAGCAGTACCCTTTTGAGTTTCCACTTTTGTAGAGTGAGATTTTGAGAGATGTTATTTTTGTATCTTGAGGACAGCTTGTATCTTGGATTTTATTTACTCTAGTACAGTTGTTCTGTTTCCTTTCTATAGCAAGTACTTACTTTTGCTCTGATATCTGTTAGCTATAGATTTATTGCAGGGTAGACGCTTCGTCTGTACGGCAGTTTCCGTACAGATGGCGGATCTGTTAGCGAGCCCGGGTCGCAGTTTCGACCCCGGGGCGTGACAGATTAGAGTGGTATCAGAGCCTAGGTTTATAGGTCATTGAGGACTTAGAGACCCTAGGCTTTTTGGCTGGACAGTAGGTTGATTTCGAGAGAGACGTGATTTCTACGAGAGTCATGATTGAGTTATAACTCCCCCAGGGGTTTGGGGTGAGTAATTTTGCATGCTTATTCTCTAAAGGGGACCTGTCGGCTGCAGACGGCATTACACTTTAGAATGGGTAGCATGTATAGACTCTCGTTTGATTGGGTTGAGCGATTCTTGGTCCTGATGTTCGATTTTGATTTCAGGATTTGCGATGCCTCCGAGACGTCGAGCTACGACGAGGGCTCACCCAGCCGCAGACGAGGAGCCTGAGCGGCAGGAGGCTCCACCTGTTGATCAGGGAGAGGTTCAGGCGCTGCGGGCCCAAGTGGCCCATTTGTCGGAGGCGTTGCAACGCCAAGATGAGGCATCCAAACGCCAAGAGGAGACAGCCAGGCGCCAGGAGGAGACAGTTAGGCGCCAGGAGGAGGCAGCCAAGGGCCAGCAAGAGAATGTGGATCGGTTGGTGAGGTTACTCGAGCAGAGGGCACCTCTAGCGACGCCCCCAGTAGCTACCTCGGCGACCTCGTCACAGATTGCTCCTTTGACGGAGGCAGAGCAGAGAGAGCTCACGGATCGACTGTCATATGTTAGCCAGTTCCATCCCCCGCGGTTCTCTGGTCTGAGCTCGGAGCCGTGGGAGGTCGAGAACTGAATTGCAGCTATGGAAAAATTATTCGAGAATCTTTTCATCAAGGAGGAGAATCAAGTGCACCTGGGAACTCACTTTTTGGAGAAAGACGCCGAGACTTGGTGGCGTCGGGTTCGCCCTGTTGGACCGCCGGGCGTACAGTTGCTGACTTGGCACGAGTTTCGAGTTTTACTGCGCGGGGCCTACTTCCCCGACAGTGCAAAGCAGAAACTCGAAGGAGATCTTCGACGGCTACAGCAGGGTAGCCGACCCCTACAGGAGTATATACGAGAGTTTCAGCGCTTACTGAACAGTGTTCCACACGTCGCCCCAGATGAGCCGCAGAGGGTTGATCTATTTGAGAGAGGATTGCACCAGGATATCTACCATCACGTCCACTCCCATCGGTCACCTACCTTGGACGCAGCTATTGAGCGAGCTCGATGGGTCTCCCGAGGGACTGTTATTATGACAGAGAGGGGCGGGGCGCCAGGGACCAGCTCCGGGGAGAAGCGCCCAACACCTCAGGATTTTGGGCAGTCAAGCAGACCGAGGCCCCCGAGACCACCGCAGCCACAGTTTCAGCCACGAGGCCGCGGGTCACAGAGGAGGCAGAGGCCAGGGGGTCATCGGCCGCCTAGACAGCAGCAGCAGCAGCAGCAGCAGAGGCGTTCAGATCAGTGTGTGATTTGCGGCGGGCCACACGCACCTCAGCAGTGCGAGCAGCGACAGGGCAGATGCTATCGATGTGGACAGCCGGGACATATAGCTTGGACTTGCCCGAGAGCAGGGTCATCAGCACCGTCGACTGCATCGACTCCTCCCTTGCCCCTACAGGCAGTGGGAGCTTCACCGAGCTTCACCCGGGGGGATCGTGCCACCTCCTCACGACAGTCTGAGAGACGACCTCCAGCGAGCGGGCGAGTGTACGCCGCTCAGGTCGAGGATTCCACAGCAGCTGATGAGGTAGTAGCAGGTATTATCCTTATCTCCTCTACCCGTGCTCGAGCGCTTTTTGATACTGGAGCATCACATTCATTCATCAGTAGTATATTTGCATCTTCGCATGGGTTTGAGATAGGGCCATTGACTCGTGCATTAGAGGTTCAGATTCCTGGTTATGTATTGCACGTAGATGAGTGCTGTTGGTCCTGCCCAGTGCAGTTAGGGCCGTGGGTTCTACCCACTGACCTGTTAGTCTTACGCCGACTCCAGGATTTTGATGTGGTTTTGGGTATGGATTGGTTATCCCGGTACTATGCTACTATTGATTGTAGATTGAGGACTGTGACCCTTCAGGAGCCGGATCAGGAGGAGTATGTCTATAGGGGATGTCAGAGTGCACTGTTTGCAGTGACAGTATCTTCCGCCAGAGCCCGACAGATGTTGAGTAGAGGCTGTGTCGCTTTTCTTGCGACTGTAGTAGAGGCGCCTACGGCGATGCCCGGACTCGAAGACATCCCTGTTGTCTGCGAGTATCCGGATGTTTTTCCCTCGGAGTTATCCTCTATGCCGCCGGATCGGGAGATAGAGTTTGCGATTGATGTAGTCCCTGGAACTACACCAATCTCTAAGGCGCCCTACAGGATGGCCCCGGCAGAGTTGAGGGAGCTGAAAGCTCAGTTGCCGGATCTCTTGGATCAAGGGTTCGTTAGACCTAGTGTTTCTCCATGGGGGGCGCCGATTCTTTTTGTGAAAAAGAAAGACGGATCACTTAGATTGTGTGTGGATTATCGAGAGTTGAATAAAGTGACCGTTCGGAACAAGTATCCTCTCCCCAGGATTGATGACTTGTTTGATCAGCTCCAAGGAGCTACGGTCTTTTCAAAGATCGACCTTCAGTCCGGTTACCACCAGTTGAGGGTGAGGGCCGAGGATGTGTCCAAGACTGCTTTCAGGACTCGGTATGGGCATTATGAGTTCACAGTGCTACCATTTGGATTGACTAATGCCCCAGCCGCATTTATGGATCTAATGAACCGAGTGTTTCAGCCCTACTTGGATCGTTTTGTAGTTCTGTTTATTGATGACATTCTGGTTTACTCCCGAAGTGACACGGAGCACGAGGAGCACTTGAGGATAGTGCTGCAGCTTCTGAGAGAGAAGAAGTTGTATGCCAAGTTAAAGAAGTGCGCTTTTTGGCTCCGGGAGGTTTCTTTTCTAGGCCACGTAGTTTCAGCCGCAGGAGTGGCAGTGGACCCGGCGAAGATTGATTCAGTTCGGGATTGGCCTAGACCCACGACGGTGACAGAGGTGCGCAGCTTCTTGGGCCTTGCAGGGTACTACCGTCATTTTGTAGAAGGCTTTGCGAAGCTTTCTACTCCCCTCACACGGTTGACCAGGAAGGGGATCAGGTTTGTGTGGACAGAGCAGTGTCAGCAGAGCTTCGAGGAGTTGAAGCAAAGGTTGATTACAGCGCCAGTCCTTTCACTACCAGTCATGGGAGAGGGATTCGTGATTTACAGTGATGCCTCCCACAGCGGCCTAGGATGTGTGTTGATGCAGCATGGTAGGGTAATTGCTTATGCTTCGCGCCAGCTAAAGGACTGTGAGAAGAATTACCCTACCCATGACTTGGAGTTAGCCGCTGTTGTCTTTGCTTTGAAGCTTTGGCGACATTATCTTTATGGCGAGCATTGTGAGATCTTCACCGACCACCAGAGTTTGAAATATTTGTTCACTCAGAAGGAACTCAACTTGAGGCAACACCGGTGGCTAGAGCTGCTAAAGGATTATGATCTGAGTATTCAGTATCATCCCGGCAAGGCCAATGTGGTCGCAGACGCCTTGAGCAGGCGATCAGGGCAGTCCTTGAGTTTGTTGATTACCCAGCAGATGCCCTTGAGAGAGCAGTTGAGGCGCTTGGATATAGAGGTAGTGTCCCCTGGGGTTTCTGCAAGACTTATGTCCATGGTCTTGCAGCCTACTCTGTTGGACCAGATTAGAGAGAAACAGAGTGAGGACCCCGAGCTTGTGAGGATTAGAGATCAGCTTCAGCAGGATCAGGGTGGGGACTTTTCTGTGGATACAGCGGGAGTACTCAGGTACAGGGACCGCTTTTGTGTGCCCGTGGACTCAGCGGTTCGAGAGCTGATTTTGAGGGAAGCTCACTATACACCTTACACCCTCCATCCTGGGGGAACTAAGATGTATAGGGACTTGAGGGCACAGTTTTGGTGGCGCGGCATGAAGAGAGATATTGGAAGGTTTGTGGCTCGTTGTTTAACTTGTCAGCAAGTTAAGGCCGAGCATCAGGTTCCAGCTGGCAAGTTGCAAAGCCTTCCAATACCTGAATGGAAATGGGACCGTGTCACTATGGATTTTATTGTGGGATTGCCGAGGACTCAAAGTGGTTCTGATGCCATATGGGTGATTGTGGATCGTTTGACCAAATCAGCCCACTTTCTGCCGATGCAGTTGAGTTGGTCCTTGGAGAGGTTAGCACAGTTATATATGGATGAGATTGTGAGACTGCACGGGGTGCCAGTATCGATTGTGTCTGATAGGGACCCGAGGTTTACTTCACAGTTTTGGAGGAGCTTGCAGATGGCCTTGGGGACCCAGCTTCAGTTTAGCACCGCCTTTCACCCACAGACTGATGGACAGTCGGAGAGGACCATTCAGACTCTGGAGGACATGTTGAGAGCATGTGTCCTGAGCTTCAGTGGCAGTTGGGATCGACACTTGAGGTTAGCCGAGTTCGGGTATAACAATAGCTTCCAGGCGAGCATTCAGATGGCGCCCTACGAAGCATTGTATGGACGGAAGTGTCGATCGCCTCTATTTTGGAGTGACGTGGGTGAAAGGAAGACTTTGGGGCCAGATTTGCTTGTTGAAGCCGAGGAAAAGGTCAGGATCATTCGGCGACATTTAGAGACCGCTCAGAGCCGTCAGAGGAGTTATGCAGACAGGAGGCGGCGAGACTTGGAGTTTCAGGTGGGAGACCATGTTTTTCTGAAAGTCTCGCCATCTCGAGGAGTTCGCCGATTTGGAGTACGCGGAAAGCTTAGTCCGCGGTTTATCGGGCCATTCGAGGTGCTAGAGCGCATTGGTCCAGTTGCATATCGAGTTGCGCTACCGCCGAGGTTGGCAGGCACCCACGATGTGTTTCATGTATCCACCTTGAGGAAATATGTGTTTGATCCCACACATATTTTGGACTTCACATCCTTGGAGTTAGATGAGGGCTTGAGCTATCAGGAGCGACCGGTGCGAATTCTTGCTCGAGAGACGAGAGAATTGCGCAACCGGATCATACCTTTTGTAAAGGTTTTATGGAGTCATCATGAGGAGCGAGAGGCCACGTGGGAGCCTGAGGATGAGCTGAGAGTTTCATATCCCCACTTATTTGAGTCGCCCTCTTGAGATTTGGATTTTTGCGGTTTCGAGGACGAAACCGTTAAAAGGAGGGGAGAGTGTAGAGTACCGGAGCTTCGGGCAGTGTGCCGACCCCACGGGGCAGCCTGGTATTGTGGAAATACCTTCAGCAGTTTCTGTTTGTATTTACAGAAAGGTTCGGGTGGTCCCGGAGCGACGCGGAAGTCTTTTTGAAGGAAAGTGAGTTGGCGTCGGCTTGAGAGCTTGCGGGTCGAGCTTTGGCTTCTTGGATGGTTTTGATGTGAGTTGATCCTTTGGGACATGTGTAATATGTTTTTACAGAGGTGTTCGGTTGGTTTCGGGGCGATGCGGAGGTCCCGAGGCGAGAAAGTGAGTTGACGGGGCGGTTCTGGAGATTTTCGGGCTGTTTCTGGAGGTTCTGGGTGGCTGGTTCCGGAACCAGGTGCTTGGTTCCGGAACCAGGGGCTGTGTACCGGTACCAAGTGGGTGGTACCGGTACACAGGCACAGGGGGAGCCCGAAATTGCCCCGGACTAGCACAGTGAATTGAGGTATGGGCTTCTTCTGTTCCAACCACTCCCGCGTTGATTTTTATACCCAGACACTTGCTTCCTCTCCACCCTTCATCCCTTATCCATCCTCCTCCATTTCTTGCTGCCTGAGAAGAAGATGAAGAAGAAGAGGGTGTTGGAGGAGAAGAAGCAAGGTTTCCATTTGTGCTGCTTGTGAGTGTTGACCGGGTCAACCTGCGCACGCGAAGAGAAATTGAGGTAAATTGATCGTTGGAGATTATGGTTTTGGACTCTTTGATTCTCCTCTTGGGTTTTATTGATGGATTTGAATGGTAATTTGAGCTAATTTTCCATCCTTGCTCCTTTCTGTGCTCTCGGGTTGAGGCAAGCAGGTTGGTTTACTGCGCAAATCCGCGGCACTGTGCAATGCATGTATTCGTGTATAGAGTGATCAGGCTGAGCTGAAATTTTTATGGTGGCCTAGCTGGGTGCTGTGGAGGTTGTTTGGAGCTCCGAGGATTTTTCCGAGACGCGCGACGGTGCGCGCGCGCGCGAGAGGCGCAGTTCAGTTTTTCGTCAGATTTCGCCCGTTTCTTCGCCGTTTTCGGCGCGGCCTTCGGAAAGCATTTGAGGTGGGTTGGATTTTCTTCCAAAAATCGTGGAATGCCCTCTAATACTTCAGAACGCACTTTGATCATGTCAAACTGTGTATTTTAGCTGTTAAATGATCTGATAGTTGCCTAGAAAATTACAGAAATATTATCTGAACCCCATAGTATTTTTAGTGGACTCGTGACATTGTATGACACTAGACTGTATGCTTGGTTGGCCTCATTTAAGCTCCCGAACAGTTTTAAAAATCCGAATGCTTGTTTTATTGAAAAACCAACTTTTAAAAATGGTTTTAAAATGTCTGAGGGTTCTAGTGATGCTGCATGGGTTCGGGTGCTTGTTCTCTCGTGCCGGGGGGCCGAGGAGATATTTGTTGATTTTTAGAGCCTTGCTGTGGCTTTTTAAGTTTTACTAGTGTCATTGGGGGTTCTATTTGAGCACTTCAGATTCAGTCGTGGAGTTTACTCCGACCTTGACATGAGTGTGTGTCGTGTATCCACTGTGTTTCCGATCTATTTGATCGTGGATTATAGCCTGCTGAGCCTGGCATGTTTGCCAGTTATGAGATACTTGAGATACTTGAGTTCGGTGGGGTCGCTCCCCTCGAGCTACGCCCCGGGTGCGATGATGATACCGAGCCTGACGAGGCTGCGATGAGTTACTGAGAGTCCTTGAGGGACACCCTACGTAAGTCCGTTCCTCCGGGATGTGCGGCAGTAGATGAGCGCAGGCTTGACTTTATCTTGACTGGTCCAAAGTGGACAGTCATTGAGATTTGGGTGAGATGTGTGAGTGAGTTACCTTGCATGTTCATAGATGAGTACTTTTCCTTTGAGCATATGTAGAGGCATATAGAGATAGATTTCCTACTTTCATATCTATCTATCTATCTATCTAGCTATCTATTTGTTTACCCTTTTGTGCCTCCGGTGGACTTAGTGGGCATACCGTGTGCTTTGAGGACGGTACCCACTGGGAACTACCTTTGCAGTAGTTCTCACACCCGCTGCGGTGCAGGTTTTCCTGAGGCAGCTGCTCCGACTCCTTCCCGTGCGGAGTCTTCAGATCGAGGTAAGGGCGTGGCCGACTAGTCGCTTACCCGAGTCAGTTTAGTGGAGAGGTAGCAGTACCCTTTTGAGTTTCCACTTTTGTAGAGTGAGATTTTGAGAGATGTTATTTTTGTATCTTGAGGACAGCTTGTATCTTGGATTTTATTTACTCTAGTACAGTTGTTCTGTTTCCTTTCTATAGCAAGTACTTACTTTTGCTCTGATATCTGTTAGCTATAGATTTATTGCAGGGTAGACGCTTCGTCTGTACGGCAGTTTCCGTACAGATGGCGGATCTGTTAGCGAGCCCGGGTCGCAGTTTCGACCCCGGGGCGTGACACGTCAGGCCTAAACGGGGAGAGTCTGTGACGCCTCCAATAGTCCCACATCGGGCCGGAAGTGTGCGGCTAGTCTCGGCTGAGCCTGGGTCTAGATGACAGGGCTAGCGAGACGAGTCTCACATCGCCTGGTGATCTTGGGCTGCTGTGTGTGTGTTTGGGCTGACGAGGACGTCAGGCCTAAACGGGGGGAGTCTGTGACGTCTCCAATAGTCCCACATCGGATGTGGATGGAATTGTGATTGGGTTTATATGAGACTTGGACACTAGTAATAATAACTGGGCTTAAGCATTTTGGGCTGTGGTTTGGGCCCAACAAGTTATTATTGCTAGTGGGCTGGATCGTTACAGACAGTGGGCCACAAACCTACCAATATCCCTCTTCATGCCTTGCCACCAAAATTGTGCCTTTAAATCCCTATACATCTTAGTTCCCCCAGGGTGGAGGGTGTAAGGTGTATAGTGAGCCTCCCTCAGGATCAGCTCTCTAATATCCAAATCCACAGGCACACAAATGCGGTCCCTGTACCGGAGTACTCCCGCGGCATCCACAGAAAAGTCCCCGCCCTGACCAAGCTGCATCTGGTCTCGAACCCTCAAAAGATGGGGGTCCTCACTCTGTTTTTGTCTGATCCTATCCAACAGAGTGGGCTGCAAAACCAATGACATAAGCCTCGCAGAGTCCCCTGGGGACACAATCTCTAAATCCAAACTCCTCAACTGCTCTCTCAGTGGTCTCTGCTGGGTAATAAGCATGCTCAAGGTCTGCCCTGAACGCCTGCTCAAAGCATCCGCGACCACGTTGGCCTTGCCGGGGTGATAGAGAATGCTCAAGTCATAATCCTTCAAAAGCTCAAGCCACCGGCGCTGCCTTAGATTGAGTTCTTTCTGAGTAAAGAGGTATTTCAAACTCTGATGATCGGTGAAAACTTCACAGTGCTCCCCATACAAGTAGTGCCGCCAGAGCTTTAGGGCAAAAACAACCGCAGCCAACTCTAGGTCATGTGTAGGGTAATTTCTCTCATAATCCTTTAACTGGCGTGAAGCATAGGCAATTACCCTACCATGCTGCATCAACACGCAACCAAGGCCGCTGTGGGAGGCATCACTGAAAATCACGAAGCCCTCTCCCATAACTGGTAGTGCGAGGACTGGTGCTGAAATCAATCGCTGCTTCAAATCCTCGAAGCTTTGCTGGCATTGCTCTGTCCATACAAATTTTTCCCCTTTCTTGGTCAATCTAGTGAGGGGGGGTCGAGAGCTTCGCAAAGCCCTCAACAAAACGACGGTAGTAGCCCGCAAGGCCCAAGAAGCTCCTAATCTCCGTCACCGTCGTAGGTCTAGGCCAGTCCCGAACTGAAACAATCTTCGCCGGGTCCACTGCCACTCCTGCGGCTGAAACAATGTGGCCTAGAAAAGAAACCTCCCGAAGCCAAAAGGCGCACTTCTTTAACTTCGCATACAGCTTCTTCTCCCTCAGAAGCTGCAGCACTAACCTCAAGTGCTCCTCGTGCTCAAAGTCGCTACGGGAGTAAATCAGAATGACATCAATGAAAACCACCACAAAACGGTCCAAGTACGGCTGAAAGACTCGGTTCATCAGATCCATGAACGCAGCCGGGGCATTCGTCAAACCAAAAGGTAGCACTGTAAACTCGTAATGCCCATACCGAGACCTAAACGCCGTCTTGGATACATCCTCGGCCCTCACCCTCAGCTGGTGGTAACCGGACTGCAGATCTATCTTCGAGAAAACCGTGGCTCCCTGAAGCTGATCAAATAAATCGCCAATCCGAGGAAGTGGATACTTGTTCTTGACGGTCACTTTATTCAATTCTCTGTAGTCCACACAAAGCTTAAGTGACCCGTCCTTTTTCTTCACAAAAAGAATCGGGGCTCCCCAAGGGGAAACACTGGGACGAACAAACCCGCGATCCATGAGATCCTGAAGCTGGGCCTTTAACTCTCTCAATTCTGCTGGTGCCATTCTGTAGGGTGCCTTAGAGATTGGCGTGGTTCCAGGAACCACGTCAATCACAAACTCAATCTCTCGATCCGGCGGCATAGACGATAGCTCGGGAGAGAACACATCCGGATACTCTCGGACGATAGGAATGTCCTCGAGTCCAGGCATCGCCGTAGGCGCCTCTACCACAGTAGCTAAGAAAGCAACACAACCACGACTCATTAGCTGTCGGGCTCTAGCAGAAGAGATCGTCGCTGCAAACAGCGTACTCTGACAACCTCTGAAAACATACTCCTCCTGATCCGGCTACCTGAGGGTCACAGTCCTCTCTCGACAATCAATAGCAGCGTAATACCGAGTCAACCAATCCATCCCCAAAACTACGTCGAAATCCTGGAGCTGGCGAAGGACCAAAAGATCTACAGGTAAAATCCAAGGCCCTAACTGCACAGGGCAGGACCAACAACACTCATCAACGTGTAGAACATGATCGGGTACCTGAACCTCACGAGCACAAGACAACGGTCCTATCTCTAGCCCATGCATGAATGCAAATGTCCTACTGATGAATGAATGAGATGCTCCGGTATCAAATAAAGCTCTAGTGCGAGTAGAGGAGACAAGGATAATACCTGCCACCACGTGGCCAGCTGCCCCCTCATCATCGACCTGTGCGGAGTACACCCTGCCGCTCGGGGGTGGTCGTCTGTCCGACTGCCGCGACGAAGCGGCCCTATCCCCCTGGCCAAAACCTGTCGAGGATCCGCCCGTCAGAAAGGGCGGTGGAGGAAGAACCGAAGCTGCCGACGCTGCTTATGACCCCGCTCTAGGACATGATCACGATCTGTGCCCTGCCTGCCCACACCGGTAACATCGGCCCTGCCGCTGATCACACTGCTGGGGGGCGTGGGGTCCGCCGCAAATCACACAACTATCAGTGCGGCTCTGCTGCTGCTGCTGCTGCCTAGGAGGTCGGGAGCCCCCCGATCTCTGTCTCCTCTGTGCCCCGCGGCCTCGAGGCGGAATCTGAGGCGGCCTCGGGGGCCGCGGCCTGCTCGTCTGTCCAGAATCCTGTGGTGCGGGGCGTTTCTCCCCGGAACTAGCCCCTGATGCCCCGCACCTCTCAGCCATGATCACCCTCCCTCGGGAGACCCACCGTGCACGCTCCATGGCTGCGTCCAGAGTCAGCGATCGGTGTGAATGAACCAGATGATAAATATCCGGGTGCAGCCCTCGCTCGAACAGGTCCACCCTCTGGGCCTCATTAGGGGCAACGTGCGGCACGCTGCTCAATAAGCGATGGAACTCTCGAATGTAGTCCGGAAGGGGTCGGCTACCCTGCTGCAGTCGACGGAGATCCCCCTCAAGCTTCTGCTTTGCACTGTCGGGGAAATGGGCCCCGAGTAGCAAGGCGCGGAACTCCTGCCAAGACATCACCTGAGCTCCTGGCGGTCCCGGGGGGCGGACACGACGCCACCAAGTCTCTGCGTCACCCTCCAGGAAGTATGTAGCCAAATACACTTGATGCTTTTCCTTAATAAACAGGTTCTCAAATCACTTCTCTATTGCTGAAATCCAGTTTTCTACTTCCCGTGGCTCAGAACTCTGCCCGGCGAAACGCGGAGGACGGAACTGGCTGACATAAGCTAAACAATCCGTGAGCTCTCTCTGCTCCGACTCTGTCAAAGGGGCGATCTGAGATGAGGTCGACGAAGTCGCCGCTGGCGGTGCCGCAGATGTCCTCTGCTCAAGTAACCTCATCATCCGCTCCAAATTTTCCTCCTGGCGTTTGGCAGCCTCCTCCTGGCGCCGCAACGCCTCAGACATCTGGGCCACTTGGGCCCGCAGCTCATGAACCTCACCCTGTGCAGCCTCCTCCTGCTCGGGCCTGTCCTCCGACGCGGAGTGCGCCCTCGTCGTCGCACGACGTCTAGGAGGCATCTCAGGCAACTGTGACAAGGAAAACAGGGTGTCAGAGAACCAAAACCTCACAACCCAAAGCAAGCGAAAGTCTAAAACATGTTACCAACTCTAAAGTGTTGTGTTGTCTGCAGCCAACAGAACTACTTTAGAGAGCTAACATGTAAAGTCACTCGCCCGAAACCCCGGGGGAGTCACAACACAACCAAAACTCTCGCTACCACACATCTCTCTCGACAGTCACTCAACTGTCCAACCAAAAGCCTAGGGTCCCTAAGTCCCCAAAGACCTAAACACCTAGGCTCTGATACCACCTAATCTGTCACGCCCCGGGGTCGAGCCTGAGACCCGGGCTCGCCAACAGATCCGCCGTCTGTGCGGAAACTGCCGCACAGACGAAGCGTCAACCTGTAACAAGAGATCTAGCTATACAAGTATCAGAGCAGAAGAGATGCAACACTGAAGAAATTAAACTGCATACAAGAGTCACTAAGTAAAAAGTCCAGGTACAACATCCACTACCTCCCAAAAAGGGGTACAACATCACTATCTAGTACAAAAGTGGGAAACCCAAAATACCCGAGTAGCTCTACCTGTGACTCAACAGACCCGGGAGGCACTAGTCGGCCAAGCCCTTGCCGCGGTCTGAAGACTCCGCACGTGCCGGCCCTGGAACGGCCGCCTCAGAAACACCTGTCACACACGGCGGGTGTGAGATCAACTGAAAAGTCAGATCTCAGTGGGTACCGATGTCCTATCCTCGGTAGCCCACCAAGTCCACTGGAGGCAAAAACAGATAGATAGATAGATAGATAGATAGATAATACTGAAATGAAAGCTGTAAGTAAATCTATCACTATATGCCTCAATGCAATGCTGTACTAAATGACATCTAGCATAATATGAAAATGACCACCCGCACATGTCATTCCCCCGCAGCCACCCGGTAACTCGGCCAGGGGCGAACTTCCACTGGTGTCTCGGCCAGGGAAGTGCTCTCCTGGTAACTCAGCCAGGGATAAAGTCCTCCCGGTAACACGGCCGGGGAAAGGTACCCTCCTGGTGACTCGGCCAGGGAAAATGCCCTCCCGGTAACTCGGCCGGGGAAAATACCCTCCTGGTAACTCGGCCAGGGTAGACGCCCTCCCGGTAACACGGCCAGGGGCTTCGAATACAGCTGTGAAATCCAGAGCGAACACCAATTAGCATAACACGTGTCCCAGTCAGAAACCATAACCCGCGACCTGCGCGGCCGACCCGCACTTGCCTGATAGCACCAGGTCACAATACCTTCGCGCTTGGAAAGAAAATGGGCATCCCGTAATCCTTTCGGAAGAAAACCAACCCACCTGTGAAGAACCCGCAAAAGCGCGCGCCCAACCGAAGGTCTCGGCGCGATCTCACAACTCCTCGCGGCACAGCGCTCACCACCGATCACGTAGCCAAGCTGACACTGAGGCACACTGCGAAAAAGGTGGAAACTGGGATCAGAAAAGCCGCGGTCAACAAACTATGCCCACAAGGCGATATAAAAATCTCATCCGGCGACGGAGAACGCCGCGTGTGGCGCGGAAAAACCCCATCGCACCCACGCCGCGGCGCGTTTGCCGAGCCGCAGCCCGCGCGGGCAACAGCGCCGCTCGCGGCCGCACGGCACAAAGGCGCCCGCGCGGCGCCTTGCAGGCCCGCGCGCCTAGCGCGCGGCCTGGCAAGCCCGCCGCGGCACAAGGCCGCCCGCGCGGTGCCTTGCAGGCCCGCGCGGCCTACAAGCCCGCGCGGCACAAGGCCACCCGCGCGGGCCTTGCAGGCCCGCGCGCCTAGCGCGCGGCCTGCAAGCCCGCGCGGCCCATGGCCGCCCGCGCGGGCCATGGCCGCCCGCGCGGGCCATGGCCGCCCGCGCGGGGCCTTGCAGGCCCGCGTGCCTAGCGCGCGGCCTGCAAGCCCGCGCGGCCCATGGCCGCCCGCGCGGGGCCTTGCAGGCCCGCGCGCCTAGCGCGCGGCCTGCAAGCCCGCGCGGCACAAGGCCGCCCGCGCGGGGCCATGGCCGCCCGCGCGGGGCCTTGCAGGCCCGCGCGCCTAGCGCGCGGCCTGCAAGCCCGCGCGGCCCATGGCCGCCTAGCGCGCGGGGCCTTGCAGGCCCGCGCGGCCCATGGCCGCCCGCCTGGCCCGCAGCGGGGCCCGCGGCACCGCCCACGATCCGCGCAGTGCCCGCGGCACTACGCTCGCACCGCAGTGCCCGCGGCACTGCGCTCGCACCGCAGTGCCGCGCGGGGCCCGCGGCACTGCGCGCGGTCCGCGCGGTGCCCGCGGCACTGCGCACGCACCGCAGTGCCGCGCGCGGCCCGCACGGGGCCCGCGGCACTGCGCGCGCACCGCAGTGCCGCGCGCGGCCCGCGGCGCTGCGCGGCCTGCGCGCAGCCCGCTGCGCGCGCCTGCCCGGGCGGGCACCCCAGGGCGAGGCTGCAGGGGGCCTGGCGCTCTGCTGCAAAATAACAGCAGCAGGGCGCCAGCTGCGCGCGGCGCTCATGCGCGCCCGCGCAGCGGCGGCAGCTGCGAACAACGCCCCAGCTCGACCATGCAGCGGCCCGCCTCCCAAGCCTCTCGCTGCGCGAACCGGACAACAAGTCCCACGCCTTACCAGCAGCAAAAAGAAAGAAAAGGAAAGACAAGGAGGGAGCCAAAACCCACGCTTCACAAAATAAAATAATTAAATAATTTAAAACACACCTCCACGAGGCTCGCCGCGCCCACGCTCGGCTCCACGCCCTTGCGGCGACGAAAACGGCACAAGAACACCTCTCCTTCTCTTTTTCTTTTTCTTCCCCTTCCTTCCTTCCTTCCTCCTCAGCTTCAGACCAACCCAAAAAGGTCACTTGGAGAAAACAGAAATGAGATGGAGTGAGAGAGAGAGAGTGAGAGAGGGCTTTTAAAAGGGAAAGCTAATTAATTAACTCCTCCAACTCACCCTAAATTAATTAATCAACAACAACACACCTCCAATTTAATTAATTTACCAACTCTCTCTCTCTCTCTCTCTGCCAACTCCCACTCCACTAGCTGCAGGAAGGACAAAGAAAACACCAAGTTAAAAAAAAAAGCAATTTATTTAATTAAAATAATCAAAAAGTGGCCACGCTAACTCACTTTTCGACCTCCGCACCTCCGCCGCTGCCCGGAACCTCCCGAACCCCGCTGTAAACTGAAAACACACATGCTCACGGCTTTTCTCACCCAAAAAGCCCATCTGCAGAGTCGGTACGCTCAAACCAAGAATCCGGTACACTACAGGACCTCTGCGGACGCCCCTTACTTCAGGCTGAAAAAGAAAGAAAAAATAAAAGAAAAAAAAAAAGAAGAAAAAAAGATATTTCTTTAAAGCCGATTTGGGACCTCTGCGGACGCCCCTTACTTCAGGCTGAAAAGAGAAAAAAAAAAACAAAAGAAAAATAAGAAAAGAAAAAAAAGAAAAAGAAAAAAATCGGTTCGGACGATTTTTTTCGGACATCCGAACCTAGGTTAAGCCAAAAAGGAATCGCTTCAGATCCCAAATCAAATTACATTGAACCTCAAGATAAGTCCTTTAGATCCTAAAAAAAAAAAAAGACTTTTTCGGATTCCAAATAATTCCAAAAAGGGAATTTCTTCGGATCCCACATCAAAATAAAGTAACGGTATTTCTCCGGATCCCAAGATAAAATTAGAAAATTTTTTTCGGACGCCAAATAAAATAAAAGGGGATATTGAAATAAATAGGAATTTCTTTGAATCGAGACAAAATTCAAATGAGTCCTAATCAACTTGTAGCCTAAGTCCGATTCAAAAAGGACTAATAAATGAACTCAATAAGGCTCACCCCATATGAAGGCCTCAAATTTACCCATACGAAAATAAGGCCCAGTCCACATACGGATCCCAACCACATACGGGTCCCAAAGCCGAGTCCACAAATAAAACCCAAAACCTATTCGATCCACAAATAAAACCCAAAACCTATTCGATCCACAAATAAAATTCAAAACACGTTCGATCCAAACCCAAAACCCATTCAATCCCATCGCCTTAACACATATAATTAAGGCAAAATCATATTCAAACCGACTAGATTCTAAATCATATACTTAGAATTTAGTCAAATCAAATTTGATCGGGCTCTAACACATATACTTAGAGTTCATCCAAACCAACCCAACTAACCCTAATACACATACTTAGGGTGTAGTTAACCTTTTACTTTAGCACATATATCTAGGATGGAAACCAAATCAACTCAACTAATCCTAATACATATACTTAGGGTTAGTCAATCTCTCATTCTAGCACATATAATTAGAATGAAAAACATATCAAACTCGGCCAATCCTAATACATATACTTAGGGTTGGTCCACGGCATGACGTGCACCGGGTGCACGGAAGATCGGCTTTGACACGTGGCAGCTCCTGATTGGTTAGTTGGCTTCTAGAAGGCGGCGGGGTAGTGACACGTGGCAGCACCCTATTGGCCGACAGGATCCGGAAGACCCGGCGCGGGGACCGGGTGCGTGCTCCCCGGGTGACACGTGGCGATTTCTGGATGGCCTTGCATGGCTGTTTCGTGTTTTGGGGACACGTGGCACATTCTGGTTGGTTGGTTTTTGTGTTTCCTGTTTTGGGCCCGGATTTGGTGTGGAGCCCGAAGATTCCTTGGCCCATTATAAATCCCACCTCCCTCTTCACTCTGCAATTTCGAGTTCTAGAGAGAGAAAATGAACTTGTGGTCTTTATAAAAATTGTTCCTCTCTCTGTCCTCCCTCTCCCCGAGAAGTTTCAGAATTTTTGGAGTTGCCGACAGCGAGTTATCTCCGACGCGGCGCACTGCGACGATTTTCAGTTTCGGCCTATTTTCCGTCGCAGTTTAGTCAGAAAATTCCTGTGCGCTAACCAGGAGGAATTTTTGAGTGATTTCTACGGCAGCGCGTTCCTAAGAGGTAAGGCTTCGATTTTCATGTTGATCACCTCGCTCTATTTCGCACTTTTGGCATGGTTCCCGAGGCATATTTGACCCCCTTTTTGCTGTGGTATTTTCTGGACAGCATCGACTTCTCTGATTTATATCTTGGGCTAGGAGCATCGGATCAAGGGGTGTAAGTAGTTGATTTCGATCTACTCGTCGCAAGGAACACGACCGTAATTTTTCTAGATTTTTTGGAGCACTGTACGGAGGTGAAAAACTCCTCTTTTTCCGTGCTGTTTGGAAAACAGCAAATACTGTATTTTTGGGATTTGTATTTATACCGGGTGCGTTGTTCTGTACAGCTGTGCACTATTTTCAGTGAGTTGCGGGATTAGAGGACTGTGGACAGCTAGGAGACTATTTGGGCGTGGATTGCGCTTTTCGAGGTGGGTGGTTGTTGCTTACCTCATTTTTGACTAACTCACTAGGAGTATTAGAGATCCCCTATTTCAAAACTGATAATCGGTATTCCACTTGTGAATTGTATGAGTAGACCCCACAAATTATATGACAGCTCATTTATGTTAAATTGGGACATTATTGTTGGGACAAATGCTATATCCTATTCTCGCATGCAAATGACTTATCCTGTTGGTATATTAAGATCAATCTTTTTAAAATAAACATCAGACACTCTTCTACAGTTTTAAAAGAGGACAATTGCATGCTTGTTTGGACATCTAGTTAGGCCACTATTTATTGCTACACTATCATATTGGGACTTGACTTAGGAGAAACCATGTTTCGTTGTTCTCCTTGTTATTCAGATGCATGTGACTCGGTTTGAGCAGGGTTTTGGGATAGTGTAGTCGAGGTCATCGAGTCGGGGACGGGTTAGACTCGATTATAGATTGTGGGGCATTGTGGTAGCCGCGGGCATTAGGCGGTTAGCCAGATGTTGATTACTTTATCAGATTTTGGACTTGTGGGGTGTTGCGGCGACCGCGGACATTATGCGGTTGACCGGATGTTACTTATTGCATCAGATTGGGTATCGGGCTTTTCTCTAGTGGATGGAGTTTTCCACTTACTGAGTATTATCACATCAGATTGGGGATCGAGATTGCATTAGTGGATGGAGTTTTCCCACTTTGATCATAGTCATGATCCAGTCCTGCTATTATGAGACATTGGTTACAGAGATGCTTGATACAGAGATACTTTACTCGTGTGGGTCGCTCCCCTCGAGTGCCACTCCGGAGTAGGCTTTTGACCGTGCCGGGTGCCGGTCAGTTGGTGAGTTGTGAGTGATGACAGAGCAGGCAGTGCCAGTGTTCCCTGGCCCTTTGATTGGGTTTCTTTGGGTGGTTAGCCTTATAGTTGCATGCATACAGTTATCTTTTGGCAGTGCATTGAGAGGCATTGTAGTAGCAGTTTTCTTTTCAGCAGCCTTTATAGCTTACCACTGTTCTTCCCTTTTTGCCTCTAGTAGTCCTAGTGGGTCCGTCAGAGTGAGGATTTACCCACTAGGGGGAGGCTACTGGTTTATCTAGTAGTTCTCACCCCCCCCCCCCCCCCCCCCATTGTTGTTTTCTGTCTTTTTCCCTTTGTTTTGCAGAGTCGTCTGCGGGAGCTGCTAGGCCATCGGCAGCTGATCGATGTAAGGGGATCGCTGAGTAGGTAGATCTCCTGTGAGGCTGTGAGCTGCTTTTAGACAGATGTTGTACCCTCCACTCAGACTGTTGTATTATTCTTTTATGTTGGGTCTGGCTTAACCAGCTGGTTGTACTATTTGGTAAGCTGGGAGATTATTGTATTTATTACAGCTTGTACCTTATTTCCAGTCTGAGATACTATGTAGTTCTTTTTAGTTCAGCTCTGTATTATGCTCTTTTATTATACATCTTATATCTGAGCAGGTTACCAGCGTTTCGTGTACGCGGAAAATTCCGCGGCACGGCGGATCTGTAGACGGACCCGGGTTCTGGTTTACACCCCGGGGCGTGACATCTGCGCTTGATCCTGTCGTTCCTCGACACACGGGAACCGTTGTCCTCCACATCTGGCAGGACCTCCCGACTGGAAGATATTGCTCTAGCTCCAATGGGTCCCCCTGGCACCGCCCCCTCCCTTTGAATGGCCTTCCGTGTGACAGCCCTCTTCAGAACCCCGTCCCTCGATCGACTCGAAAGCCGGGCACTCTGCCTACGTGGAGACACCGCTGGTGCGCGGCAACCTCTACCCCTGGCAACACGGGGGTTCTCCGTATCCCCACCCCAGCACCCACCGATGTGTGGCACCACACCACACGACGCCCCACTTCCAGCCGCACCATCGACCTCCGCTAACCCCGCGGCCGTAACCAACGACGAAAGGCACTGAGGCGCAAGCTCCTCACCTACCCCAGCCCAGATGGAAGCACCGCGGGCCTCCACACCTACGGCAAGGCCAGGACCCCCACATAGACGGGGGCCGGCAAGGGCCATAGGCCCGGCAAGGCCCACGGAGAACAACAACCCCCCAGCCGAATCCACAAGTCTCAAGCCCGAATGAAAAAATAAACAAAAGCCCACTCCCCAAACACCTCCCGTACCACCGACCCGAGCACGTAAGGCCCGAAGGCCCGCTGCCCCACCCGGAGGCCCACACCCAAAAGACCTTCCAACGAACGTCATCCAAGCCCCTAAACACGGCAGCGCAAGACCTCGAGAAGCATTCCGCTCCTTCTCGGCCCCCGCACCCCTCCTCTGCAGTGAAATCTCCGCCGAAGCAAAACCCTCCTCCAGCACATGGCCCCTCGAAGGATGCACCCCAGGGCCCCCCACCTCGAGCGGCCCGACCTCGACCACCGAGCGAGACGAAGGGGCGGAACGTGTCGGGGTAACCCACTTCCCCAGGTACGCATCCCCCCCCTCGTATCTGTGCAAACGAAAGACTCCGAATTTGAATAGTTGCCCAAAGGGGTCAGTTCAGCAGCCCCGAGGTCGTCCAGCATCAGTCCCGCCTCCACCGCCTTCCTTCTGCCCGCGCTTCCGGTCGGCGTGGACCCACGGACCGCTGACCGGACCGTAGGTTCAAGTAGACCCCGCCGCGCCTGTGCGGTGACGTTCCGGCCAGCCGCCAGCATCGACGGAATCGCCGCCGAGTCCGCCACCGAGATCCCGTCCCTTCTACGATCCCTAATCTCGGACGAATTCCAGGAATTGCTGTGATCGGAAGAAGCACCTGCACCCGCCACACTGTCCTCAGCCGCTTCCTCCGCCAGATCGACCCATCTTGCCAACTGCCACCCCAGCGGGTCGGTTTGGTCGCCGCACTCGTTGGGGTCTCCACCCGCGAAGGGGGTCCCCCTGTCCTCACCTCCGAAAGGTGCGGTGCTGACAAGCACAACTCTCACATTCACAATAACATCCCCCAAGGTGATAAACAAATTTTTTGGGATATCCGTCGGATCGTCAACCGCCACTTGGCACTTGAAAAAATTGAAGTCTAGCAGATTCCGACTGTAGTCATCAGCCCTCAGGTATCTTCCGAACCCATTGACTATCGACGACACCCTACTCTCCGACCAACACTCGAAGGGGAGATTGATCAGCTTGATCCACACCTTGAATGTCAGTCGTGCCCTAACCGCTTCCCTGAACGGATTCCAAGAAAAGCACCTGAGACGGCAATGGCCGAGCCGGACCCCCTCCCTTCGAATCAGCGATTCCGGTTGGACCCACTATGGCAGGAAGATCACGAAGTCCCGCTCCCGGAAGCCAGCATGAAGATCGCAGATCAACTAACATGAACTAAATTACTATTGGATCATTATCGTTAGTTATTAATTTTAAAATTTAGAACTAATAGAACTATACAATGAATTCATTTAAAATATACAGTCGCAGTGCTTACGGATTTCAATTATGACTCAGCTCAATCAGCCTCACGTTATTTCAAACATGACAGCTCGATCAGATCCGATCTTTCGTCATTTCGAATATAGTTCGGTCTAATTTGACTTGCTGCTCCATAACGGAATGTTAATATTTTTAAACCAACAATCACAACTTCTTATTCATCCTTATAATGAATGAAACGATAACATGATATCTTTCTCTCTCTCAAAAAAAAATAATAAATAAATAAATAAATAAATCAGTCACAACCATCATCTTAATAGGAATGAGCAGGGGGCAATAAATGTGGGACTTATTAAATCACAGGTGTAGACCATGAACTTACCTTCCCCTTCTTTAATTCTGTGTCCTCTTGTTGACTGCAACTTTAGCTACCCCTCTTCAGGAGAAATTATTACCTACATCAAATGAGCATGGTTTCACCCAGAAATAAGAATTAATTCATCAAAATTTTTCAAGCAAATATATGAATACCTTAGATGTAAGTAATATTTTCTATCAGCTTCTCGATCACTGATGTTAATGGTTCAATTAACTGGGGTCGAACCATTAATCAAGGAGAAATGTAGTTACTCACATATATGTTATCTTTCAATGGCCAGTTTTTCAATCAACCCAGTTAACATTGCTTCTCACAAAAGTCCCAGTTAAGATGGGAACGGAATAGAGTGATAGATATGGGTTGAGGACTTGGTTGTCAATGGATAACACTTTGTAAGATACAAAGGAGAGAGTAAAGTGGGAATGGTAGCTGGGTCCGCTCCTTTTGACTTTAAATATGAAATGCTCCACCACATTTGGCGAAAGAGACGTGTGGGAGGCTAAGTGTGTGTTTTGGCTGATCATAAAATTAATGGATCGAAAATTATTTTCGATTTGAAAAAATATTTTTTATATGTTTATTTTTATAAATTTTTTCGAGAAAAAAAAATAAATAAATACTGTTTTACATAAACCAAACACCTCCTAAATCTAAGAGGAATATCAAATAACAATTAATTACCTTTTTTTTAAATAGCTTTTAATTGCTCTTTAATGCTCAAAATTTTGAGGGTCTATTGCTAAAAAATGGATTTGCCTTTTAATGGATGGCCCCAATATTAAATAATGTACAACATTTCCGACATACTGGATTTGCAGAAAATTTATGAGGACTAACTCTTATACTTTATTATCTACCCACCCTCTCTTGTAAGATATATATATATATTCAAGAAGAAACCTTTCAAATTATATAGTACAATCTCTTGACTTTATACTCGCAAAAAAAAAAAAGAAAAAAAAAAGAAGGGACACATGCCTTCATCATAGTAAAGTTTGACTATAGTACTACTCCAGTAGGATCAAACAGAAACTCCACTGCAGTTACGAAGCATGCGCTTAATTCTGGGCACGTAATAGCTGATCATGTGCATGGTTAGATCTTAATTATTAGCTCCTTTTAGTTCAAACACGGTATATCATATCCATATAAAACAAAGAAAAGAAAAAAGAAAAAATAGAGGGAAACCACCTCTTAACAGTGTGTATGCATGCATGTTATATATATATATATATATATATATATATATATATATATATATATATATATATATATATATATATATATATAGTAAGAGCACTCATGCGAATATCCTTTTCTAAAGTGTCCTCATAGCACTTATTCACATTCAACTATGGCAAATTATGCTTTTGATAACTAAAACCACCTGCCCCGCACCACCACGGCACTAACTATCTACTCGTGTTTCCTTTTCTAATCGCATCTACGCTTTCGACCGTATCACCAATCTACATGCGCGACCACGAGTCCACCTTTAAATTTCTTGTAGAGATAATATATAGTTACAGCAACTGTACTATACGTGGTGCACTTTTTTAAGGGTGCAGATTAAATGATAATAGAGAGCTTTCAAAATTGAATAGTGCTTACTCTTTTTTGGTGGAAAATAAAATTTGAACTGTTATGCTTAATGGCGACCGAATGAAACAAAGAGATCATTATTATATATGGTGCAAATAAAATTTGAACCTCTGTTGTGTTGTTTAGTAGCTTAATTTATATTTTCATGCATGGTAATTATTTAATTAGCATTAATAAGTCTTGCGCATACTACAATAAAATTATGATATAGCGATACTTTTAAATATTACTAAAAACTGAAAAAAATACTGCTGAAAAAAATATCGATACTTGTCATTAGTGTCGCTAGGGTATATAGCGACACATTACTGTGTCCAAAAAATATGTTCCTATAATCTAATTTTGAATATAGATTAACTATAAATGGGACACATGCAAAAAAATATCACAAATATATATCTCTATAATCTAATTTTGTTATAGTCATGTCCTAATAAAATTATTAATTTAATTTTACTAATTCTTTATTCTCACCTGTTTATAGTTGAAAATTATTGTTGTATACATCTAGAAGATTGATGTAAAGCAGGTCAAAAGGGCACAACACACAGATTTTTGCTCGACGTTCAAAAGAAATCTATGGAACCATATATATGTACACCAGTTTATAGTTTATTTTTTTTTTGCTAGCTTTTTAAAAATGAAGATATTTGCTTAATTAGCATGTATATAATGAGTAATTATACCTATATATATAATTACTTTGTACTCAGCACCTAAACCACGTCCCAAATTAATTAGCAAATATTATAGCACAATTAGTACTACTTGTATTTCTGATGCAGTATATATAATGTATGACAAATAGAAGAATTTTCTATTGTTTAATTGCTATATCAAAAGTGAGAAATAAAAATTTGAGATCAAATACTAGCAATTTTAATTTTATATTTTTTTATTGAAAATAGTATTAATAAAAAAAAAGAAAAAAAAAAAGAAAACAGAAGCACTTGATTTATTTTTTATTTTTTATTTTTATTTTTTTGTATTTTTTTACTAGTCCCAATTCCCAAACGCGCTCAGCGAAGAAGCACCGCGTCATAATTACTGCCGACCTGCCCAATTGGCAGCGCTCCAACCGTCCTCTCTTTAATGCTTCCCCTTCCTTTCTCTCCCTCTCAATCTCTCTCTTTCCACCCCCTTCTTTACTAAACCATCTCTTTCTCTCTCTCTCTCTCTCTCTCTCTCACTCTCCTCCTCCTCCTCGTCCAAACCCACTTTGAACTATCCTTTTCAGTTTCCACCACACTAACCATGAAGAGCCCCACCGCCATGCTCCTCCTCCTCGTCGCCTCTCTCCTCCTCTCCGCCGCAGCAGCCGCGGCGCGAGGCTTCGACGCCGAGCTCAAGTCCTCCAAGGACGGCGGCGCCGGGGCCGGAGCGGGGGGGATCCCGGGGCTGGACGGGTTAAACATCCCGGGGCTGGGCGGGTTCAACGTGCCGGGCCTCGCCGGAGGGTGGGGCGCGGGGTACGGCGGGCCCGGCGGAGGGTACGCGCGCGGCGGCGTGGTGAAGCCCTCGGTGGTGTGCTCGGAGCGCGGGCCCTGCTACAAGAAGCGCCTCACTTGCCCAGCCAAGTGTTTCTCCTCCTACAGCCGCTCCGGCCAGAACTCCGGCTCCGGCGGCGGCGGCGGCGGCTGCACCGTCGACTGCAAGAAGCGCTGCGTCGCCTACTGCTGATGATCACTTTACCTCCGCGCCCTCCCTCGACCACCCTATATATATATATATATATATATATATATATATATATATATATATATATATATATATATACCCTTTATGTACTCTCTAGTACTATATACTACGTATTTTGGGTGTAGGTATACGTATATGATGATGCTGTAGTCTTTGGGCTTGCTACGTCCTATGTGTATGATTAATATTATGTATGTGTGCGCGCGTGTGTGGAATGCGGATGAATAAAGAGGCCAACTTTGTCATTGTGTGGTGTGACAGAGAGATCTTTATATTTATTAGACTCATCATGTTGTAAGATTTTGGTAGGTGTTCAATATCTAACAAAAATTTATGAACTTTATTCGATTAATTACAACTTAATATAAATATTTTTAAGTGGGGATGTAGCTCAAATGGTAGAGCGCTCGCTTTGCATGCGAGAGGTACAGGGTTCGATCCCCTGCATCTCCATTTTTTGAGAATTTCATCATGCCCTTTCATGGGCAAAAAAGGCCTATTTCATGTTCTCCTTTTTGCTTTCATGGGCAACGGCCCAGTTCCAAAGTTTAAAAGGCCGTGGTCATGAATTGAATGAAACTAATGGACTCTATTGCTCCAGCAACATTTAAGTAACATAAAGTATAATTCTGTTCCAGTTTTCTCTTATTTTTTTTCTTTTTTTTTTTGAGAAAAATAAATATCAGATTGAAATATTCAATTCTTACTCATCCCCTAACATAAAAGCTTTCTTTGGTTGTGGTATAAAAAAAAATTAGTTGTATCAGGATAAGTATAAATTTTGAAATAAACTGGAACTAATATAAATTTGTGTTTGGTTGGGTATATAAGGTTAGTACCAGGTATAAAAAAAAGAGTGTTTGGAAGTGATTGAATAATAAAAGGAAAATACCTTGCCTTTATAGTATCAGGATAAGTATAAATTTTGAAATAAACTGGAACTAATATAAATTTGTGTTTGGTTGGGTATATAAGGTTAGTAACAGGTATAAAAAAAAGAGTGTTTGGAAGTGATTGAATAATAAAAGGAAAATACCCTTGCCTTTATAGTAAGGTATTAAAATTGATAATTAAATATTGTATTATAATTTTTTAAATACAACAATTCGTATATATATTATTTAATTAATTAGATACTATATAAAATTATATTTAATTTTTATTATTCTAAATTTTTTTTAATATTATCCAAAAATTAAAATATTAGCATTCTGCAAAGGTAAAATTTTAAAAATTCAATAATAATATTAAAAAAACGAGCAATACATACTAAAAATTTATAATTTTATTTAAAAAAATTTGTTGCTCAATACATTCTTAAATTAAATGATTGCACAAAATCATTCAATAAAACAACTATCAGCCAATAACATGATCAAATAACGACTTTTAATTAGCACTAAAAAGGAGCAGATCGCAACCGCGGGCGACGACGAGGATGGAACCGGGGAGCAGATCGGGCAACCTCAAGCCAAGAGATGGGGCTTGGGGGAAGGAAGAAGATGGAAGGTGTGAGAGGAAAGGGAAAGAGGAGGATGAGATCGCAAGGGCAGGAGGAATCTTGTGCAGGGGCACAGTGAACAAGAATGCAGTTAAAAGGGGCTTGTTCAGGCTTGTTCGAGGGGGGGGGGGGAGGGGGGGAACCGAAATCCCTCCCTGTTACCGGGTTGTCCCGGTTTACAACCCGGTAAAGGGGAGAATAGGTATACCAATCTATTCCCCCCTTAACCCAATAAGTGTTTGGGTACAACCCAAACCAAACGGGGTGAAAAAGATCAGTATTATTTATACATTCAAAAATAGGTAAAAATTTTATTTTATTTTTATTTAAAGACTTATTTTTTTCACACTGTTTTTATTATACTCTAATTTTTTAATACTAAAATTCAACATGATGCCAAAAATATTTGATGAAATGGATGTAAGATTTGCGCACAAATTTTTTATGCACAAGTTGCATTTCTCAACCAATGGACCAGGCATATTCAAGACCGTAATTTGTTTTGTTTTGTAATTATTTTAGTTTACCAAATTTATAATTATATGGCACCAAAATTAGTAGCAAAGTAGGCCTGGGTAATCAAGCTGGTTGTTCGCAAGCTAAATCATGTTCGGCTTGAAATAAGCTCAAAATCGATTACTTGTTTTGATAAATGAGCAAAATATAAACTGAATTTTATAAATTTAAATTATTAGATTGATTTTTTAGTTTTCTATTTTTTAAAAAACTTTTCATTCAACAATAGAACCGGTAATCTAATATATCATGCTCGGCTCATCAATGAACAAATCGAACTTGAGTTGAATTTTCAGTTCTACATTTTAACGAGCAAGCACGAATTTAGCTCATTTAATAAATGAACAAATACGAGTCAGTCCTAATTCGCTCGTGTTCGAATTACAGTACTGTTATGTCAGAATAGCCTTAGTTCAAGATTTCTTAATTGCTAGACTCAAAAATTAAATTGTCACGTAATAATATTTCAAATTAAATGAGACTAAATTCAATTTAATTGTCAAATAATAATATTTAAATAGTGGGGAGAAATAAGCGTTCAAACAACAATTACAATTCAGGGCCCATATTACAACGCACAACCACTTTGCTCACCATGCGAAGCATGATAGAGAAGTACGTTGACTTTGTGAATATGAGAATCGAAAAGCTATACTTTTCTTCTAAGAATTACTTTTCTCCCTTTTTTCATTAATTCTTTTGACAAAATACTACATACCACAACTAGTGGAGGTTTCATCTGCTGGAAGAGAGAGAGAGAGAGAGAGAGAGAGAGAGAGAGAGAGAGAGAGAGAGAGAGAGAGAGATAGAGAGAGAGATTCAACTAAAGAGAAAAGTAAACTAATCCATAAACTCATTTTAATTAACTTCTTCAATATTTGATCCCACTCCTTAATTAGTAAATAATGTGGTGAGTAATTTTGGTTCTTTTGAAAACTACCTAAACAGTGGATAAACAATATCAAAAACTTCGAATATTCCTCCTGTGTGTGGTTTAAAGTGTATTATTTCAGTACTTTACAGTTTTAATTTTCTCTTTTTATTAATATTTTCGTACGTCAACTCTCTATTAAAATATAAACAAAAAAAATTAGATACGTCTTATATGATTTATGTGGCTTACAGAATTTTTATTTTAGTATTTTTAATTTTAACTTTTTCACGTAAGATATTAAATTTAAAAAGTTTTTTTTTTATAAAATAATAACTTGACCAAAATATATAGCAGTGAAGGAATAATGACCTATGGAATGATCTGCTGACGTGGTGGACCAGGTCCAGGTGACAAATTTCTCCTATGAATGACCTGTAGACCGTGAGGGAAAAGGCGCTCACCCATACGCAAGGAAGAAATTGTGGTATCTGACGCAGGATAAACGTTGGAGCAGAAACGGCAAGTAGCAGCAGAGAATGAATGAGGGCCCAGTACAGCAACGAATTAACTTAGAATGAAACAAAGCAACAAATTAAGTAAGTAATCAATAACTTTGTGTATTTATATAGATAGAGAGGGGGAGAGTGATGAGAAAAAACAAAGGGGAGGTGAATTTACAACATGGGTTTGATTGGGAGTGAGCAACTGGAGAACCTGGTGCAGACGATCAAGTCGACGGTGAAATCGCTGCAGCAGAAGGCGAAGAAGAAAAAGAAGAGCAAGCCGTACGTGAAGATGGATAAGAGCGCGAGCGTCAGGGTCGAGATACGCAGCAGGAAGGCGCGACGATTGATTGATCAGACTCTCAAGGCCGCCGATCACCCTGGCAAGACCGCACTCTCCTAATCATTCCATTATCAATTCTCTCGCTGTTTCGTTCATTTTCATGCAATAAAAATGTAAGAGTAATATAAATACATGAAAATTATGGAGTTTATTACTTTCTAGTTCTTCGCTAATTCCTTTTCCTTTTCTATTCTTTTTTCATTTTTTTTTTTTATCAAAACTAGTTTACTGATTTTGATAGAGAGAGGGGGAACAAGTATACATCGAAAAATAGTAGACATATTAAGATAGATAATTAAGATGTGAGTTATCTGTGTTTTGTAATTAACTTATTATTGTCCTTCGCTTTGCAAATAAATGAATGTTTTCTGACTAAATAAGAGAACTCTTCGTTTAAGATTACTAGGAAATTTATTAGAGTACAAATTATTTTTATCAGTTGCGAAAACAGTAGCTTCAACTCTAACATTTTCATGTGTTAGTGCAAGGAGAGAGGCAACATCAAATATTAAACAAATAAATAAAATAGTAGTGATGCCAAAATTCGAGCAAAATACCTGCATTTAATAAAGGCAAATGTAATACGTACTAGATGCTAACTAATTACTGACAAGGGCATTTCACGATTGATAATTTTTACTGTAATTGTCTTAGTCCCATACGGAATAATAACTAAAAATTGTAAATTATTATTTCTATTAACTGTGATAATTAAATATTTTCTGAAAAAAAAAAGATGAAGTCACGATTAAATTAGTTGTAAATTAAACACGGGCCCATACACAAAATGGTTAGAACTTCCGTGGATACAACAACTGGATTGTTGAACCAATTCAACCATCCAGAAATTCAATTCAACCATCCAGAAATTCAACTAAGAAATTGAGAAGAGTAGTGTACCTTACCTAGCTCATATATGTGTGCAAATTCAAAGAATTGATTTGACCAATTGTCAATTGACTTAACCATGAAAATTTGAAGCTAATTATATAAAAAACTAATTTTTTTGTCAAAAGCTCACCAATTCAAATGTTAAAGCAAAAGGATCGATGATGATTACTGAGTTTTTTTTTTTTTTTTTTTTTGATGCACCGGATCGAATAGTAGATACTATTCGAATAGTCCAAAAAAAAAAAAATACATAATATCAGATGGGCCGCAAAATACAGTTAGTGGGCCAAGGCAAAAACTCGGGCCGGTACAAAAAGAAATCAATGTTTAATATGGGCCACGAAGGGTATCAACGTATATATCTATATAAACTTCAATTAATTTTAATTAAAATTAATTTTAAAATTTTAATTATCATTAAATAAATTTCAAATTTACTGAAATTTTGAAATAAATATATTGAATTTTTTGTACTCTTTTTGTTTATACTGGAACTATGTGTCAAGTCCCAAGTCAAATTAGGAAAACAGTTATTAACGATAACGAAAACGGCCTATCAACGGGGCGTCTCATCCCAACCGTCCAATAAAAGATCAAATCCTATTCGAAGGGCGTCGATCATGCAAGCCGAATCCTAGTAGGACTCGTACATGCATCGGCTTTTTATTCTCACGGCCCCAACGTTCTCCCCCAAAACCTCTCTCTCTCTTCATCTCTCCTGATCTCTCCACTTCCATAATGTCGACCATGAGCGAGAAGAAACCGAGCCCTCTACGCCGCTGCTTCCACGCTACGCGCCGCGCAGTACGCCGCGCGCGCGACCTCTTCGTGCGCGGTGCCGTGGGGTGCGCCCGGTTCGTGGACGCGCACGGGGACGCGATAGGCGCGTACCCGGGTGGTTTCGCATTGGCCCCCGTTACGTGCGACTTCACCGCCGTGTACAAGGCCTCGTGGACGCATGAGGACGGCGTTAGGGAGCTCCTCTGCGCATCGTCGTCGTCGTCGTCGCTGCTGACACAGAATCCCCCGGCCTTGGCTCCTTGGACGTGCCGTGGCGCCGCAGTCGTAGGGAGGATCGACGAGGACGTAGAATGCGAGTTCGGGGACGAACTCCCGGTGGGGTCCAACCTGCTGCTGCCGAGAGTAAGTCCGAGTATGCGGCGCGCGACTGCAGGCTGCACAAGCCAGGCCAAAGCAGGAACTTGTCCGGCCTACATAAGTGGAAGTAGGTGCCAATACTATTGTGGTAGTAGTACTATCCCACGGCACAGACGAGCCAAACAGATTATTAAAGTGCGGATATTAGGTTAATGATATAGTAGTAGTACTATTCTGTGAGATATTTTTTTATATTAATTATTTCTTCTATAGTTGAGCAGTTTGAGAAAATTAAATCATTTTGGTTTGAATCTATTTTGTCTTTCTATTGGGTGCTGACTTCTAAAAATTAAGGTTTTCTTTTAATCTTGTTTTTGCTAGTAATCTTGTTTTATTTTAAGCTGAATTTTAAATTTTAGAATTTATTTATTTTTTAAAATTTTCGGCTTTTATATTTTCTGTTCGATTCAGGCATATTAATGGGTTGGGCCTAAGTCCAAGTGTATGGGGATGAACCTGTCTAAAAATATAAATATGAGGTACCAAATTTTAATTTTCCTTTTTTCCATCGGCTAAAACTGTTTAAACAACTTAACTCAGAATTTTTTTCAAACCAAATCTTAATTAGATGAAAATTCTGCCTTATCAAAATTACCTGAAAATATGACTACTTTTGAAATAAATTGACCAAATAACTAATAACGTTGGGATTTGGTTTGGACCTTCTTCTTACAACAAATCTTGAAGTTGCTTGAGGCAAAAAAAAAAAAATAATAATAATAATAATAATAATATTGATGTGGGTTGGGTTGAGCCATACGTAGCCAATGCTAAAATAACGATACTAATCAATGGGATCAGGGACCCACGTTTTTCTTATCTTCTTCTTTTTAATAGCAAAAAGACTAGCTAGACTGATGGACGAAACAGTTTCTAATCACTTGATGAGACGAGTCGGATCTGACGAAAAGTATATGCTCGTTTTTATTCAGTATACCAACAACACAAAGAGTCAAAGAAAAGACAAGAAAGAAATTTATTTTTTGTATGACAACGTAATGTTTGAGTGAGCTTTAGATTTGAAGATAAACCAGAAAAAATTCGAGCTCATTTATTTGAGTACCGTTGAACACCAAGGGGAAAGGCAGGCGGAGTAGATAATTAAGCTATGAGATATCTGTATTTTGTAATTAACTTATTATCCTCGTTCCTTTTGTAAATAAATAAAAAATTTCTGACTAAATATGTGAACTCCCCATTTAAGATTACTAAGAAATTTAGAGTACAAATTAATTTTATCAGTTGCCAAAACAGTAGTTTCAATTTCAACAACATAGTATTAATGCCGAGCAAAATATCTGCATTTAAAAGGCAATTGTATTACCAAATGCTAACTAATTACTGACACAGGCATTTCATGATTGATAACTTTTGCTATAATTCTCTTAGTCCCATATGGAATAATAACTAAAAATAACTAAAAATTATAAATTATTTCTATTAAAAGTGATAAATGTTTTCAGAAAAAAAAGAAGAAGTTATGATTAAATTAGTTGTAAAACACTGGCCAATTGACAAAATGGTTAGAATTTAGGTGGAAGAGTAATGTTTAAATACACCACTTAAATTCTAATTATTAATTTTTTTAAAATTAACCATTAAGATATCGTTTCAATTTTTTGAAAATCTACTTTTTGTAGTCCGGTACTAGCCACCCGGTAGGAATAAAAGGGTAATTTTTATCTAATAAAATTTCTTAATTTTAATTTTAGAAAATGATATTATGAATTTTTTATATTTTCAAATTTATTCCTAATATATTGATTATTAGCTTTCTAAGTATACTGAGATAAATCATCTCCTTTTTGTTTATACTTTAAATTACATTCAAATTGTAAATTTGTTATTGAAAAAATTTAGAAATTTAAAAATTAAATCAAACTCAAAATATTCTTAAATATATAATACCAATTCAAATAAAAATTTCAAATTAAATTTAAATTTCTAATTTTAATTCTAAGTAAAAAGTTGGTTTCATAAGTAATAATGCAAATTAAATTTTAAATAAATAATTAAAGTTGGGTTTAGAAGTAGCAGTATATATTAAAATCAAATTTAAATTATGAATTTAATTTTAAAATATAAAAAACTATATATTTAAATAAATAATAAATTTTAAATTTAAATTATTAGTTTAATACTTGAGCAACGTAAAAGTAAACAATTTTAATCAAATTGAAATTTGTCTTGAATATAAAATACAAATTGAAAATAAAACTTTTGATTCAATTTTGATCAAAAATATATATTTCAAATTAAATTTCAAATTCAAATTTAATTTATATATTGAGGACTTATCTATTTAACCAATTAACTGCTATATAATTTGGTAAGTACCGAAATTAAGTAAGAAAACTTAGAATTTTAAGGCACTATCAAATTTGGTAGTTAGCTAGTATGAAAAAAAATTATCCACTTTCGATTCAAATTTCAATTTCAATTTAAAGTAGTTGGTTTCATAAGTAGTAGTACAAACTAAATTCAAAGTTAAAAATTGAAAAATTAAAATTTTGAATTTAATTTTAAAAATATAAATTTTATACTTAAATAAATTATTTAAAATGGATTTATAAGTAACAGTATAAATTGAATTTGAATTTAAATTTTAAAATTAATTTTTAAAAATATAAATTTTAAATTAAAATTTTATATTTAAAATTATAAATATAAAGTGTTAATTGAAATTAAATTTTAAATTGAAATTTATGTAAATTCGCTATTTATCAAATTAGACACTATCTAACTGGGTAAGTGACAAAATTAAATACAGAAACAAATATTTGTTAATTATTATTAAATTTAGTAATAGAGTAATATGTGTTTTCTAATATTGTCCTTATAATTGATTTTGATGAATAACTTGTTGAACAGATTACTATAATATGAAAGTCAATCTTAATTTTAAAAAGTACATGAATAAATTTAAATAAGTCGGTATACAGAAACACTATTCTCGATGGAAACAACAACGGGATTGTTGAACAAACACTTCCTAAGGTTGGTCACAGCAATCCAAATGGACCATCCAGAAATTCAACTAAGAAATTAAGATCAGTGTAACTTACCTAGCTCATATATGTGCAATTTCAAAGAGTTGATTTGACTAATGGTCAATTGACTTAGACATGAAAGTTTGAAGCTAATTAAGAAACTAATTTTTATGTCAAATGTTCACGAATACGAATGTTAAAGCAAAAGGAACGATGATGATTTAGGAGAATTTTTTTAAATTTTTTTTTTTTTTTTGACGCACCAGATCGATACTATTAATAAAAAAAGAAGAAGTTAATATTAGATAGGCCACAAAGTACAGTTAGTGGGCCATGGCAAAGACTCAGGCCGGTACCAAAAGAAATCATTGTTTAGTATGGGCCACGTAGGGCATCCACGTATATATCTCTATAAACTTCATTTAATTTTGATTTAAATTAATTTAAATTTTTTAATTATCATCAAATAAATTTCAAATTTACTGAGATTTTGAAATAAATATATTGATTTTTTTCTACTCTTTTATTTATACTGGAACGACGTGTCAAGTCCAAGTCAAACTAGGAAAACCGTTATTAACGACAACGAAAACGGCCCATCAACCGAGTGTCCCATCCCAACCGTCCAATAAAATACCAAATCCTATTCGGAGGGCGTCGATCATGCAATCCGAATCCTAGTAGGACTCGTACATGCATCGGCTTTTTATCCTCACGGCCCCAACGTTCTCCCCCAAAACCTCTCTCTCTCTTCATCTCTCCTGATCTCTCCACTTCCATAATGTCGACCATGAGCAAGAAGAAACCGAGCCCTCTACGCCGCTGCTTCCACGCTACGCGCCGCGCAGTACGCCGCGCGCGCGACCTCTTCGTGCGCGGTGCCGTGGGGTGTGCCCGGTTCGTGGACGCGCACGGGGACGCGATAGGCGCGTACCCGGGTGGTTTCGCATTGGCCCCCGTTACGTGCGACTTCACCGCCGTGTACAAGGCCTCGTGGACGCATGAGGACGGCGTTAGGGAGCTCCTCTGCGCATCGTCGTCGTCGTCGTCGCTGCTGACACAGAATCCCCCGGTCTTGGCTCCTTGGAGGTGCCGTGGCGCCGCAGTCGTAGGGAGGATCGACGAGGACGTAGAATGCGAGTTCGGGGACGAACTCCCGGTGGGGTCCAACCTGCTGCTGCCGAGAGTAAGTCCGAGTATGCGGCGCGCGACTGCAGGCTGCACAAGCCAGGCCAAAGCAGGAACTTGTCCGGCCTACATAAGCGGAAGTATGTGCCATTACTATCGTGGTCGTAGTACTATCCCACGGCACAGACGAGCCAAACAGATCATTAGAGTGCGGATATTAGGTTAATGATGTAGTAGTAGTGCTATTCTGTGAGATTTTTTTTTTTTTTTTTTTTTATATTAATTGTTTGTTCTATAGTTGCAGGGTGGGAAAATTCAATAATTTTGGTTTGAATCGATTTTGTCTTCTTTCATAAGATTTTTTTTTTTTTTTTTTGCTAGAAGATACCAAACGGCATATGATTTATTTTTAAGTTTATAAATAATAGTTGTTTTTTTTTAGCTGAATTTTAAAAATCTATAATTTACTGCTTTCCTAAAATTTTGGGCTTTTTCATTTTCATACGGTTTGAATCGGACATATACGTTAATGGGTTCGGCCTAAGCCCAAGTGTAATTAAGGGGATGAATCTGCATGTTGGAAATATAAATATGAGGTCCCAAATTGCAAAAAAAAAACCTTTCTTCAAAATAAGTATTGCTATTTCTATCCACTAAAATTATTTAAACAACTTCTCTCAAAAAAAATTATTTAAACAACTAAACTCAACATTTCTTTCAAATCAAATCTTAGATGAAAATTCTGCCGTTTGACTACGTTGCGATTTAATTGGTTTGGGACTTCTTATGACAAATCTTGAATTAGCTGGGGACAAACAAAAATTATGCAGAAAAAAAAATTAGAAGATAGTAAGCTAAATTTCTTTGACAAGGCATGCTTATATTTGTGAATTTTGTCCTCTTGAATTTGTCCATTATAAATTTTGAATTTTGAATTTTTATCAAATAAATTTCAAAATTAGTGAATTTTTGAAATAAATATATTGAATTTTGTGTACTCTTTTTTTTATACTGGAACTACGTACGTGTCAAGTTCCAAGTCAAATTAGGAAAACAGTTATTAAAGATAACGAAAACGGCCTACCAACGGATCGTCTCATCCCAACCGTCCAATAAAAGACCAAATCCTATTCGGAGGGTGTCGATCATGCAAGCCGAATCCTAGTAGGACTCGTACATGCAGCGGCTTTTTATTCCCACGGTCCCATCGTACTCCCCCAAAACCTCTCTCTCTTCATCTCTCCCGATCTCTCCTCTTCCACAATGTCGACCATGAGCAAGAAGAAACCGAGCCCTCTATGCCGCTGCTTCCACGCTACGCGCCGCGCAGTACGCTGCGCGCGCGACCTCTTCGTGGGCGGAGCCGCGGGGTGCGCCCGGTTCGTGGACGCGCACGGGGCCGTGATCGGCGCGTACCCGGGTGGTTTCGCATTGGCCCACGTTACGTGCTACTTCACCGCGGCGTACAAGGTCTCGTGGACGTACAAGAACGGCGTTAGGGAGCTCCTCTGCGCTTCGTCGTCGCCGTCGTCGCTGCTGACACAGATGCCCCCGGTCTTGGCTCCTTGGACGTGCCGTGGCGCCGCAGTCGTAGGGAGGATCGACGAGGACGTAGAATGCGAGTTCGGGGACGAACTCCCGGTGGGGTCCAACCTGCTGCTGCCGAGAGTAAGTCGCACCACTGCGGGCTGCAGAAGCCAGGCCAAAGCACGCACTTGTCCCGCCTGCAGAAGCCAGGCGCCCAAAGCAAGGCACTCCTGATTAATTAATGATGTAGTAATACTATTCTGTGAGATTAGATTTTATTTTATTTTATTTATTTTTTTCAATTTTGTATTTTCTTTTCATCTTATTTTGCTAGAAGTAAGCAAGCAGACCATCGACCTATGATTTATTCTTAAATTTGTAAATAATAGTTGTTTTATTTTTAGCTGAATTTTAAGAATTTAATTTACTTCTTAATTTCTAAACTCATAATTTCTTCATATCGTAGATGAAAACTTTGTCTTATCAAAATTAATTGAAAATATGACTGCTTTTGAAATAAACTGACCAAGTATAATGTTTGGGTTTGGTTTAGATCAGTAGCTATATATAAGCCCGAATGCGTTTGCTGTCCTAATGAACTCTCGCTATTCCAATGATCCGTTTGGATTAATAGAACTGCATGCGTCTTACTTAACTTAACTTGCAAGTTTGCTAAACTTGACATTGTACTTAATTCGTCATGCCATATAGATGATTAATTTGATTGTTAAAAATTTATATGTCAGGTACACCAATCAAACAGATCACTTCATGTTATAAGCGCGCTCTAATTTTCTCTGATCTCCAATAATGAGTCTTCTAATGCAAAAAAAAATAAAATAATAATAATATAAAAATATTTTTTAGACATAAATATTTCTATAATATAATAAATACTGATAAATTTTACTATTATTTTTAATTTTTTAATACTTTATAACGTCATAATTTAAAAAAATTCAAAATATTAAAATATATTTTACCATACATAAGCGTTAATATATACATAGATAGCAACTTTTTATTTTCAGATGTTGCTTTCAAATATAACGCTTACCATCATTAAATATTAAAAAAAATATTTTTAAATATTAATATTTTTGTAGTTGGCCAAATCGATTTTGATCAATTCTAAAAATAAAATATTAAAATTTTTAAAATATATAAAGCATTAATAATTTTATATGAAAATTTTAAGAATATAAAATATATATCATACACTTATTTTTGAGTGTATTAATTAAAAATATTTTTTAAATTTTAGTAGGATTCCGTGGCCCATGGGCAAGTTGAAAAGTCCATGCGTAGGAGTACCGCATGAAAACGGCACTTAATGGCACTTCATAGTTCAAACTGAAAGGAACCAATTGTTAAAATTCGATTCTTCAGCTCTTTTGTGGACTAATTTAATCATATGTCAAAATCTAGAATTAGACAGAATTTCGTTGACTATTATAAATATAAAAAATATCATTCTCTAATAATTTAAAATTTTTAAAAATAACAATGGGTTTGTATTATTTAACCTATTTAATAGACAAAAAATAATAATTTATACATTCTAAAATAACTATAAATCATACATCTAATATTGATGCGACCTCTATTTTTTTCTTTATGAAATTAACTAGTATAAATCTAATATTACTCTTCCATAAATTTTTTTGAAACAATTTTGTTCTTACTTAGAGAACAAGCTTAATTAAAATAAAAATAAATATTTTGAATAATCTAATTATTTTTATTAATTAATTATCTAACTATTAAATAATAAACCAATTAATTTATTAAATTATTTATAGTTAATTGAAAATATTAATTAATAATACTCATTGTTGAGTATGGCTCTTTTATTAATTAATATTTATAATTATCTAGCAATAGTTAATTAAATAAGTTAAATTATTATTTAATTAATCTAATTAAATTAATTAATTAGATAAAATATTATTATTTTATAATTATAATTAATTTTATTTTTATTATTCCAATCTAACTATCCAAACATAATTATTATTTTTTTATTTTTGAAAACAACTTAATTTTCATCTAAATGCAAAAATAGTTTTGTTCCCGCTTATTCCAAAAATTATACGTATTTTTAGAAAAACAATTTTCATTTATATCCAAATCAAGAATAATAATAATTTTGTAGTACTTAACAAATTTAATAGATAAAACTAAATAATGCAACTTTTAAATTCCAGAATAACTTATAAATTATGCATCACGTTGATGTGACGAGTAAAATTACTTTATTCAAGATGGGATGAGATATATACATAGATAGCATTTTTTTTTTAAAAAAAAACAAATAAAAAGGTTTAATAAGCTCACAAGTCTATATATAGAATTCCACACGTCGATTCATTCATATTCAAAGCATGACTTGAATTCGATAACCGTCTATAGGTGAGCCTGCTAATTAATCGATCGATTAGTTGGTTGGCATATATTTGTATAAAATTCAAAACATATGGATAAAATAAGAAATTTATTGATATATATTTAAGAGCAAAAATATAACTATTTATAAAATAGACGAGGATATTCTTTCTTTCAAACACACCAATTTGCTTGATAGTAGTAAAATCTTTATCATCATTTTAAAGTATCAGAAAGTGGGAATTTATGACTAATTCTAAAAATAAGGAATCCTTCAAAAATTCTGATAGATAAGTTAGTGGCATGTGGACTGGGACTGGGACTGGGACCAGGCAATAATTAAATTTCGTCATAAAGATAAAATAAATTGCAATCCCTATCAAATTTAAATTAAATTTAGTTTAAATAGATAGAGACGTAAATTAGATTCAACGGAGATAAGATAATTCAACAAACACCTCTTTAATTCTTCCAGGCGTATCGTAACGAAACAGCGCATCACACGATTAACCGTTGACTCTACCACAGCGTGATCCTCTCAAAGATTTTTTTTATTGCTCTATCTTTTTCACTGCACGGGATCTTTTAATGTAAAACTAAATAAATAGAAATATATATATTTAATTATGGAGATTCTGTTTCAGCAGTGAATTTCTCCAACTTTACTATTTCCACCGTGTTTTGTAGTTTCAATATTAAATTTTAATTTTTACAAAAACTGCACTTGATCGGAACCGTGGTATATACCCTCACAACTTCATGAGAGTTCTATACTTGTCGTTTAGTTCTTTCCCTTACTTTCCTGCTATTCCAAGGACCCACGAATCCTCTCTCAAAGCTATGCGAACTCCTACATAACTTCTTATGATCTTGAACAAAAATATAAATAGATGACCAGTTTTAAAGAGCCCAGAAGCCAACACAATTTTTTCATATATTATTACTATTATTATTGTTGTTGTTAGTACTTAGTAGTAGTAGTAGTATATATATATATAATAGTAATTATTATAGCGAATTACTCTGCGGATTTTTGTTCTCTCGAGGAGGTCGCCAACTGAGGACGCGGGAAGTGACAAAAAGACGCCGACTTTTGAATGCCGAAGTGGTGATAAATCGAACCACGTCGCCGATTTTAATTCGAAGGAGTATTTTGGTCTCAAATCTTATGAGGAAACAAAGTTGTTATCTTCGATTTTAGCGTAGTCCTTCGATTTTTCTATCCAAAATTGGTTTTTTTTTATTGATCAGAACACGGAGAATCGAAAAACCCTGTAGTTGGATTCCGCAAATTTGGATTTTTTTTTTTTGGCTAGTTTTGAGAATTTAAGATGGAAGGTAGGGTTTTGCCCATGGAGAATGGAACGGAACCGTCCCAAAGGGCTCAATCTCGGGCTTTTCCTCTCAAAACCCTAAAAGTTCTTGTGTTCTTCGTTGTTTTGGGCGTTGGTTTGCTAATCCTTAGCTTCTACACGACGCCCTACTTCTACCTTCAACCTCTCACGGTGTTGCGTAGTAGCTCCAGTTTCAATCCCTGCTTCGGGGAACAGAGCGATCTCAACAGTTGGATTAGGCCATCTTCTACTTTGATGCATAATATGAGCGATGAGAAGCTATTTTGGCGTGCTTCGTTTGTTCCAGATGTTAAGCAGTGCCCGTATAAGAGGGCTCCAAAGGTTGCGTTTATGTTCCTAACAAGGGGCCCTTTGCCCCTCTATCCATTGTGGGAGAAGTTCTTCCAAGGCCACATGGGGCGTTACTCGATTTATATTCATTCGTTGCCGGAGTATCATCCCGATTTTCCGACGAACTCGGTGTTCTACCAGCGGCAAATCCCGAGTCAGGTACCTCTCTCTTTCTAATTACATATTCCTGATCGTTTTAATAACCAAGTAAAAGAGCACTTTGGCTTATTTATTGCTTTGTTAATTTCTCTTCTTCTTTTGTTTCTACAAACTTGCCTCATACTTCTTAATTGCCTAAATTATATCAGAAAATTGGAATTTTGAATTTATTTGGTCTTTTAAGTGTGCGAATACTACGATCTAGTAATTAGGCTGTTAAATTTTGTAGATATGTCTTGGAAGCATACTAAATGAATACTCGGTCATTGATTAATGCAATTGATGCTGACGGACTTTTCGTCGTCGGTCCTCCAATATTAACTGTTCCTTATCATCACTGTCAATTCCAAAGTGTCAATTTCAGGGAAAAAAAAAATCTCTTCATTGAAAATTTTATTTTTGAAGTTTTGATGGCAAACAATCTGCCATCCACTAGCCCATGTAATCACATGGAATTCGAGTTTAAAAACAAAAAATGATAGCAGTACCAAATGACGCCTAAGCTTTTTTCTGTTGCGTTTGCTAGATTGCATTTGATCCTATTGTCGCTTAGGTGAAGTATCAGCAAAACTCACCTCTTCCACTGGATTGAAGAATTGCTTCTATTCGGATGCATTGCAATACTCTCTTGCTTTCATATAATTCAGCTACAGAATGAGATATAACTGAACAATTTTAAGCTTAAAGAATATGATATAGACGACAGCGATTTTATACATGAGTTTAATTTGCATTTCAATCTGTAATTTTATCTTTCAGTAGGCATGGAGTAACTGCTCGAGGATTCGGTTCTGATTTTTTTTTTTTTTTTTCCTTTTTAAAAGATGGTTTCTGATTCTCATGGAGAAGTTTTACGCAGTTGTTACATTTGGATATCTAATGAACAGTTAAAGGATCAATGTAGAATGCCTTAGCTAACTCTTTTCACTTTCAGCATTGTAAATTATTCTCTACAAAAATCGCCATTCTTATTTTTTACACTTTATACACCCAGTGTAGTACGAGTTCTTCAGGAAAAGGTTTTTATTCAAAACAATTTTTAGATGGATATCTGCCAATTTTTCATTGGGACCAATAATCATTAATGGACCCCGAAGGTCGTTTGGATTGTCAGTACTGTCATGAGGGTGCTTAAACATATGCGCTTGAAGAAGATCTTGGCTTGTGATGTTTTCGATATGGTCTAATAGTAATAGTAAGTAAGAATGTGCACTATTGGTTGTTTCTCTTGTCCTCTTTTCCTAATGCTAGATCATTCAATAAATGCACACTTTGAATATAGTACAAGCAAGCATTATATTCAGTGGGTATCCTACAGATCCTTTTTTGGTCGTGTTAGAGCTGCTACAGTGCATTACTTGTTATGTTTTAAAGATTGATTCATGGTGGGTACTACATAAAAACGTATTCACGATCACGATCATAAATACCTACTATGTGGTATTCTAAGTTCTACCATTGCATTCTAGCTTACTGTTTACTCATAGATCGGAATTGACAGGTGGCTGCGTGGGGGCAGATAAGCATCTGCGATGCAGAGAGGCGGCTTCTGGCCAATGCCTTGCTCGACCTATCAAATGAACGGTTCATCCTTCTCTCTGAATCTTGCATCCCAATCTACGGCTTCAGCATTATTTATCAATACCTGGTGAAATCAAGATACAGCTTCGTCGGTTCTTTCGATGATCCCGGCCCTCATGGAAGGGGAAGGTATAGACCCAACATGGCCCCCGAGGTCAATATAACTCAATGGCGAAAAGGGGCTCAGTGGTTCGAAGTGAACCGGAAGCTCGCGATTGACATAATCAAGGACACCAAATACTACGCAAAGTTCGAAGAATTCTGCAAGCCGCCTTGCTATATGGATGAGCACTACATTCCTACCATGTTCACCATTGAATCTCCGGACCTTATTGCGAATAGAAGTGTCACATGGGTAGATTGGTCGAGAGGCGGATCTCACCCTGCTACTTTTGGAAAGGGTGACATCAATGAAGCTTTTCTGAAAAGGATTACTGAGGAGAAGAAGTGCTTACACAACAACCAGCCGTCTTCCATTTGTTTTCTCTTTGCGAGAAAGTTTTCCCCGAGCTCGTTGGAGCCTTTGCTGCAATTTGCGCCCAGTTTATTTGGTCTTGATCAATGATAATGACTTACTGCAAAAAAAGGAGAAGAATTAACAGTGCATTGAGTGATTGCCTCAGCGAATTTAGGAGATCGGTAGAAATTAAAGACAGCTAAGGGATGAAAAGGGGTAGGATTGAATTCAGCTAACAAAAGGTTATCTTGTAGGCATGGATTAGTCTGATACATAATTACTTGTGTAGAGAAGTTTCTTGTGTATGGTTACATGAGTTTTTCAATGAATCCCTATATATATATATATCCTATTTAAAGGCTGCAAAATTGGGAATGAGTTTTTTTTTTTTTTGGAGTCTAAATATGCTGTATTTAAGAGCATGTTTGAGAAATTTGCAATCGAGGACGGAAATGTCGAGCACGGGTGGAATGTCGAGCGACACGAGGGTCCTCGTGTGCATGCTGGAATGCTGGATCCTGATACATTTGGAATGCATCCTGGAATGTTGATTTCGCCGTGGCCCATGCGGAACGCATGAATAGCTAGCCGATCTCTTCAGGTCGCAGGTTTGGTTAGTAGTGCTTGATCCGCAACTGCAACATTGTTTGGGAGTATTGCTGTGCCAAGTTTCTCCAGCTCGCTATATGAGTTAACAAAAACGGAATGTCAGTTCCCTTGATCCTTCATCAATTATTAAGAGAAAATATAGGGTTTTTTTTTTTTTTTGAGGACACTTGACGAATCCTTCAATTATTCGTAAAATATTCTGATTTGAAGTTGTTAAAATTATGAAATTTGATAAAATCTTGAACATTTTTTAATAAAGATATCAATTTAATCAACTAAGGTAACGGGAAAAGTTAAAAACTAAGGAGTTCTCAATAAAAGAAAATTAAGTTGGTTGAGGTCCTTGAGGTGGTCTACAGTGTCAAACTACTGGGCGGTTGGGCTGGTTGGGCTGGTTCGTGTATCGTGCACATCCAAGGCCCAAAACAATCACGATAAGTAACCGTAACTGCATTAAAAGCTGCACCGACTTTATTGGCAGGTGTTTCTCTGTCTCCACGGACAAAAGCACTATGGGGAGCTCCTCATAAAATCTCAATATGCGTGTCAACGTGGTATTCTCATCCAGCGTAAACAACTAACGGCTGGGATTGTAAACGAAGAACAATTCACGTGCATGATGCAGCAAGTTCCTGTCCTCATAGGATTTCTATACGAACCTCCGCATAGAGCATTAGAACTTTCGACCGCCACCTCCCCCACCTGATAACGTCGTCTCACCTTTCTTCTTCTTCTCCACTACACACTCCACTACTCCCAGAGAGAGAAAGAGAGAGAAGAGAGAGAGAGAGAGAGAGAGAGAGAGAGAGAGAGAGACCCTAACCCTAATCGTAGGAAATGCGGGGAGCTCGGGCGCCGTGGAAGGGGGCTGGGGTGGAGGAGGAGGGGCGAGGGGGAGGGGGCGGAGTTGGGGGGAGGAAGAAGGGGGCGGCGGCGGGGGTGAGGGCGTGGGTGGCGGTGGACGCGTCGGGGGAGACGAGGGTGGCGGAGCTGGGGAGGCAAGCGGTGATGCGGCGCACGGGGCTCCCGGCCCGGGACCTGCGGATCCTGGACCCGCAGCTCTCGTACCCATCGACGGTGCTCGGACGCGAGCGCGCCATCGTTGTGGGGCTCGAGCACATCAAGACCATCATCACCGCCCACGAGGTGCTCCTCCTCAACCACCGCGACTCTGCCGTCGAGCCCTTCGTCCGCGAGCTGCAGCGCCGCCTCCGCCATCGCCACCAACAGCAGGTTCCCTCGCCGGTTTTATGCTTATTGTCCAGTGTTTAGCATCTTTCGATTGTTCTTAGGCCTACTTTAGTACTGCATTTTCAAGAACACCTAATTTTATGCTTTGGAAGAGACCTTCCAATCTTCCCTCCATGTACATTGAATTAAATAAGACGAAATTAAATGCTACTCTGTCCGGCTTAGATACCTCGTGAAACTTAACTGTTTATGTCTTAAAGCATAAGGGACTAGAGAACGGAGTTTTTGATCGTTTGTATACAATACTTAAGATTTCTGCCGTTACTGGGCTTTTGATCTTAGTATGCTTGGAATGGAGCCATCACTGAAGGTTTTGAAAATGGGGTTTTAGTTGAATTGATCGCTGAAACTACAAGATACTTTTTACAGTTGTTGGGAATCTGGTACTCGCCCCGGTACCAGATTTTGTGAATCCGCAAACCGCTCCGGTGTACTTCTTCTATTTTTGCCGATCAGAATATGCAAAAGATATAACCTGAATAACCCTGGTTTTTTCTTGTGACGGATTCTTGTGAGAAGTCTTTTGAGGGGACTTTTGCAAAAATATAGTGTATTATTTTGCAGATTTTAATGATGAAAGGGCTGCTCTCTTTGAAAGATTCACATAACTGGAAGGTTATATGCAATACTGGCCTATATGATGCCAAATATCTTCATAATTTTCTTGTATTTTTCTTTATTTCACTCGCCATTATTATTCTTTTGAAGGAATGTGAGATTGAGAAAGTTAAGGAGTGGGAAAATGCGTATGACTTGGAGGGATCAAAGTCGACGGATACAAGCCCTCCTGAAGATTGTCACATGGACACTGTAGGAGATGAGAAAGGAAAAGATGAGGATATTTCTGCTCGCGGTCCGAGGGCTCTTCCTTTTGAGTTTATCGCACTCGAGGCATGTCTAGAGGCGGCTTGCACTTGCTTAGAGAATGAGGTGAAAAACATAACTTCAACAAGTGAAATGCTTTTGATAAAATGTAGATAACCCCTAGATATATTTTTTTGCAATTTACCCCCTTTGTTAGTAGAAAAATACTGTCCACTTTATTCCCTATAGAAGAGGGTTGATTGCTAATGCTTTACAAATATCGGGAGTTATCTGATGATTATGATTATAAAGGAGGGTAAAGTGCAATCGTGATATATTTTGGGGGTTATTTGTGTTAGATATGTCTCGAATTCTAGAACCGGAAGGTTTTTTAACCCTATTCTGTTTTGCTTATCCAATTAAGATAAATTTGGATTATGCCTAATCTTATTAAGATTATTCCTAATCTTATTAAGATTATTCCTACTCTTAGTGGATTCGTATTTCTAGTTGTATTAGGATTTAGCCACTATTATAAATATACCATTATTCCATTGATTTAGTGTGGCGGATGAGAAGGAGTATGGATGTATTTTGGGATTAGGGTTTTATGAGAGAGGCATATTTTGTACACCACTTTGATTATAATGAAAGTCTCCGCTCCGTCTTCGCCCGTGGACGTAGGCCAGTGGCCGAACCACGTAAATATTGTGTGCTTTATTTTTCTTCTCTCTTTCTCGATTCTCTTTTAGTATTTTCGTGCCCAACGAACTAGATCTTTTCCGCTTTTGTTATAACAATTTGCACTTCGGCCTTCTCCTTCAATTGTTATGTTGGTTTACACTATTTTAGTTAAGAAATGCTCGCCGTGGTTGCTTGGTTGGATATTTTTCAGTCATGTATGTTGGCCTTTTAAGGTTTGCATTAGTGTACAACTATATATGAGTATAGGATTGCCTATATTAATGGTTGACAAGAGCCCTCTTGACAAAAGTTCTACACTAGATGTCAAGCTACTCAATGCAATTCCTAATTTATCTGGTCTTGAGACCGGCTGTTGAAAGAAAATCACATTAAGAACGAATAGGTGGAAGTAAGTGATTTACAGAATGATGTAGCAATTATAGTAGTTAAAATAGAAGTTTATCCAATTTGCTTGCTTATTTCCTGCTAAATAAAAATGGCTGAGACAGCTTAAATGCATATTCATGTAACATGCAGGTATTGTTATTGATATGTGTTTTAGCAGTAGTACTGCTCATCTAATATATTGATGTAATACTTAGAATATCTGCTGCTTCTTAATTTTTAACAATCTATAAAACTGGTCCTGTTTTTACATGAAAAGTAATCTATTGTTTATCTAGTGTAGTTTGACATTCTGTTAATGTCAAATATTAAATTACTCCATCTGTCTTTAGTTATTGAATGGTCCCGTATCTTTGTCTTTTGTCTTGGACTAAAATAATGATCTTGTATCTTGAGTTAATTCTATGCAGTTGTTGTAACTCTTAGGCAGTATTTAAATTCTAATCTTTTTTCTGTTATTCTTTCTGTTCCAAACCAGGCGGCGGTTTTGGAGAAAGAGGCGTATCCGGCATTAGACAAGCTAACTTCAAAGATAAGTACCCTCAATTTGGAACATGTCCGCCAAATTAAAAGCCGATTGGTTGCAATAACTGGGCGTGTTCAGAAGGTCAGTTCCCATTTCTCTGATGAATGGAACAACTCATTGAACTTCAGGCTTTTATAATTGATGACGTCTATGATGGTTAAGGTGGGAGATCTTAACTTTGCACCTATTTACAACAAATTGCATTTTTGCATCTTGTTGAAATTGGTCTACTTTACTAACCACCGTACCATTTTTAATAGAAAAGTAGATCATCTTTATTGTAGGATTCATGAATATATATACTGTGTTTACATTTACTTGTATCATACCACTTGATTCACTTTATTATAGTTCATGCAGCATATTAGAAAATAATTTGAGGTCCTAGCTATCACAAGTGTATTGCACTTCTTTTTTTTTTTTCGTTTCTCACCTGCACTGTCTTTTGTGTTTGAAAGTATCACAATTATTTACGAGTGCTTTTATGAACATTTATTTTGCCGGCTAGTCCCAATTCACCTTTTCTCTACACTGATAGGTGAGGGATGAACTTGAGCACCTGTTGGATGATGATGATGATATGGCTGAAATGCACTTAACCGACAAAATGATGCAGCAACACCTATCTGAAGAGGCTTCTCATTCCTCTCTTAATGATCGTAGTGAGGGAATTGATGAGGACAGGTATCTCAGAGTAATTTCCAATGTCTTTCGAGCTTGTGAATTTCTAATGGCGTCTTCAGTAACTTGAAAGAAATTGATTCTTTAGGATGCATGCTGAGATATCATCAGAGGAGAATGATGCCCCTAGAAGATACGAGGATGAGTCACAGAATGTTGTAAATGATAATTCACCGCATGGTCCCTGTTTATTCAATGTGGAGAGCCATCGAACTAATACTTACAGCACTAAAAGTAGCAGCAAGCATCTCGATGTCCAAGAACTTGAAATGCTTTTGGAAGCATATTTTGTACAGATTGACAGTACATTGAATAAACTGACCACGGTACGTGTCCTCTTATCCTGTTGTTCTAATTGCTTGCTTTTCTAGCTCATGTTGGTCAACTATTTCCTTGGTGGTTGAGGTAAACCTAACTCGACCTTTTCTTGCCTCTTGTTGGATCATTGTAGCTTCGGGAGTACGTGGATGACACAGAGGATTATATAAACATCATGCTAGATGACAAGCAGAACCATCTCCTACAGATGGGTGTCATGCTGACTACCGCAACCTTGATAGTCAGTGCCTTTGTTGCTCTCATTGGAATATTTGGCATGAACATCCAGATTGATCTATTTGATGAGAAGAAGGCTGGCATGCCTGAGTTCTTGTGGACGGTAGGTGGCTCTGCTGCCGGTAGCATTATCCTCTATATGATCGCCATCACTTGGTGTAAGCGCAGGCGCTTGCTCGAGTAAACGCCACCCTCTTTGTATTCAATTCAGGGTTGTGCTTCGCATGCTTGAGTTTTGCATGTTCTATTGGTGGATGTCAATGTAAGTGTTCTAGAAGAGTTTGATGTGTTGATTGTTTGTTCTGTATAGAAATCGAGTTCATATGTTGGTCCAAGCGGGTTTACAATCTATGGTGAAGTTTGTTTGGCCTTTTTCTTTTCTTATTTCCTTTTTACTTTGTATGTGAGGAGAACATAAGATCTTCTGTTGTGTGGGAACGGGAATCCTATTCACACGCATTACGTTGATTCAGGAATTGGGATGAACATGAATGCCATAATAGTGTTAAATTTTTTACGCTACTTGCTACCAGTTGATTTTAAGACATTTAAGTTTTATGGTGCATTGCAGCAATGTAAGTGATAACATTAGCAGTATGATGTTTTAAATTAAATAAAAAAAAGCTTGTTAATTTACCAAGTTGTCTGGGTGGTGTAGTTGGTTATCACGCTAGTCTCACACACTAGAGGTCCCCGGTTCGAACCCGGGCTCAGACATTTATTTTATGTAATGGTGTTTTTTTTTAAACTGTGGCTTTTTTATTGGACCGAGCCCAACTTCGCGGGTCGGGTTCCAGTTATGGCCTTTGCGCATACCGCCTAATACAGTGGGAGACACCACACATCAAATTATCATTTGTAAGACTTACACCGAAAGTATGCCTCGTCTATAAAAGGACCCCGAGATCAGTGCATCTCGCACTCTAGTTTCCACTTCTCCCGCTACGTCGCCTGCTGAGTAATGGCGCTCGAGTTCGGCGAATTTCGCCTACGCAGAGACCACCACGAGGGTTCCATGGCGATGTAGTAGTATACTTCTCCTTTCTTCGTTTGTCTTCTCCTTCGATCTCCATCTTTTTCGCTCTATCAGATGATTTGTTTTCGGATCCGGTTTTCTCGATCGATTTTCGTAAGATCAGTTCTTATTTCTTTCTAATTTCCATGATTCATCGGATTCCTAAGGTACGTGGAAACCCTAGTTCTTGCTACATTTCATCGATTAAATTCGGCTATGTTAGATAGCTGTGTTTGTTGTTTTCAAGGGATTCTGGTTCTTTATTGCTGTATTCTTTCAAATCGTATGATTTTTTATGAACATGAAGCCCTAATTACAGCGAATTAGATTTCTTCGTTTTGTTTTTTCCGAAAGAATCATAATGCCTGTGATTTTTAAGGAATTTGTGCTTTACGTTCTGGTTAGCGTGTCATGATATGAATTACGTGATTCCATCATCACTATTCTTGCTTTGATACCTCGACGAGATCAAATTCATAAGGAATGTTGCATGCGTTTGACACATACAGTAGTTAATTTTAAGATTGTACAATAGTAAGATTTGTGGACAACATGAGGGGCATCAGATCTCTTTTTATTGATTTTGTTGACAAATTGTTCTGCTTAGGATCTAATTACCTTGAAGATTGGACACATGTAGTCCGTAGGAACCATAATTCTTGCAAATTATACCTATTAGATCTAATCTTACCAGTTTACTGTTTTTATGATTTATATCGAAATCTGATTTTGATTGTTGTTGTTCTTTCGGATGTTACTGTACTTGTGCTTTATTGTAACAACCCCGAGAATAAGGGGGTGTGAGGTAGAGATTAAGTAGGTAATAGTAGAGGAGTTTGGAGAAATAAAGAAGCTAGCGGAGGAAACTTAGCCGTCTTTCATGGCGGATCCGGGCATCCAAGGAAGGGCGCATCCAGGGGAAGCCAAGGACTCAGCTGTCGCTCATGGCGGATCAAGGCAACCGGAGAGAGGAAGCACACGCAGAGAGGTCGAGGGGCTCAACAAAGGGGGGCTCTTGGGTTCAGCAGCTTCAGAGGAAGAAGATGAGTCGGAGCAGCTCTGTAACCTCCAGCCTCGGCAAGAGGGGCGTCGTCGCGATGAAGTGGTGAAGAGGCCGCGGGAGAAGCCAACACAGAGTAGCCCTAGCGTAGGGAAAGGGGGCAAGGGAATAGTGGAGCCCGGTGTGTAGGAAGGGTAATGGTGAAGTGGGTCGGATAGTTGGGCAGCGGCAAAGGAGGAGGAGGCCAACCCAGAGAAGTCCAGTAGCACAAGCCCACCCGAGGAGGCCCAACCAGAGGAGGCCAACCCAGAGAAGTCCAGTAGCACAAGCCCACCCGAGGAGGCCCATCCAGAGGAGGGCCATCCAGACGGGCCCAGTAGCAGAAGCCCACTTGAGTAGGTCCAACCAGAGAGATGCAACCAAGAGGAGGCCCGTACCAGAGGAGGTCCAATATCAGGCGGCTCGGCCCATGCACAGTAAAGGGCTCGGCCCATTATAGAGATAATAGAGTAGTATTATTAGTGGATAACAGAGATGATTAGAGATGTACTATAAATATAGATAGCTACAGTTGTAAAGGGATAACGAGGAAATTAATACAAGTCTCCTACCTCTTTCTCAAGCTTCCCCTTCTCTGTCTCTCTCTCTCTCTCTCCCTCAAACCCTCAATTTCTCATCTCCTTCCCCAAACATCTCCTCTAAACCCCGATTATCCCACAGTTAACAACCCATCATCCCCATCGCCGTCCTCGACTCAGAGAAATCTCATCACCATCGGGTTGCAATAGGTCCGGGTTGTTACAAATTGGTATCAGAGCGGCACGATCCCAGGGATCGGCGCGCACATCATCTACTAGCATCCGAGGCAACATCAGGCAACAACCGAAGGCAACATCACAATCAACCATAAATCGAAGGCAACAAGCAACAATCTAGCAAGCACACAGGCTATCCACGAAGGCAACCAGAAACGGAGGGTAATACACCCAATTACAACCAGTGGAGTGGGGGAAAGCACGGAATCCCACCAACTGTTCGATGAAACTCCGTCGGCAAACCCTTGCCTCAGCCCAGCATCATAGGCACCGCGGCACATTACTGTAGCAGACTTCAATTCCTGTCCAAGGCAACGAGTCAGGGAGGACAAAACAAGCAGAGATTGGGAGAAAAACAATTAAGGAATTTCATCAAACACCAAGTGAACAACAGTGTGCCAAGGAGTTAAAAGGGAACAAAGCAAAACTGAGGCAGCAAGGGGTTAAGCAACACAACCAGCACAGGCAACCATCGAGGGCTGAAACCACAAGGTGACGAGAAACCGAATGCAATTTACCAAACACCTTACGGGCATCAGGTATTAGAGCATCACACACTAGCTACCACTCGATTTCATAATTAAGCCCATTATAGCAAATAGCCTCCACCTGGATTGTGTCAAGTTAGTAAGGACAACAAATTGAAGAAGTTAAGATAAAAGGGCTTCAAGTAGTACCTCGAGCAAGAACTCAGATCAGTGGCATCAGATTGCAACAAGTGAAGCACGGAGGGGGCAATTCAACAAACAGTATGGTCGCAAGGTAACCCGCGCTAGCAACTCGCTTTTAGCATTACCTTAGGCCATCAATTCCTATATTGCAGCAATTGAGGAATTTACCAAGGTTGAGAAGTGGCAGTCACTGTTCTATTAGCCGAATCAGCAACTTAGCCTCAGCAAGGAATCATTGGTCACCTTGGCATAGTTACTGTAACCAGAGAAAGGATTGGAGCCTAGCCCAAGGATGGATAGCTCACAGCGTACATGGCAGCAAAGGTGGGAAACCTTGAGAGTGGAAGAAAACAAGAGCTATGAAAGGTTGCGAGAGGAGAAAGCTAGAAGGCATCAGCAATTAATGGATTTGCTTACAGCCATGCTGCCAAACTCGCGGCAATCAATGGATGCCAATCGGGAAAACGAGAAGTACCCAATCCAGGAGTTAGGTACTTCCCAGCAAATTGATATCTTGGGAAGGTGTCGAGGTAATGACGAAACCGTTAAGACATACAAAGTCATGATGCAAGACGAGAGCCACAGTCAAGGACAACCCCCAGAGTCAACTAGGAGGCAAGCTGCACAAGCTAAGGTAGACATTCCTACAGTGCAAGCCTTGAAAGAAGAAAAGGAGCTAGCACCCCTAGACTCCAATGTAAAGGAAGGAGCTATTTCGTTAGTTGATTCGATAAGCTGTCAACCAACTGCAGTGAAAGAATTGGAGCAAAGGCACCTAGAGCATCAACAGAGGGAGGCCAACAAAGGTTATGAAGTGAAGCTGAAGGGCAATGCTAGTAGGCCTGAGGAGCTGCTGATGCTGTGCACAGCTCAGCCACCTCCACCCAAGACTACTTTCACTGCCGTAGCACCAAGATTAGAGAGAAGCAACTTGGAGGATAGCAGCAGTCCTTGGCTTATTAGAGCAAGCAAGGATGAAGAACCTCAATCAGGAGCTCACGAGCCGACAGGTAATTCCGATATTCCCAAGCCATATCTTCTATCGAGCTCTACTAGTGGGTGGAAAGAGGAGTTTAAACCTAGAATAATTAGTACCCCTATTGAGATTGAGATTTTTGCTCACAACTCAAGTAAGGGTGCCGATTACAACCCTGTAAGAAGAGCCTCCCTAAGTGAGCGAAAGGGGATGCAGGAAATATGTAATGAATGCAGCGAGATGGAGGTTCCAGAGCATAAGTGTAAGACTAGCCCCCTGCAGGCTATAACACCCTATATAGAGGTTGATAAAGTTGATGGAATGGAGCCAGCACATGAGGGTGGAGAGTTAGAGCAGGAGCAACACGAGGCATTGACCAATCAACCAGCTCCATTCCAGCCTGCCTATATGGTGAGGACAGCCAGCCTAGAGAGTGGAGACCAAGTACACCTCAAGCCAGGAAATAGCTCCACCCTATTAATTCCCCCAGGAGACAAAAAGTTCACAATATACAAGGGACCAATGGAAGATAATCCAGCAAGAATGGAAGACTTAGGGTTCAGCCTTAAACCAAGTCTAGTAGAAGCTGGCATGGTGTACTTCCCTGCGAATGGAGATAGGAAGCTCGGGACCCCGCGCGAAATGCCTCACCCCTGCTCACTATCTCTTGCCTACGAACAAGCTAAGTTGAAGGAATCTAATGAGAAACTGGACATTACAATGCACGTAGCAGAGAGACGCAAGGCACTTAATGTTACTGGCCCCAAGTGGATGCAAGAAGTGCAGAACAATGATGGAAAGGACCATCAGGCTCAGGAAGCGATCGCAGAAGGGTGGTACCACAGTGGATTCCCCATGTTGTCAACTTTACAAGGTGTAGGTAACTCTCACTCTCCAACCCCGGCCTCAATTGTGTTTGAAAATATTGTGACGAGTTCAAAATTGGGCTGGTGCGAGCAAAGAGGGCCGGTCAAGGGTCACCTTAAGGAGCAGGTGATTACAAAACAGTTAAAGGCCAAGCACCATACTGCTAGAGAAAGAAACGACAGAGCTTTTGGAGAAAAGAGAGCAATTCTACTCAGAAACAGGCGCCTACGAGCATGCCAGCAAGGTGTTGAGAAGAAAGCGGAACTCACCTTGGGTCACCGTGGACCATACCAGACTGCGGGGCAAACAGGGCAGGTGGCACGCAGGTTGCGACCCTCCGAAGGCCCAAAGGTGAGCCCTGGTTCCCAACGAGTGTCGCCGTCCATGTCGCAAACCGAGAGGGGTAAAGGACTGAGAGCGCAAGTCGAAAACCCTCGGGTCAGTCCAGAAAACCGCCGGAGGCTCAAGGTTATGCTAAAGGTAGAAACTTGGGGGGGAAAGAAGGTTGCCGAGGAGAAGATCACGCGAGCCAGACCCATCCTTGAGGACAAGGATGGTTTTAAGGGGGATGGATTGTAACAACCCTGAGAATAAGGGGGTGTGAGGTAGAGATTAAGTAGGTAATAGTAGAGGAGTTTGGAGAAATAAAGAAGCTAGCGGAGGAAACTTAGCCGTCTTTCATGGCGGATCCGGGCATCCAAGGAAGGGCGCATCCAGGGGAAGCCAAGGACTCAGCTGTCGCTCATGGCGGATCAAGGCAACCGGAGAGAGGAAGCACACGCAGAGAGGTCGAGGGGCTCAACAAAGGGGGGCTCTTGGGTTCAGCAGCTTCAGAGGAAGAAGATGAGTCGGAGCAGCTCTGTAACCTCCAGCCTCGGCAAGAGGGGCGTCGTCGCGATGAAGTGGTGAAGAGGCCGCGGGAGAAGCCAACACAGAGTAGCCCTAGCGTAGGGAAAGGGGGCAAGGGAACAGTGGAGCCCGGCGTGTAGGAAGGGTAATGGTGAAGTGGGTCGGATAGTTGGGCAGCGGCAAAGAAGGAGGAGGCCAACCCAGAGAAGTCCAGTAGAACAAGCCCACCCGAGGAGGCCCAACCAGAGGAGGCCAACCCAGAGAAGTCCAGTAGCACAAGCCCACCCGAGGAGGCCCATCCAGAGGAGGGCCATCCAGACGGGCCCAGAGGGCCATCCAGACGGGCCCAGTAGCAGAAGCCCACTTGAGTAGGTCCAACCAGAGAGATGCAACCAAGAGGAGGCCCGTACCAGAGGAGGCCCAATATCAGGCGGCTCGGCCCATGCACAGTAAAGGGCTCGGCCCATTATAGAGATAATAGAGTAGTATTATTAGTGGATAACAGAGATGATTAGAGATGTACTATAAATATAGATAGCTACCGTTGTAAAGGGATAACGAGGAAATTAATACAAGTCTCCTACCTCTTTCTCAAGCTTCCCCTTCTCTGTCTCTCTCTCTCTCTCCCTCAAACCCTCAATTTCTCATCTCCTTCCCCAAACATCTCCTCTAAACCCCGATTATCCCACAGTTAACAACCCATCATCCCCATCGCCGTCCTCCACTCAGAGAAATCTCATCACCGTGGGGTTGCGATAGGTCCGGGTTGTTACATTTATCCTGAAATCTAATTATGTTTTTTTTTTTCATCATTCTCAAGTCTTCTAAGTATCTAATAGTATGATCAAGGATCTAAAATTTGCTGTTTTTTGTAGATGCCTAATTGTGGAATTCTTGGAGTTATTTTCATTAATTCTGCGAGTTTGACTGGTGGCTGTTGGAGAGTTCTGTTCCTCGAACCATTGTAAGTCAATTCATAATGTGTTAGATGGATTCATAACAACTGGTTCACCTTTTCTCATTTTCAATATGTCAACGGTAACCACAAGAAACAAAAACATTTGTAGTACCTGCATATATTTCCAGTTAGCTGTCTAGAGCTCTTTTCCATTCAACTCTGTAGGCTATTTATTTATGAGTTAAAAATAGGTCCAACTTTTTAACCCGTGACAATATGTCCATGAGACTAATAAGTTGAGTTGGATGAGCCCAATAAATTGAGTGGGGCCGCGGTCCACAATAGACCTAACGGTAAGAGGCCTAACAATAGACCTATTGTTCAGGTGGGTTGAGTCCGGTCGAGACCCATGGGCGCTGTGTCTGTACGCTTTAAATGAATTGATTGCGTATTTCTAATAGCTCGAGCTTTTGGGATTAATGGTTAGCGCCAATGATCCGACAAACTCTGCTATGGATAGGTTGTTTTATCAACCAAGTGCTATTACATCTTTCTTTACTCATTCCTGCCATAGTAGTTTAGGTCTTCCTTGCCCATGACACCTGCTGAATGAAATCTCCTCCTCGTTGTTTTGTGGCCCCGGAACAAATCCTTTAAATGTTTTCGATCAGTTATTATACAACTTATTCTATATAGGTGCCTTATCTAAAATATGTTGGATACCTTGAATCTTCACTACAACTGCTTAACCTTTTAGTGAAACACAAACACGAAACAACTTAAGCCGACAATTGTCTGATATTTATTTCATTCATGCTTTTATCTTGAAACCGGTATGCATTACTTGAATACAGGCATGACTTCAGGCACAGAGACACACAATTTATGGCAACTAAACTTATTTTAAGTCCTTTGGTATATTATTTGCAGTGAATCCAGATCCAAAAGCTACAGTTGGTAGATGCTTTTGCATTAAAAGGTTGTTTTCAGTCCTTTGGTGTATTCTTATGGTGCCTTAAAGCACTGTCCAGAGTTTTGTGTATTACTTTCGAGAGAAAGTAGTTTATTATTTAATTATATACTAGTTGGTTAGGATATAGGGGTAATTAATGTACTGCTAGTGTAAAATTAGTTTGTATCTTTTTGGGAAATTTTATAAAAGGAAAACTTAGATGATATTTATAATGTGGGTCCTGAAGTTCTTAGAATGTACATATTGGAAATTGAAATTCTTAACGTGTTGGAAGTGGAACCATAACTTTCCCACAAGATTTATTTTACCAAAACTAAAACTTTTAACAAGATTTGGCTGAATATATTAGACTTTGGAGACTTGTGGGGGGGGGGGGGGGGGAGGGGGGGTGTGTAGCGGTGTGTTCGTACATCTTTGTACTCTTTTGGTTCTTTGTAAATGCTGTTGCATGTAGACCATAAATGATGGAGATGGATGGTTATGTTGAAATGGCATGCAATGAACTGGCTAAGAGGTTGTGCTTCAAGTTATATTTATTGGTCGTGTTTTAATTTGCCTTTATTTTGACTGCTTGTTATCTCCATTGTTTCTTGACCTTTTACTTTAAAAACGAGAGTATTGGCTGCATGTAAGATATCTATGTAGATTATCCCATGAATTTTCAAGAAAACAGAACAATCATCTTTTATGTGAATTTATGCAAGTGAAGATTGCTTACAAATATATTACCTGGTGCGGTGAATCACAATTGTAGTGTGTTTCTGCATGTAAGAGATGACTAACTGCATTTGTCCAAATTCCATACAGTGTTGAATTCGTTAAAGAATCGGATATTACAAACCACTAATGAATTTCATCTGAAATTTGGCCTTGATAGATTTATCAATGCCCTGCAGTTATGAATATAATTAGATGGAAAATGCTATTCTTATAACATTTTACGTGCTTCTACAAGGATCTAGTGTGTGAATAGGTGTGAGATTTGTCAAGCACTGTAAAGAACATTCTTCCCGAATCTAACAGTTCTATCTCTTTTCACTTACAAGTAGAAAATTGTGAGTATAGCATCACTCAATATGTGCCCAGAATAACTAATTTCTTTTTCTTCTGTTTGTCATCAAAGAAGTGTGATTTTTGGTGAATTATAGTACTCCAAGTTCCAAGAGCTTTGAATCAAGCTGAAATTTGACAGTCAAACATATATCCAGGTGGCATCTGATGCTCTGAACCTTTTTGGGGAAGTGCAACAGGTTTGTGCTTCTTTCTTGATCAGCCTCACTAGTTCTGCACCAACTGTTTATATTATACGAAAAACAGGGTAGAGTCAGAAGGAGTGGATGAAGATGATTGTAATATGAAATGATTAAAAATAAAACACTATTCCACATTCCCATGAATTTATCCCACCTATTAGCAGTTGGCTATGTCTGTCTGCGATCTCGAATGACTCATCTCGCGCGGTTCCTCTCGGGATTCCCGTGGGATGGTATTCATGATTCAGATGAATATTTGTATGTGGATGGGTGTATGTGGGTATCAGGTATTGCGGATCCATGACTTCCAATAGACGCAAGCATCTATTGTTAATTACCCCCATGTGATTGGGGCACCTTCGATTAAGAGACCTTTGCGGGGAGGATAGAATAAATCGTATCCTAATGATTGACCAAATCCTAAGTATATGTATTAGGATTTAGCTGGGTTTGAAATTGACTTGATCCCGATTATATGTGTTGAGGACTAGTCGATATTAAACTCTAAGTATATGTGTTAGAGTTTAATTGGGTTCAATTGGCTCTAAGTATATGTATTAGAGTCTAATTATATTTGATTCCATATTGGCGTATGTTCCAAAGTGGAGACATGATCAAACCCCAAGGATATGTATTGAGGTGGGTCGAATTTGATGCTACTCGAAAGTAGGAGATGACTAAGTCCTATATGTATTAGGATTGGCCGAGTTTGATATGTTTTTTTACTCTAGTTATATGTGCTAGAGTAAAAGGTTGACTAACCCTAAGTATATGTATTAGGATTAGTCGAGTTGATTTGGTTTCTACCCTAGATATATGTGCTAGAGTAAAAGGTTAACTACATCCTAAGTATGTGTATTAGGGTTAGTTGGGTTGGTTTGGATGAACTCTAAGTATATGTATTAGAGCTCGATCGAATTTGATTCGGCTAAATTCTAAGTATATGATTTAGAAATTAGTCGGTTTGGATGTAGTTTTGCCTTAATTATATGTGTTAAGGCGATGAGATTGAATGAGTTTTGGGTTTTATTTGTGGGTTAGAATGAGTTTTGGATTTTATTTGTGGTGGAATATGGGAGAAGTTTTTTTTTTGTGGTGGAATATGAGAGGTTGTCTTCAGACAAGGCAAAAGAAAAAAGTCCCCTTTTTATTCTTTCTATTTCCTCTATTTATAGTGGGGAGTGGCAGAGAAATATTGCGTGGTTTGTTGGGATTTGTTGAAGGGTTGACGAGAAAATGCGGGTTTGTTGAGGAACGACGTACGTTGGTTTGTTGAGGAACGACGTACGTGGGAAGGGAATGTGGGTTTGTTGAGAAAAATTCGTGGTTCAAATTTGAATATGTTGGAAAAATTATTATATTCAAATTTCAAATTTTAAATTTTAAATTTTAAAATTAAATTTTAAAATTGAAAGGATATGTTTAAATTGCGAGAAGATAGTTATATTCAAATTTTAAATTTCAGATTTCAAAATTGAACGGTTATGTTCAAATTTCAATATGTTGAGGGGTATGGTTATGTCCAAATTTTAAATTTCAAAATTTAAAATTCAAAATTGAATATGTTCGAATTTTAAAATTAACCGATTATGTTCAAATATCAATATGTGTTCAAATTTCAAAATTGAACGGTTATGTTCAAATTTGAGAAAGTATGGTTGTATTAAATTTCAGATTTCAAATTTCAAGACTGAATATGTTATGTTTAAATTTGAGGAAGTATGGTTGTATTTAAATTTCAAATTTTAAATTTTAAAATTGAATATGTTATGGGAATGTTCAGATTTCAGAATTGAATATGTTGGAGGATTCGAACGAGGGAATTTGGTTGAATTCAAATTTTGATTGGAATTTGATTGGGGATTTGAATTTCGAATATAAATTTGAATACATCGGCTGAAAGATATTTTGAGATAATTGATGGATGAAGGATTTCGGCTGAATTCAAAATTTAAACTTGAGTACAGGTGACGTTTGAGAGATAAATTCAAATTTGAGTATAGGTGGCATTTAAGAGATATTTTGAAATTTCGTTAAAAATTTGAAATTCAAAATTCAAAATTCAAAATTCAATTTGAACATAATTTTTGAAATTGAATCTTTAAACAAGAAGTTGACTATAATGTAAGGCCCGCGTGGCAGAAAAAAAATAGAATCCGACTAATTTGGTGATTAAAAAAAATCGACGGACTTTGATGAGAGCTATATGGTTGTGTTCACAAATGGCCTATTAATGTGGCTTGAATTTATAGTAAAATTTGTTCGACCAAAATTATTAATATGTTAAAAATTTTGGACTATAATCTTTCCCCCTATTTTTTATTATGATTTTTCGGTCGTTTGAAATTGGGTTTAGTTTAATGATTTTTCGGTCGTTTGAATTTGGGTTTAGTTTAATGACTTTTCGGTCGTTTGGAATTGGGTTTAGTTTAATGACTTTTTGGTCGTTTGAAATTGGGTTTAGTTTAATGACTTTTCGGTCGTTTGGATTTGGGTTTAGTTTAATGACTTTTCGGTCGTTTGAAATTGGGCTTAGTTTAATGACTTTTCGGTCGTTTGAAGCTGGATTTAATTTAATGACTTTTGGGTCTTTCGGATTTGGATTTAGTTTAACGACTTTTCGGTCGTTTGAAATTGGGTTTATCTTAATGATTTTTCGGTCGTTTGGATTTGGGTTTAGTTTAATGACTTTTCGGTCGTTTGAAATTTGGTTTAGTTTAATGACTTTTCGGTCGTTTGGATTTGGGTTTAGTTTAATGACTTTTCGGTCGTTTGAAATTGGGTTTAGTTTAATAACTCTTCGGTCGTTTGAAATTGGGTTTAGTTTAATGACTTTTCGGTCGTTTGGAATTGGGTTTAGTTTAATGACTTTTCGATCGTTTGAAATTGGGTTTAGTTTAATAACTTTTCGGTCGTTTGGATTTGGGTTTAGTTTAATGACTTTTCGGTCGTTTGAAATTGGGCTTAGTTTACTGACTTTTCGGTCGTTCGGATTTGGATTTAGTTTAATAATTTTTCGGTCGTTTGAAAGCTTGATTTAGTTTAATGACTTTTGGGTCGTTTGGAGCTGGATTTAATTTAATGACTTTTGGGTCGTTTGAAATTGGGTTTAGTTTAATGACTTTTCGGTCGTTTGAAATTGGGTTTAGTTTAATGACTTTTCGGTCGTTTGGATTTGGGTTTAGTTTAATAATTTTTCGGTCGTTTGAAATTGGGTTTAGTTTAATGACTTTTCGATCGTTTGGATTTGGGTTTAGTTTAATGACTTTTCGGTCGTTTGAAATTGGGTTTAGTTTAATGACTTTTCGGTCGTTTGGATTTGGGTTTAGTTTAATGACTTTTCGGTCGTTTGGAATTGGGTTTAGTTTAATGACTTTTCGGTCGTTTGGATTTGGGTTTAGTTTAATGACTTTTCGGTCGTTTGGATTTGGGTTTAGTTTAATGACTTCTCGGTCGTTTGGATTTGGGTTTAGTTTAATAACTTTTCGGTCGTTTGAACTTGGGTTTAGTTTAATGACTTTTCGGTCGTTTGGATTTGGGTTTAATTTAATGACTTTTCGGTCGTTTGAACTTGGGTTTAGTTTAATGACTTTTCGGTCGTTCGGATTTGGATTTAGTTTAATGACTTTTCGGTAGTTTCAAATTGGGTTTACTTTAATGACTTTTCGGTCGTTTGAAATTGGATTTAGTTTAATGACTTTTCGGTCGTTTGGATTTAGATTTAGTTTAATGACTTTTCGGTAGTTTCAAATTGGGTTTACTTTAATGATTTTTCGGTCGTTTGGAATTGGGTTTAGTTTAATGACTTTTCGGTAGTTTGAAATTGGGTTTAGTTTAATGACTTTTCGGTCGTTTGGAATTGGGTTTAGTTTAATGACTTTTCGGTCGTTTGAAATTGGGTTTAGTTTAATGACTTTTCGGTCGTTTGGATTTGGGTTTAGTTTAATGACTTTTCGGTCGTTTGAAATTGGGCTTAGTTTAATGACTTTTCGGTCGTTTGAAGCTGGATTTAATTTAATGACTTTTGGGTCTTTCGGATTTGGATTTAGTTTAATGACTTTTCGGTCGTTTGAAATTGGATTTATCTTAATGACTTTTCGGTCGTTTGGATTTGGGTTTAATTTAATGACTTTTCGGTCGTTTGAAATTTGGTTTAGTTTAATGACTTTTCGGTCGTTTGGATTTGGGTTTAGTTTAATGACTTTTCGGTCGTTTGAAATTGGGTTTAGTTTAATAACTCTTCGGTCGTTTGAAATTGGGTTTAGTTTAATGACTTTTCGGTCGTTTGGAATTGGGTTTAGTTTAATGACTTTTCGGTCGTTTGAAATTGGGTTTAGTTTAATGACTTTTCGGTCGTTTGGATTTGGGTTTAGTTTAATGACTTTTCGGTCGTTTGAACTTGGGTTTAGTTTAATGACTTTTCGGTCGTTTGGATTTGGGTTTAGTTTAATGACTTTTCGGTCGTTTGAACTTGGGTTTAGTTTAATGACTTTTCGGTCGTTTGGAATTGGGTTTAGTTTAATAACTTTTCGGTAGTTTCAAATTGGGTTTATTTTAATGACTTTTCGGTCGTTTGAAATTGGGTTTATTTTAATGACTTTTCGGTCGTTTGGATTTGGGTTTAGTTTAATGACTTTTCGGTCGTTTGGATTTGGGTTTAGTTTAATGACTTTTCGGTCGTTTGGATTTGGGTTTAGTTTAATGACTTTTCGGTCGTTTGGATTTGGGTTTAGTTTAATGACTTTTCGGTCGTTTGGATTTGGGTTTAGTTTAATGACTTTTCGGTCGTTTGGATTTGGGATTAGTTTAATGACTTTTCGGTCGTTTGGATTTGGGTTTAGTTTAATGACTTCTCGGTCGTTTGGATTTGGATTTAGTTTAATGACTTTTCGGTCGTTTGGATTTGGGTTTAGTTTAATGACTTTTCGGTCGTTTGGATTTGGGTTTAGTTTAATGACTTCTCGGTCGTTTGGATTTGGGTTTAGTTTAATGACTTTTCGGTCGTTTGAACTTGGGTTTAGTTTAATGACTTTTCGGTCGTTTGGATTTGGGTTTAATTTAATGACTTTTCGGTCGTTTGAACTTGGGTTTAGTTTAATGACTTTTCGGTCGTTCGGATTTGGATTTAGTTTAATGACTTTTCGGTAGTTTCAAATTGGGTTTACTTTAATGACTTTTCGGTCGTTTGAAATTGGATTTAGTTTAATGACTTTTCGGTCGTTTGGATTTAGATTTAGTTTAATGACTTTTCGGTAGTTTCAAATTGGGTTTACTTTAATGACTTTTCGGTCGTTTGGAATTGGGTTTAGTTTAATGACTTTTCGGTCGTTTGAAATTGGGTTTAGTTTAATGACTTTTCGGTCGTTTGGAATTGGGTTTAGTTTAATGACTTTTCGGTCGTTTGAAATTGGGTTTAGTTTAATGACTTTTCGGTCGTTTGGATTTGGGTTTAGTTTAATGACTTTTCGGTCGTTTGAAATTGGGCTTAGTTTAATGACTTTTCGGTCGTTTGAAGCTGGATTTAATTTAATGACTTTTGGGTCTTTCGGATTTGGATTTAGTTTAATGACTTTTCGGTCGTTTGAAATTGGATTTATCTTAATGACTTTTCGGTCGTTTGGATTTGGGTTTAATTTAATGACTTTTCGGTCGTTTGAAATTTGGTTTAGTTTAATGACTTTTCGGTCGTTTGGATTTGGGTTTAGTTTAATGACTTTTCGGTCGTTTGAAATTGGGTTTAGTTTAATAACTCTTCGGTCGTTTGAAATTGGGTTTAGTTTAATGACTTTTCGGTCGTTTGGAATTGGGTTTAGTTTAATGACTTTTCGGTCGTTTGAAATTGGGTTTAGTTTAATGACTTTTCGGTCGTTTGGATTTGGGTTTAGTTTAATGACTTTTCGGTCGTTTGAACTTGGGTTTAGTTTAATGACTTTTCGGTCGTTTGGATTTGGGTTTAGTTTAATGACTTTTCGGTCGTTTGAACTTGGGTTTAGTTTAATGACTTTTCGGTCGTTTGGAATTGGGTTTAGTTTAATAACTTTTCGGTAGTTTCAAATTGGGTTTATTTTAATGACTTTTCGGTCGTTTGAAATTGGGTTTATTTTAATGACTTTTCGGTCGTTTGGATTTGGGTTTAGTTTAATGACTTTTCGGTCGTTTGGATTTGGGTTTAGTTTAATGACTTTTCGGTCGTTTGGATTTGGGTTTAGTTTAATGACTTTTCGGTCGTTTGGATTTGGGTTTAGTTTAATGACTTTTCGGTCGTTTGGATTTGGGTTTAGTTTAATGACTTTTCGGTCGTTTGGATTTGGGATTAGTTTAATGACTTTTCGGTCGTTTGGATTTGGGTTTAGTTTAATGACTTCTCGGTCGTTTGGATTTGGATTTAGTTTAATGACTTTTCGGTCGTTTGGATTTGGGTTTAGTTTAATGACTTTTCGGTCGTTTGGATTTGGGTTTAGTTTAATGACTTCTCGGTCGTTTGGATTTGGGTTTAGTTTAATGACTTTTCGGTCGTTTGAACTTGGGTTTAGTTTAATGACTTTTCGGTCGTTTGGATTTGGGTTTAATTTAATGACTTTTCGGTCGTTTGAACTTGGGTTTAGTTTAATGACTTTTCGGTCGTTCGGATTTGGATTTAGTTTAATGACTTTTCGGTAGTTTCAAATTGGGTTTATTTTAATGACTTTTCGGTCGTTTGAAATTGGATTTAGTTTAATGACTTTTCGGTCGTTTGGATTTGGATTTAGTTTAATGACTTTTCGGTAGTTTCAAATTGGGTTTACTCTAATGACTTTTCGGTCGTTTGGAATTGGGTTTAGTTTAATGACTTTTCGGTCGTTTGAAATTGGGTTTAGTTTAATGACTTTTCGGTCGTTTGGAATTGGGTTTAGTTTAATGACTTTTCGGTCGTTTGAAATTGGGTTTAGTTTAATGACTTTTCGGTCGTTTGGATTTGGGTTTAGTTTAATGACTTTTCGGTCGTTTGAAATTGGGCTTAGTTTAATGACTTTTCGGTCGTTTGAAGCTGGATTTAATTTAATGACTTTTCGGTCGTTCGGATTTGGATTTAGTTTAATGACTTTTCGGTCGTTTGAAATTGGATTTATCTTAATGACTTTTCGGTCGTTTGGATTTCGGTTTAGTTTAATGACTTTTCGGTCGTTTGAAATTTGGTTTAGTTTAATGACTTTTCGGTCGTTTGGATTTGGGTTTAGTTTAATGACTTTTCGGTCGTTTGAAATTGGGTTTAGTTTAATAACTCTTCGGTCGTTTGAAATTGGGTTTAGTTTAATGACTTTTCGGTCGTTTGGAATTGTGTTTAGTTTAATGACTTTTCGGTCGTTTGAAATTGGGTTTAGTTTAATGACTTTTCGGTCGTTTGGATTTGGGTTTAGTTTAATGACTTTTCGGTCGTTTGAACTTGGGTTTAGTTTAATGACTTTTTCGGTCGTTTGGATTTGGGTTTAGTTTAATGACTTTTCGGTCGTTTGAACTTGGGTTTAGTTTAATGACTTTTCGGTCGTTTGGAATTGGGTTTAGTTTAATAACTTTTCGATAGTTTCAAATTGGGTTTATTTTAATGACTTTTCGGTCGTTTGAAATTGGGTTTATTTTAATGACTTTTCGGTCGTTTGGATTTGGGTTTAGTTTAATGAATTTTCGGTCGTTTGGATTTGGGTTTAGTTTAATGACTTTTCGGTCGTTTGGAATTGAGTTAAGTTTAATAACTTTTCAGTCGTTTGAAATTGGGTTTAGTTTAATGACTTTTCGGTCGTTTGGATTTGAGTTTAGTTTAATTACTTTTCGGTCGTTTGAAATTGGGTTTAGTTTAATGACTTTTCGGTCGTTTGAAATTGGGTTTAGTTTAATGACTTTTCGGTCGTTTGGAATTGGGTTTAGTTTAACTTTTCGGTCGTTTGAAATTGGGTTTAGTTTAATGACTTTTCGGTTGTTTGGATTTGGATTTAGTTTAATGACTTTTCGGTCGTTTGAAATTGGGCTTAGTTTAATAATTTTTCGGTCGTTCGGATTTGGATTTAGTTTAATGACTTTTCGGTCATTTGAAGCTGGATTTAGTTTAATGACTTTTGGGTCGTTTGGATTTGGAGTTAGTTTAATGACTTTTCGATCGTTTGAAATTATGTTTAGTTTAATGACTTTTCGGTCGTTTGGATTTGGGTTTAATTTAATAACTTTTCGGTCGTTTGAACTTGGGTTTAGTTTAATGACTTTTCGGTCGTTTGAATTTGGGTTTAGTTTAATGATTTTTCGGTCGTTTGAAATTGGGTTTAGTTTAATGACTTTTCCGTCGTTTGGATTTGGGTTTAATTTAATGACTTTTCGGTCGTTTGAAATTAGGTTTGTGAGTCGATTAAGTTGACTCAGCAGATTTATTTGAAGTTAGCTCGGTTTGAACTCTTCATTTGTTTCAGTTCGGGTGGAGCTGGTTTGCTTAATTTGGATCATTCCTGAAGTTCGATTTGAACCTTTGTTCAGGTTGGGTTCAAATTGAATTGGTTTGAACCTTTTGTATTTGATTTGGGCTGAGCCGGTTTAGGCTTTCACTTGATTTGTCCCTTTTGAATTTGATTTCGGTTGAACCGTTATACTTTGGTTCAGAACCCTTTGAGACATGGTTTAGGTCGAACACTTATGACTTAGTTCGAGACCCTTTGAATTCGATTTGGGTCGGACCCTTATAGTTCGGCTCAACTTGGATCATAATCTTATGGTTTGGTTCGAGATCCGTTTGAGTTTGATTCAGGTTGAGCCACCTTGGGGTTCGGCTCAACTTAGAATCCCTTTGCATTTGGTTTGAATCAAACTCTTGTGATTTGGTTCGAAATCCGCTTGAGTTTGATTCAGGTTGAGCCACCTTGGGGTTCGGTTCAACTTAGAATCCCTTTGCATTTGGTTTGGATTGAACTCTTGTGATTTGATTCGAAATCCGTTTTGAGTTTGATTTGAATCGCCATCTTTGCGGCTTGGTTTAGAACTCTTTGATTTTGATTTGGGGTCAAGCTGGTTCATGGCCTGGTTCAAGTTGCATATAGTTCTGTCCAGATTCGATTTAGGTTGAATCGGCTTATGGTTTGATCTGGCTTGGCTTGATCCTCCTGCGGTTCAGTTCAGGTTGAACCAATTTGTAGTTCAAGTTGAATTCTTTATAGTTCGGTTTAAGTCGAACCGGCTTGTGGTTTGGTTTGGCTCGAACCTCATGCAGTTCAATTTAGGTTGAATCAGCCTAGGTTTAAGGTGTATCCTTCCTGGTTCGGTTTAAGTCGAGCTAGCTTGTAATTCGGTTCGACTTGGCTCGGTCCTCCTGCGATTCCGTTCAAGTTGAGCAGACTTGTAATTTCTTTCGGCTTAGCTTGGGCCTTATGTGGTTCTGTTTGGGTTGAACCGATAAGTTGAATTCTTTATGGTTTGGTTTAAGCCGAACCAGCCTGTGTTTTGATTTGGTTCGAATCACCCTCTTTGCGCTTTGGCTCAAAACCCTTTGACTTTGATTTGGGGTCGAGCTGGTGCATGGTCCAGTTCATATGATTCCACCTAAATTCGATTTGGGTCGAACTGGCTTATAATTTGGGGGCATTTTGTTTTTTTTTTTCTCTTTTTTTTTTGTATTGAAATATATGAGTTTATTTTGTCTCGGGAAGCAATCGAAATTGTTGCGTATAACCAACCCTAGGGTGAGTTAGAATTCCGTCGTAGACAAAATATGTTTGAAAAAAAAATATATTTTTGAGTATTGAAAAATATGGATTTATTTTAGTTTATTTTGAAAAATATGGATTTATTGAAAAATATGGATTTATTTTGGAAGAAAAATATGTTTTTTGTGGCAATCGGGCGCCCATATTGGTTTTCACCCGATACCTTCCCCTAGCTTTTGCCTGTGAGTTCGAATTGTGTATTCTCACAGGGATCCCATTTTTGCCTGTGGGGTTATACCACAACCATGATTTTTTTCTTTTATTTTTCTTTTCCTTTTTTTTCTCTTTTTTTTTTTTTTTTTTTTTTTTTTTTTTTTTCTGTTGTTGTTTTTTTTTGTTATTTTTTTTTCTTTTTTTTTTCTTTTTTTTTCCTTTTTTTTTTGTTTTTCTTTTTTTTTCTTTTTTTTCTATTTTTTTTTCTTTTTTTTTTTCTTTTTTTTTTTTTGTCTTTTTTTTGGTTTTTTTTTTTTTTTTGAGATTTTTTTTTTTATTGAAAAATACGGGTGTATTTTATCTCGATAAGCAAACAAAATTGCTGTACATAACCGACTCTAAGATCAGTTAGCATTCCGTCGTAGGCAAAAATATGTTTGAAAGAAAAATATTTTTGAGTTTTAAAAAAATATGGGTTTATTTTGGTTTATTTTGAAAAGTATGGGTTTATTGAAAAATATGGGTTTGTTTTGAAAGAAAAATATGTTTTTGGTGGCAATCGGGCGCCTACATGGGTTTTCACCCGATACCTTCCCCTAACTTTTGCCTGTGAGTTCGAATTGTATATTCTCACAGCGGGGACCCCATTTTTGCCTGTGGGGTTATACCACAGCCGGGAATGGTTTTTTTTTTTTTTTTTTTTTTTTTTTTTGACTGGTTCTTCGAAAATATGAGCTTGCCTTTGAACACCATCCTTTTAGATGTAGGTTAGTAGGTGAGCTGTTCACCTACGGGTTGGTGAAGAGGATTGGGTATGCCCCCATTAAATTATTTTTTCGAGGTTGCAGCTGAGGAATTGACCATATTGTGTGCATTATTGGGAAAGGGTACTAAAGGTAATCATGCCCCCAGTAAAAGCAGCATATGTTGGTGCTATTTTTTCGATGCAAGTATTAGGATTTACCTTTACCGCTTTTTTCTTATATATATATATATATATATATATATATATATATATATATATATTAAAGTTCTCAAAGATGGAAGGAAAAGTCAGGTCCCACCGGGCGTGCCATTTTGGCTGCGATCTCGAATGACTCATCTCGCGCGGTTCCTCTCGGGATTCCCGTGGGATGGTATTCATGATTCAGATGAATATTTGTATGTGGATGGGTGTATGTGGGTATCAGGTATTGCGGATCCATGACTTACAATAGACGCAAGCATCTATTGTTAATTACCCCCATGTGATTGGGGCACCTTCGATTAAGAGACCTTTGCGGGGAGGATAGAATAAATCGTATCCTAATGATTGACCAAATCCTAAGTATATGTATTAGGATTTAGCTGGGTTTGAAATTGACTTGATCCCGATTATATGTGTTGAGGACTAATCGATATTAAACTCTAAGGTACCGTTTGGATTGGGGATAAGCCAGAATGAGTTATACCAGGTATAAGTATAAAGTAAGGGATAAACCTGGTATAAACCTAAATTGTGTTTGGTTGGGAATGAGGCTTAAACCTGGTTTAAACCTGGTATAAGAAAAGTAGTGTTTGGATTGGGGATGAAGAATAAGGAGGTATAAAGTTGACTTTTATGTTTAATGACGATGTGACCTTTACTTTTATGTATATTATAAATTTGATAATTAAAGAATGTATTAGAATTATTTAATTATAACAAATCTTATATATTATATTTAATTAATTATATACTATATAAAATTCTATTTAATTTTAATTTGTCTTAAAAATAATTTTTAACGATTAAAAATTATAATATTTCACGATTAAAAATTTAATTTAATTTCAAACAATAACGATCTCACAATAATATTTCAAATTACATCATACCCGGAAAATACGAGTTTTTAATTAACAGTCCACTTAACATTACATATAAACAAATTAAACTTTTTTACAAAAATTTTAAGTCGGAGTAAAAAAAAATGTTAATTTTAAAATGTTAAGTAGGAGTAAAAATTTTAGTTTATAAATTTATATAAATTTTAAAAAAATTATAAAAATATTGTATAAATTTTAAAATTAATAATTTTTTTTAAAAAAATAAAATTTTTAGATTTATTAAAATATAAAATTAAAAAATAATTAAAATTTATAAAATTTAAAATTTAAAATTTAAATATTTTTTATAATTTAAAAATTATTATTTAAAAAAAAAAAAAACCTGAAGCATAAAAGAAAAAAAAAACGAAAAAAAAAGAAAAAAAAAAAAAAAAGGGAAACGCCCCTTCCCAAGGCATGCCTTGGGAAGGGACGGGGACAGAGAGAGAGGGAGTAGAGGGTTGGGTTCAAGGGGTTTGGGGTTGGGGGTGGGATATCCCAACCCCAAACCCGGGGATATCCCCGTTTGGGAGGATATCCCCAAACGGGGATATCCCAAACGTGTTTGGGGATAAAGGGGGATATCCCCCCTTTATCCCCAATCCAAACAATAGCTAAGTATATGTGTTAGAGTTTAATTGGCTTCAATTGGCTCTAAGTATATGTATTAGAGTCCAATTATATTTGATTCCATATTGGCGTATGTTCCAAAGTGGAGACATGACCAAACCCCAAGGATATGTATTGAGGTGGGTCGGATTTGATGCTACTCCAAAGTAGGAGATGGCTAAGTCCTATATGTATTAGGATTGGCCGAGTTTGATATGTTTTTTTACTCTAGTTATATGTGCTAGAGTAAAAGGTTGACTAACCCTAAGTATATGTATTAGGATTAGTCGAGTTGATTTGGTTTCTACCCTAGATATATGTGCTAGAGTAAAAGGTTAACTACACTCTAAGTATGTGTATTAGGGTTAGTTGGGTTGATTTGGATGAACTCTAAGTATATGTATTAGAGCTCGATCGAATTTGATTCGGCTAAATTCTAAGTATATGATTTAGAATTTAGTCGGTTTGGATGTAGTTTTGCCTTAATTATATGTGTTAAGGCGATGAGATTGAATGAGTTTTGGGTTTTATTTGTGGGTTAGAATGAGTTTTGGATTTTATTTGTGGTGGAATATGGGAGAAGTTTTTTTTTTTGTGGTGGAATATGAGAGGTTGTCTTCAGACAAGGCAAAAGAAAAAAGTCCCCTTTTTATTCTTTCTATTTCCTCTATTTATAGTGGGGAGTGGCAGAGAAATATCGCGTGGTTTGTTGGGATTTGTTGAGGGGTTGGCGAGAAAATGCGGGTTTGTTGAGAACGACGTACGTGGGAAGGGAATGTGGGTTTGTTGAGAAAAATTCGTGGTTCATGGGAAAATTATTATATTCAAATTTCAAATTTTAAATTTTAAATTTTAAAATTAAATTTTAAAATTGAAAGGATATGTTCAAATTGCGAGAAGATAGTTATATTCAAATTTTAAATTTCAGATTTCAAAATTGAACGGTTATGTTCAAATTTCAATATGTTGAGGGGTATGGTTATGTCCAAATTTTAAATTTCAAAATTCAAAATTCAAAATTGAATATGTTCGAATTTTAAAATTAACCGAATCATGTTCAAATATTAATATGTGTTCAGATTTCAAAATTGAACGGTTATGTTCAAATTTGAGAAAGTATGGTTGTATTAAATTTCAGATTTTAAATTTCAAGACTGAATATGTTATGTTCAAATTTGAGGAAGTATGGTTGTATTTAAATTTCAAATTTCAAATTTTAAAATTGAATATGTTATGGGAATGTTCAGATTTCAGAATTGAATATGTTGGAGGATTCGAACGAGGGAATTTGGTTGAATTCAAATTTTGATTGGAATTTGGTTGGGGATTTGAATTTCGAATATAAATTTGAATACATCGGCTGAAAGATATTTTGAGATAATTGATGGATGAAGGATTTCGGCTGAATTCAAAATTCAAACTTGAGTATGAGAGATAAATTCAAATTTGAGTATAGGTGGCATTTAAGAGATATTTTGAAATTTCGTTAAAAATTTGAAATTCAAAATTCAAAATTCAATTTGAACATAATTTTTGAAATTGAATCTTTAAACAAGAAGTTGACTATAATATAAGGCCCGCGTGGCAGAAAAAAATAGAATTCGACTAATTTGGTGACTAAAAAAAATCGACGGACTTTGATGAGACCTATATGGTTGTGTTCACAAATGGACTATTAATGTGGCTTGAATTTATAGTAAAATTTGTTGGACCCAAATTATTAATATGTTAAAAATTTTGGACCATAATCTTTCCCCCTATTTTTTTATAATCTTTCCCCCTATTTTTTTATTATGATTTTTTTGTATGCCAACAATGTCGAGTTAGTTTTTCATCCAACTCTATTATGGATTTGCTGTTTAGAAATACTGATGTTATATATTTCTGTTTTCTCGTTCCTCTGTCCCATTGTAGTGTAGGTCTTCACGGTCCTCTTATAACACCTTTTTAAGTAAAGACTTTCCTTGTAGTGGTGACATGGCCTTGTGGGATGTTTACATTATCTCAACTATTGTCATACAATTTAAACTTCATAGGTCTAGTATATACCTTACGAATATTGGATAAGATTATTTTCTTCTGCCTTTGGTTTAACTCCACTCTTACCTGCTGACATTCTATTTTCAACTGTACTTGATGTTTGTCTGTGTTGTTTCACAATTATTTATTAATTTAAAGTATTTTGATCTGGAAAATATGTTCGCTTTATGGTTTGTGAAAATTTTATTTTAGCTTCAGGAGTATATGTCCATCAACCAACCTGTAAGTTTTACATGATATAGTCAAGAATCTCTCTCTCCTCTCAAATTAGAAATTGGAGAAACTGTAAGTACTTCCTTTCAGTTAACTTTCATCTTATTTTGATATCTTAATTGGCTAAAATTGCATTTTATGTCTTTGGCATTAGGTCTCCTGTTTGAAATCAGTAGATGTTAATTTATGCTTTCAAAATTGTTTTTGATTATACATGAACGAGGTAAATGATGTTAATATTCTTGCTGGGCTGTATGTTGAATCTTTCATTATTCATTTTTATACTATCTCTGTGGCAACTGTTCTCTGGATTCTCCGGACTCGGGAGCAATAACAATAATATATGATTGTTAGATATGAAGTTTCTCCTTCTAAAGACTATGATTTCGTCCAACCTTTGCAAAATCGACATATGGCCAAAATGGTAATTGGTAGATGTGGAATCTCCTTTTGCTAATGCGTTTACAGGAGCTCTCCTACAGAGCTAGGTCATCTAAAGGCATTTGTGAGGTGACAGGGGGGCCATATTTCTTCTGAGGATGGCAACCATCAACTAGTATTGGGAGGATGATTGATTTGGAGACCTTTTATGGTATGTATTATGCATGCATCTCTTTATAAACATAAGTATTGTCCTCAAAATTATGTTTATGTCGTTCTCCTATATAGACCTGTCCATCTAGAAGGTCAGCAGGTCTATGATTTTGTTTTATTATTAATCTTCTAATTGTGTTAAAAATAATCTTATATGGGCGGCTTCTTTAAGAAAGTAGGATATCCAGAAATTCTTAGTATTTTACTAATTAGACGGGTAACATCATGGTCTCCACGTTTCCACTGTTTAGAAGTTGGACTTGTGTGCTAGTGCATTGATGGGCTAGCTAGTAAAGGAAATCTTTGCCCTTTCTCATATTAGGGGCGGCCGTTATGGTTTATTCAGCTTTAATTGCAATTACTCCGGAGTGAAAGAGATCAGTATTGTAGTCAATGATCGATATTAACAATGAGATACTATTCATACATTCTTCCCTCATATTTTTATGCTGTAGTGCAAGTGTGCTGAGCTTGTTAGGTGCTCTGTTTTCTACTAGTTTACGTGGCAATATACATGTCAACCTCTCAAATTTCTGTGCCTTTCTCGAAACTCTCTTCTGTATATTTAGTGTTTGATTATTCACATTGGAATCAGTAACTTCATATGAGGTTGAATCTTATGGATCTAAAATGCTGTCCAGGTTTTACTATTACTTGCCAGATAAAGTAGTATATTATTTTATTAATGGCCAGTTGGATCGGGTTTGACTTTTATATATATATATATATATATATATAAGAAAAAAGTTGCATGCTATTCGTTTTGTTCATTTTTTTTAGAAATAAACTTAATTGAAAATTGTGAAGAAATTAGGCTTGAATTTGGTATATATAAGAAAAAAGTTGCATGCTATTCGTTTTGTTCATTTTTTTTAGAAATAAACTTAATTAAAAATTGTGAAGAAATTAGGCTTGAATTTGGTATCTCGGATACCAACCACCAAACATTTTGCCACTTACGCGAAAGGGACGGTCAGCGACTTACATGATATTTAAAATCGGTCAGTGACTTACATGATATTTAAAATGTGGACACCGAAGTTCTTAACATGTACATACTGAAAATTATAATTCTAAACATTTCTATGCCTGCTTTGCTTTGAATAAGATTTTCAAACAGAACCAAAATCTCGTCCATGTTGGAAGTGGAACCACAGCTTTCAACAAGATTTGGCTAAATATATTAGGCTCTGGATTCTTGCAGGGTCGTTCATCTTTGAACTCTGTTGGTTGCTTGTAGATGCTGTTGCACGTAGACCACAAATGACGAAGAGGGAAAACTATTTGACCGGTTGTGTTTCAAGCTATATTTGCCGGTTCTGTTAATATGCCCTCCTATTGCTTATTAACTCCACTCAGTATTTGTTGTTTTATAGATCGCATAATATGAATAAAGAAGAGTTGCCAGAGGTGAGATATCCATATAAATTATTCCATTGGGAAAACTGTTGATTCTCTGTTCAATCGAAAAACTGAAACAGTAATTATGTGGGGAATGCTATTCTTACAGCCTTCTATGTGCCTTGTCTAAGGGGTCTGGTACTTGGATCAATGGAAGCAACGGTAAGGGACATATCACGACCCATGAACAACACCCATTTGCTAACATGGTAGATCAATTTCTTTAACGCTTGAGTAGAGAGTTGTAAACATCGCATTACTTAATTAGTGAACTGAATGATTCGCTTCATTTTTACCCTTCTTTGTCATTTAAGCAGTGTGGTTTTCCGTGACATCTAGTACTCCAAGTTCCAAGGGCTTTGAATCTGGCTCAAATTTGACAGTGCAACATTTACTCAGGTGGGATCTGATGCTCTGAATCCACCCCGCTTCGGATTCTGGGACAACACAAAAGGTTTGTGCTTCTTTCTTGACCAGCCTCACAAGTTCTCCACGTACTGTTTATATAAATACTAAAACGTCGGCAGTGGTTGATAGATATGATTCCAATATAAATTGATTGAAAATGAATCACTGTTACTCACTCCAATGTATTGAAGTTGTAGGAATAGAATGCATACTTCATCATCTTCTACTGGTGACGAAGCTATGGTCTGGATATACCATATAAGATCTATATCACTTAATTACTTTAGGTAGAGTAATTATCGACAAGAATTATTATTAGGAAAACTAACTCATAATATTTTTATTTTATATATATTTTTTTTTATTGAGAGAATGGTAGCATGTTATCCGTTTTGTTTATTTTGATATAAACTTAGAAATGTGAAGCAATTAGATTTCAAACTCAGGACCTCGAATATTATCTATCAAATTTTTTGTGACTTGCGTTAGGGACGGTTGATTACAATGAACTCTATTATGATCTCGGATAAAATTTAGTTTTTCTATCTTATGAATAATTCAATAAAAGATTTAAGACACCGTAGAAAAACTATTTACTTTAGTCCTGAACACACAGACAGCTTTGCTGGATGTTATACATAGAGATCTATTGAGAGATCGATTGAGACCAGCTGGCGTACAATTGCCTTGATAAATAAAATTTAAAAAATGGGCACACAGCACTTCTGCTGAATATGTCGACATTTGAGGCAGAGAAGGCTATGGCAATGCAGCTTTTTTTTTCCTTTTAGATAGAGCCAGAACATCAAGATCTAGTCGCTTTTCTTAGATGCACAAGGAGCAAAGAATCTTTGGGGCTAGAAGCTGCTCCTTTAGATGAGGACTTAAAGATCTTCGTCAATCTTTTGTCCTAGTGGGTTGCTAGTGGCTATTTTATTAAAAAGGGTACCAAAGGGGTTTACAAGATATAACGTCATATATATCAATGGGAAAGAATATATATATATATATATGATTTCTCATCTATACAGGGGGCCCTTTCTTATCGTCATTATTTGTGGGTGTCTCTGCAAAAGGCTTACTGGGGGTAGACGACGATTGCGCTTTCTCATACACCTACTATACACGGATGCACGACGACCAAATTAATCCTCACCGCTCCTTCTTGCTCTCATCTTGCAATACGGACGGCCCTGATCGATCCACCACGCGGCCGCGGATGCTCCCTCGGCCGTCGGATTTCCTGGCGTAGCAGACGAGGAAGACCCAGAGGAGCGCCCCGTTGAGGACGGAGTTGAAGACCCAGGCGCCGATGCCGTTGCATCCTCCCTTGCCGAAGTGGAAGAAGAGGACGCCGAGGTGGCACACGAGGTTGCAGCAAAGCAGCGCCAGCTGGCACCCGAGGACGACGGGGACGGAGGGGGCGACGGGGAGGCCGACCCCGACCCAGAAGCGGTAGCCGAAGACGACGGCGTGGGCGAGGGTGGCGGCGAGGATGGCGGGGACCTGGAAGGATTGGGAGAACTCGAGCCAGACGAAGGACATGGCGAGGAGGGCGCAGTGGGAGAAGATGCGGGCGAGTGGGTTGGGGGCGCGGCGGAGGATGGCGAAGAAGGCGCGGAGGAGGTGGAGGAAGCGGGAGAGGTAGAAGGCGTAGGACCAGAAGAAGACGCGCCCCGAGGGTCGGGTGCCGAGCGGGAAGCAGAGGAGCCACTGCAGCGGGCTGTTGCGGCTGCGCCCGCGCCACGCCCACCGCGTGTCGCGGATCTCCGCGAGCGCCGAGAGGAGCGTGCCGAGGAAGATGGTGACCGAGGCGAGCACCATCACCAGGGAGTGGAGGGCCGGGACGGGGCCCAGGGGGACGCGGCGGTGGCGGAGGAGGATGCAGAGGACGAGGTGGAGGGAGACCGCGGCGAGGACGCATAGCGCGAGGGAGTAGACCAGGAACGACCACGTGGAGCCCCACGATTGGGCGTGGCTCCACCGGAACCCCACGATGGCCGGGTGCTCCGCGAGCCAATACGTTATCCCTCTCATTCCCCCTCCCCCTCCCCCTCCCCCTCCCCCTCCCGCTCCCGCTTCCCCCTCTCTTTCTCCGACAACGTTCAGCAAGGTTATTCTCGCACCCGACTATTAAAAATTTATTTATATTGGCGGAAAGCGAGAGTCGGAATTAGGAAGAGTTTGAGGGATTGAAATAGAGGAGACGGGTGGGGTTTATAGTTTAGTAATTAAATTCTCGGGTTAGTTTTGGCGAGTATTTTTGGGGAAAACCAGGGGGCACGAGAGGGTAGGACAGCTATAAACTATAAAACAAGGTGGACCGGGGAAAGAGAAACACTAGGGAGGGATTAAAAAAAGACAAATGAGGGGAATTCGTATTGATTTTGTTTAAAAATAATTATTATTGTGCTAAGAAGGCGGCTTGGCTTGGGGAAAGGGTGTTGGGGATTGGTGGTGGAGGGCGGAGAGAAATATCTGGGTCTCTGACCGTCTACGCGTTGGGTCGACCTTTTCGGGTAAATGTATTACCTGGACATGGTCCACCGCATCATCACCCATGGACCGTCCATTCTATTTTTACTTTTAAAGTAATGTTATATGTACAGTTTTGTTTAAAGTGTATATCATATATTTCAAACAAAAATAGCTAAAATTAACTCAAACTTAATGGAGGTAGCTAATTATTTTATTTTCGCATCGTTGATAAATTTAGAAGTGCATATGTAGCATTATTTTTTAAAAAATATATTTGTGCTGGAAAAAATTTTTGTTAATTTGTTGGGAGGGGAAAGAATAAGGCGGGCGGAGCTTGGATGGTCTACGGCTGACTTGGTCGATATGGTCTACGCATTATTTTCGCAGAGTTTTGGCTTTCACATTGGCCTGCCCGGGTGCCTTTTTGTCGGTCTGTAGAATTCACACCATTTGTTAGCTTTACCCAATTATGAGGCATGCACGACTTTAGTTTGATTTACGTAAAATTATGAGGCACACATAATGCGCCTCTAACTGTTTTGCTGAATTATGTTCCTAACCTTAAAGTTGTTATTTTTGGTCTTTAGTTTTTCCAAATATATTTTGGAAAATAGTTTGCCGAGTGAAAAATATGTTTTGCCCCCATGATTATTAACAAAAATAGTTTTTCTGAAAAGATTTCTGTGTTCAGATTTTTATAAAAATTAATTTTTTTATTTTCAGATATCAAATTTGAAAGACGGTTTTGCGAATTTTATCTGATTTTCTAGTACGGCTTCGTTTTTCAAATTTATTGTCTGAAAGCAAAAAAAATTATATTTTTCATAATTTTTTTAAAAAAATAATTTTTTTTTCTTTTTTGAGAAACCCCCTCTTCACGTTTCCGTCAGACGTTTCCGTCACATAATTGCTTTTCTTTATTCTTCAATCGAATTTCCCTTTTGAACTGGTAATATCACCTAGGAATCCACTACACCCTCCGCATAAGGAACATGTGGACTTGTCGTTTGTGTTGCAGTGTTGGGATGCATCGAGTCATTAAAGATCTCATACATTCCAAATGAAGTATGCAGTGTATGATAAATATTTTATTTATTTAAAAATAATATATTTTTTATTAATTATTTTAAAATAATCAGTAAAATTTTTTTTAGATAGATAAAATATAAGATATATATCTCTTTTGAAATGTATAAAAAAAATATATAGTATTAAATGTGTGTCAGTTTGATCCAATTTGGTGAGGAATTTCATGGAGAAGTTCGATTTTAATTAAAAGCAAAACTTTGGAATCCAATTATGATAGTTGAAACATTGCGAGCCTACCCATATCTACGCTAGACCCCAGTTAATTTGCCCTCTACGTGAACACTCGTTCATTATGTAGATGATAATTATTTGATTCTATTAACTGTGATTGTGTTGTAAAGGTGAATACCCATATGTGGAGGTTGATGGCCTAATCGTCTTTAGAGAAGTCCAAATATGGCCTAATCGTCTTTAGAGAAGTCCAAATATTTGGAGGGAATCAGCTGGTAAAATGTCACGTTTTTTTTTTTTTTTTTTTTTTTTTTTTTTTTTTTTTGAGAGAGAGAGAGAGAGAGAGAGAGAGAGAGAGAGAGAGAGAGAGAGAGAGAAAGATAGTATGTTATTTGCTTTATTTATTTTGAAATAAATTTAGTTAAAAATATAAAATAATTAGTTTTCGAACTCAGAATTTCGGATATCAATCACCAAACTCTTTGTCACTTGCGCTAAGTTATTAGTGATGTCATATTGTTTTGTTGGGCAGAAAATTTTCCTCTTAAGCCTTTAAACTTTTTAATAATTTTGAAATATACCATGATTGCTAGTAATTTTAAATAATATCGTGACAAGAGTAGTGCTGGAATACTATAAATAACAAACAATTATATTGCTGTCGATTTAATTTTTAAATGATGGAGCTTTCAAATTGACAATTGATATTGTTGAATATGATTTATATCATTTGAAGTATCTAAAAAATTTAAATCTTTTTGATATTATTGACCTAATTATCAAAAAGTTATAAAATTTATAATTTTAATAGTCTATATAATAATACGCTTTCATCTTTAATAGTACAAAAAAAAATTAAATCAATTAAATTTCGGTTATTATTATTATTTTTTACATTATATTATTTAAAATAAAATCTATATTTTTTATCTTGATTATAAGACTCTTATCATCAATTTTTAAAAAATATTTATTTTTAGCCGTTAATTTTTATGACCGTTTGATTTAATTTTTAGATAGTTTAAATAATTTAGATCATGTTCAACGATGGAAGACGATCGACAATCGTTGATTTGAAAATTTTGTTATTGAAAATAAATTGATAGTAATGAAATTTGTTTGTCCAAACTTATCAGGACAATGTTTTCAAGTAATGTGGAGCTTTAAAAGGTGACTTGAATTGCTTTTTTCATTTGAATGTTAAGCACCAGCTACCAGGAAGTTAATGGGTTGTTGGAGTTGATTGATACGAGTCAGTAACACTAAAGCTGGCTTGTCACTTCTCAGAAGGTAGGCGAATTACATCCATCTTGGACCTCTAATTTATTTGTTTTGGATCTTGCCGTACATCAAATTGGCAATATAGTCAATCATAAATTATTCTTAAAATTGGAAGAATGTTGGATATAGGTGTATTCATTGATTTGGGTACAAAGATAGGTATTCATTGATTTGGGTACAAAGAGTAATACTCAAAATAGATGCAAATCTTATGTCATCCATTGATTTTTTTTTTTTTTTTTTTTTTTTTTTTTTTTTTTGTGTACTAATTTTATTACATTTTTATTTTTTTTAATACTTATATTTTTAAAAAAATTGTCTGGAAGTTTTTCAAAAATTAGTTATTTTAGTTTGAATTAAGTGCTTTATTAAGTCCATCCAAATATTGCAGTATTATGGTTAGAGCAATGCTATTAATTTGCACACTTAGAAGTTGGTGTCTATATTGCAACCTCTTTTTTTAGCATTAAAATTTAAAAAGAAGAGTCTAAATATTTTGATAGTGCTACACGTAAGTAAGTAGTAAAGAGCTCGGTGGTTGATATTCGAAATTTGAAGTCTAGTTGCTTCACATATTCAGCTAAATTTATTTTAAAATAAACTAAACGGATAGCATCTCATCTTTCTCTCTTTCTCTCTCTCTCTCTCTCAAAAAAAAAAAAAAAAGAAAAAAGAAAAAGGGTAAAATGTGCATTCAATAGTTGGATGAACATAGGGTTAGTATTTTCCTTCCGGCCAAGGGAGCTCTGGCTCCAGGAATTGGCCCCACAGCTATGGGGGAAAGTGGTTAGCACATAGATATCACTCAGAGTGTACCTTCCCTGCAAGGCATCCACAAGTTGATTGTGATAGGGAGATTTTTTTTTTTTTGTTTTTTTAAGTTATTATTTTTCTTGTTTTTTGATTGGAGATCTTAAGAGATATTATCCTGGCCATCATCCCACTGCTCGATTTTAAGTTGTAGGGTTAAGTTTTTATAGTTTACTGCATAGTAGTTAGATTGCAATTTTTTTTTTTTGTAAATTTTAATTATTAAATATTTTCAAAGTGGCATGATTTGTAGACATATTTTTACTTTATTAGTTGAGCAATTAAAATTAACTTTTTTCTATAAAGTATTAATAAATATTTTCTATGCAAATTTAATATTATTTTTTATTTAAATTATTTATTTTAATGCTTTTTATTATTTTTAGTTAACTTGCAGAGATAATTCTTCATATTTTAGAACTTTGGAGAAGTATATTTAATAATTAAAATTTAGAAGGATAAATTTATAATTTTAAAATTTTATGAAAATAATACAATCCCTAAATTAATTATGTGATTATTTTTTTTTATTTTTTTTCTTGTAGTGTACATCCAGTTGTTGGTTCTTACCTTTATCATGTAAGAAACATTTTGATTACCACGTGATAAGCATGGTATAAAGCTTTTATGTGCACTCATAGGGGCGGATGATGTTGATGTGATGTTGATATGTCTGTTTCCCATTCACTGTATATTCGTGAGCAATGTTAATCATGCACCTTAAATATATATATATATATATATAAATATAAATATATATATATATATATATATATATATATATATATATATATATATATATATATATATATATATATAGAGAAATACTTGATGTACACCCATTTAGGGTGTATATTTTACACCCATCCATCTTAGGGGTGGATGAATTTCACTCGTCACATCGAGTGACGAGTGAATGAGTACCCACCCTAGGATGGGTGGGTGTAGGATGTACATCCCATTTGGGGTGTACACCTAGCACTTCTCATATATATATATATATATATATATATATATATATATATATATATATATATATATATATATATATATATATATCAATGCTACATGTACACCCCGAAGGGGTGTACATCATACACCTCCACCATTTTAATGGTGGCGATATTTTTTACGGGTCACATCAAGTGACCCATCATCACACCCCCACCCTTAGATGGGTGGGGTGTATGATGTACACCCCGAAAGGGGTGTACACATAGCATTTTCCATATATATATATATATATATATATATATATATATATATATATATATATATATATATATATATATAATATATATATTATTCATTCAAAAATAAAATATATTTTATTAATTATTTAAAATAATAATAAAATTTATTTCGTGTTAAAATAAATGAAATATAAAAAATATATTTTTTTAGAGTGTACAATTTTTTTTTTTTAAATAATTTTACCATCATGTTGTTTAAAATATTGAGCATAATTCCTGCACTTTACACTAATTAAAATCAGCACCCATTTTTTTCCAACAGTAATTACGTATGCCGGGAAAAACAAAAGGAAAAGAAATTTTATTCAACCATAGTTTTTCTCATCACATTACTACTTTCCTCATGATATGGCAAAGGTTAATACAACCATAGTTGTTCTAGTAATACTTTAATTTAGAATATATTACATTTTTATATTAGAAAATGCTACGAGTTTTTTTTTTTTGATCTGAGAACATAGGCTTGTTATTGGCTAATGATAAATATTATTTGTATATATAAAACAATATATACTTTACATTCTATATATTTTAGAATGAAATAAATTTTACTAATTATATTAATTTGATTAGTAAAAAAAATTTTAATCTAAAATTAATAAAGTATATATATATATATATATATATATATATATATATATAGAGAGAGAGAGAGAGAGAGAGAGAGAGAGTCCGGGTACTATACTATCGATAGTACCAAATATTTGGTGCTATTAAGTTTTCTATTCTTAGATCAATCCCTTTGATCATTTAAATCCGTTAGATTTTACTATTTCTCCAACCACCTGTTAAATCCGAGGGATCCACTATTATCTCAACCATACATTTTTTAATCCAAAGGTTAAAAACCTAATAGCACCGGGTGCTATTAATAGTATTCCAGCCTAACTCTCTCTCTCTCTATATATATAGAGAGAGAGTGAGAGATGGATGTGGGGATAGTAGGCTCTCTCTCTCTCTATAGAGAGAGAGAGACTGGAATATTATTAATAATACAAAGTTATTGGTGCTATTAAGTTTTTAACCGTTGAATTAAAAAATATGTGGTTGAGATGATAGTGGGTCCCTTGGGTTTAATGGATAGTTGAAAAAATAGTAAAATCTAACGGATGAAAATAATTAAAGGGTTTGATCTAAGAGTAAAAAATTTGATAGCACTAAATGATTGGTATTATCGATAGTATAATTAATAGCCGAACTTTTTCTCTTTCTCTCTCTCTCTCTCTCTCTCTCTCTCTCTATATATATATATATATATATATATATATATATATATTACACCAAAAAATGGGTGTACATCGTACACCCCACCATTAGATGGATAGAGTGTAAAATATACACTCGAAATGGGGTGTACACATAGCATTTACCTATATATACCTATTTTGAAATGCATGCATTAATTTGTAGCATTGCTCTTGATTATATAACTCACGGGATGTGTTGAACTGTGTGTCTCTCTCTCTCAAAATCAACCGTGAGTAAGAGAGGTTGTCTGCTTTTCAATGCATGCTGTCATTTTTCTACTCTTATATACTTGGGAGCATAAAATACCAACAATAAGGTTACAAATTAAGTTAACTGTAGGATGGGTACCGTACGTCGCCTTCCGTTAATTTCATCCACAACTTTGGTTATTAAAAGATAAAACGGAACGTGGGATTAACAGCTACACTTTGACCACCCCAAATTCTAAGTCGAATAGTCGTAGCACTTTCTTATAATACATCCATTAAGTTATCGAGAATGGGAGGTAGAAATTACGTACGTAGGCAATTAGCTTAGTATGACGATATTAACATATTTAATTTTATTGTAATAGATAATTTGATCACTTCTTAATTTGTAGAATTAGATCTGTCAGTTTCTGTTTTTTTTTTTACTTTTCTTAAACTTCCCTCTCGTCTGAACTGTAATTAATAGATTATCTTATGATAGGTAGAGACTCTATACTGTGCGTGTTATATATATATATATATATATATATATATATATATATATATATATATATATATATATATATATATATATATATATATATATGACTTAATTATGCCTGCTTGATTAAGTATTTTTTCTTTTTTTTTTGAGAATTAGGCATCTTAGATGGTTAAAATATTTTGGTTTGTATTTCAAGAAAAAGAGGACGACCTAATACAAGTGACGAAAAGTATGATGATCGGTAAATTTAGTTGTTTTATATTTTCAATTAAATTTATTTTTTAAAAAAATAATAAATAAAGTCGGTAACATGTTGTATATTTTTTTTCTTAGTAAAAAATAAAAAAGAAAGGAAAGAGAGAGAGAGAGAGAGAGAGAGAGTAAGAAACAATAAAACTAGCTAGAGAGAAAGAATAGCATACCCTTATTCTTCTTGATCACTGTCGATCATAATAATCCAAAAACAAGAAAAGTATGAGACCTATGGGTGTTTGTGTGGCTCTTCTTCTCTTTGTAGAACAATATCAGTGTCCCCACTCTATATGGTACGTCCGTTTGGGTGACTATTCTTATCTTTGTAGAATTATATTTGTGATCACTGTTGCTTCTATTGAATATTTCCTCATCTTTTGAAAATAGCTTGATGTTCAATCTTTAAGATCTCAATTTCAAAATCTAATTACTTTATATTTTCGATTAAGGTTAATTTTTAAAAAATTGATTTCAAAAAAAGAATTAATTATAATTGGTAGCAGTTGACAAGAGATAACAATACAAAATTCCATCAAAGTAAAATGCACATTTTATTCTAATAGCAATATTTTAAAACTCTAGTCAATTAAAAGAAAATTGTGGTTTTTCTTTTTTTTTTTTTCTACAAGAAAACTTGGACAACAAGAACATCATGAACAAAGGACAAAACCAAACGAGAGAAAAAAGCTATGGTTTATGCTAAAGTATGATAAAAGTCTCTCCTTTATTAATTAGTTGAATTTTTTTATTTTTGAGAAAAAAAAAAAAACCTAACCAACACAGAATATTCAATTAGTTGAATATTCTATTCTATCAACTTATTTGCTAGAGTAGGAACCACGCTTAGGCTATATAATGTTCAAATAGTGTTAAAATTTTATATATTCAAATAGCATTAAAACTATGTTGTTACAACTTGTTTATTTTTTTATTTTTTTTATTTTTTTTTAATTTTTTGGGTGACAGAATCATAGAATCATTCACTAAACTCTTTATTTAAGAAGAGAGCATTAATTTGGTGTCTTGGTCTTTAGTCCCAATGGGTCAGGTCCATATATTTGTGCTGGGCCAAAACAAGGTCTACAATGCTACGCTAACCTAACCGCCGTGCAGAATCAGGGGACCTTGACATTGAAATGTTGATGGGCTAGCTGGGCGAAAGTGGCACGACTAACTTAACTTTTACACGGAGAAAGTGCACAAATTTTTATCGTTGGTTCATGATCAGTAGAACTCAGTAATACAATACAGCCGCACTGGATCACGCACTGAATCACAGGGATGGTTGCCCCTCTTTGGCAATATTTTTTGGACTGTTTTTTTTTTTTTAGAGAAAAGTAACACGCTATTCGCTTTCATTCATTAGGAAATTGAATTGAGCAACAAGAGTGAGACAACAAGATCTCAAGGGCGACGACGCGAAAAAAACCTACAGGAGGCAACGAACCTTTCTGAAGTATAGAAGAATTGCCAACGAATATGAGTTGAGTCAAGTCTAACTTACCCTAACAATTAGGGTTAGGTTAGACCTCACGTTAGTTGTTGAATCGAGCTTTAGGCCTGGTCGACTGAGAGCTTAATTTGAACCCTCTTCTTGAATGTGGCCCAAAAAGACCCAGCCATAAACTCTTTGGTTTTTTTTAAAAAAAAATTAAAAATAAAATTAAAAATAAAATAAAAAATAATAATAATGTTTCTCCAAACTATGCATTGTAAACTAACTGTCGGGGCAATCGTTGTTAATACTTGCAGCTTAATTGCTGATGTTCACAGTCCAATTAATCAAGTAAAAAGTGTTTAAAATAAGAAAAATTATCATAAATACAAGTGAATCATTAAAGCTATTAAATTACCTAATTATCACTGTTCTATCAGATAAAAAAACTTAAATAATAAAATGCGCATAATTAATAGTAAATAAATCATTATAATCTATACCAAATTGAAATGATACAAATATAATTAAGATTCAAATTCCTTAAAAAGGCCCCAAAAATGGAGGTATTTTGAAATACCTCTTTTTTTTCTCTCTCTTTCCCTCTCCTCTCCCACCATTCCTCGAACCCGTGACCTTGCTTACTGGCAGCCCAGTAACCAACCAACCAGGACAATGAAGAATGGTGTTAATATATTTAATGAAAGTACTATGTAACAATAGTATTATTCATTGGTATCTTTATTAAAAATGAAACATTAATTATCAGTAATTCATTGGTGGGGACTTTAAGGCCTGTTTGGAGGGAAAAACTTCCTGATAAATGTTTAAAATATTTTCTGCTTAACGGGTTATCCCAAGATAACCCGCTAAGCTTTATTCCATCTCCCTTAGAATAAGGTTTATACCTAGAGACAATTAATTTTTATTTTTTTTATTTTTTTTATTTTTTTTTTTTTTTAGCATACCTTCCAATCTGAAATTATATTTATTAAAATATACTATTTACTAATTTTGTTTACTAAAATATACTATAAAATATATATATATATTTGTTTGCTAATTATGTTTACTAATTTTATTTACTAATTATTATTTACTAAAATATACTATAAAATATAAAAAATTATTTTGTTTAGATAAGATATAATTTATTATTTATAATTAAATTGTCATTTTAATTAATTTATAATAATTAAAATTAATTTATATATATAGAAGGTAAGGGCAAAGTTGGTATTTTGATAAAAAATCTATCATCTTTTTTCACTATTCTATACTATTTCATAATTTTAATCAACCATAATTTTTTTTATTCCAGAGAATACCAACTCTTGAACCAAATGCAATTTAATTTGTATACTTGATTATTCTGGAATAGCAAGTTGTTTTAGATATAAAAAAAAAATTATACCTTTTAAATTTAATTATATCCGAATCAAAGGGAGCCATAAAAGTAGGGATAAGTGTTGGCCAGATATGTGTCGGTTCGTCCATGAACGTTGAATTCAATATTTGTTGTGGAGTTTTTGGCCATTTTCCGAGCTTCTTTGACCTGTGCAACATCCAACATTCGCAGCTCTCCAGGATTGATTTGCTACAACCATGATTATAGCAAATTGTTACTACCTCTCTTTGTGCCATTTAATTCTTTACTATTCTACCATGTAATATCCGATCAAAATGTATCCAAACTAAGGCAATTTTCTCTCTAGCCTGTACGGGATCCACGTACTCCTAATATTATCCATTCCATGCATGCCAAACGAGGTCACCAACCAAATTCATCTACGTTCACAATCCACGTGGCAGGATCTCAGAGCAACACACAAGCCCAAACCCATGCAAAACTCATCTCGTACAAACCAGTAGTCAAAAACCCCTTCCCCAAAAGGCTAAAGCCCTAAACCACTACCTTGCATGCAGTGGCAATACAAATAATCCCCACATATATATATATATATGTACACCTTCAGTGTAGCCCAGGTGAAGTAGTTTCTTTTCTCAAGGAGATAGATACATAGTATACATATCTATATATATGTAATAAGGTACGTGTATATATATGTATGTTAAGTGAACAATAATGGAGTTCAGGCTTGTGAAGAAGAGCTGGGAAGAGTCGAAGACGACATGGCGCATCGCAGGACCGGTAATACTCACCGCAATTCTTCAGTGCACGATCGGGTTCGTCACCGTTGCCTTCGCAGGCCACCTCAGTAAACTCGACCTCGCCGCGGTTTCCATCGCTCAGAGCGTCGTGGAAGGATTCGGTTATGGGATTCTGGTATATATTTTTTGTGTTAATTAATCAGAGGCTCATTAGTTTAGTTATAAATTTATATTTTAGTGTACTGCTTGTCAAATAATTTGGTGAAGTGTGCTTCGAGTGATGCTATTCGAGTTGAGCCTAGACAAATGATGTTAGACCAAGATAGGACAAGTATGTGGGTTGCTCAAATTGACTTTGATCGATGATTTGATGTTTGGTGAATTGTTGAAGTAGAAAATGTTGGCTTAACTAAGGCCTGCTATGGCCTAACTCATGAGGTTTATTTAAAAACAAATTAACTTCTATATATCCCAGTTAGTTAATTATCTTAGGTGCATATATATATTGGGGACACGAATAGAGTCTCTGAATCGGCAAGATCCATTGCTCAAAAGATTAGGATCGATTGCGGAATTAGAAGGGAAAAAACAAAAACAACAAAAAGGTTTTCATATGCCGTAAGCTAAAAGTGATCAATTGTGACTTTCCATGCATATATCTTTTATGGCGAGAATAATTAAAGGTTCTAATGTGTAGTTAAGTAATTAACTGTTCTGGCAAGTTCGTACATTAATTAATTAATGGCTCATTGTGAAGTAGATATGAGAACAATGTCTAGGTAAAGATTAGGTGCATCTACGTTAGGTTGGCATGTGCCTAACTAAAGAATATATTTAAGCACATTTGATTGCACAATAATTTGGATAGAAACAGTTGATAGTGATATTGGCATTGCGCATGAAAACGACGACATTCATTTGCCATCATTTTAAGTTAAAACTTTGGTGGTGTTTTCTTTAGGGCTTTTGGCCTTTTTGCCATATTAATTAATTTCCTCACCCACTATAAATTGTTAAGTTAATTTATTTAAAACTTGAAATTATGTGTATTTTTATCTCTATGTTGTATTTTGTGGCAATTTCTGTAGCAAACTAATTACATTCGCTGCAAAAATAATACCTTCTTTGTAAAACTTTTTTCAAGTTTTATTTGGGGTTGTACTACAACTCGCAGTTTGGTCTTAATGAATGCGTACATCCAGTTTATGTCCATAATTAGATCTCTTACAAGCATATTTTAATTTTTTAACTTTGATTAAGAGCACACGCGCGTGTGGTTTCTAAAACAATGTTATATAATTAATTTATCCTACTGCATGGTTGATAAAGTTGTCTTACAATGTTAAAAAAAAATGTGAGCTTTATACTTATACAATCATGAGCTTATGGTGTAGCTTGATTTATGTCAATTCACAAAAATATATAGTAGAAAAATGCATCATATTTGTATCTATCAAAAACTAAAATCAAATTCATAAGAAAATGCAACAAAGTCAAAGAGCCAACAACCAACATTGATTACTCTTAATTTGTGCTCTAGTTAATCTAGGGCCCCAGTAGTGTGTTACCTACTACTGGGTGCCCACGATTGACTTAGAAGCAAACTCACTTTTTGTCAAAAAGATTTTTTTTTTTCATCTTAAATTAAAAATTTCAGTGCAATTCGCTAATATATGATAATTAAGCGTCGTTCTCTAACAGTTAAAAATTTTAAAATAATCAATTGTCTTACATGATATTAAAGCACCACGCTCTTAGTCATATTTATTTCTTTTACATTTAATTATATTTTTCTATTTTGTCCTACAAAAATAATTTCAAATTCTGTGATTGTATTAAATATGAAGTACAAAAAAGCAATCTCAGCCCCATTAATGAGTTAATGTGTTTTTTTTTTTTTCTTTTTTTTTTTTTTTTTTGCCTCTCGTGTTTCATTCAACCATCTGGACATGTGCAATAGTACATTTTATACCACTATGAAATATCTTTAGGCAGCATTTAGCATGAAAACAAGATCCGAAATAAAATTTTGTTTCAGTTTTGTTCTCCAAACACATTTGGTTTAGACGAAAACAGTAGTTCTCGTATTTCTGAAATAAGTTGGTATAAGGCTAGAATTATTGTTCATAATGTAAGACAATTGCCTGACGACCGCCAACTGCCTGTGGGGGACCTTTGCGCTCAAGAGAGGGGCTTGGGGAAAGAAGGCCCTAACCACCATTGCGGCCACCTGGTGGGAAGTCTGGCTAGAAAGGAATCGCCGAGTCTTCGATGGTAGGTCCCGTTCCCCAAGGGAGTTGATCGCTGCGATCCGACTCTGCCGATCGCAGTGGTCTGCGTTCTGCCCCTAGGGTGGCTATTTTCCGTGTCCCTCCTCGTCCCTGCTCCCTTCCTCTCCCTCTCCTTCCCCCTCTTTTTTATTTTTCTTTGGGTTCGAGGCCCTGTTGCCTCTGGTTTGTAGCTAAATTCAATTTCCCAATGAATGAAGCGGCAGCATGCTGCCTTCTCTCAAAAAAAGGCTAGAATTATTGTTCAATTTTGTTTCAGAAATAAGTTTATTCTCAATTGAGAATAAACTTAATTAAAGTAAATATAATTTTAATTATTATATTAACTATTTAATTAATTTAATATTTTAACTAATCTAATTAATTTATTAAATTATTTGTAGTTAATTAAATTATTTATTAACAATACTCATTATTATTAATTATTTTATCAATTAATATTTAGAATTATCTAGTAATAGTTAATTAAATAAATTAAATTATTATTTAATTAATATTTTTATATTAATTAATTAGATAAAGTTTTATTATTTTAAAATTATAATTACTTTTATTCTTATCATTATAATCTAACTATCCAAACAATATTTTTTTGGGATAATTGCCTGTGTACCCTGAAATATGATGAAATATCTGATTTACCTTTCTTATTTTTTTCTTTCTAATATATCCCTAATACGTTCCACCTTTTTTCTGATATACCCCTATTTTGAGGGTATATTTGAAAGAATTTGAATTTTTAGAAGGGTATATTAGAAAGCAGATTTTTTGAGGGGTAGATATGAAAGTTGGAAAATTAATAGGGGTATATAGGCAATTGCCCCTTTTTTTTTTATTCTCCGAAACAATTTAATTTTTATTCAAATACAAAATTAATTTTATTTCTGCTTGTTTCTAAATTTATATTTATTTTTAAAATAAGTAGTTATAATTTATACGCACATGAAGATGCTAAAATATAGTAGGCGTCCTACGTAGTGAGAGCATAAAGTGCATGGGAAACGCTAGCCTTTTAGAGTTGTTTGTGAAGTTACAATGAAGAGGGTGGTGAGGAAAAGCTGGGATGAATCCAAGCAGATATGGCTCATCGCGACTCCGACGATACTAACAGCGGTATTGCAGTTCTCGATCGGTTTCATCACCACCGCCTTCGTCGGTCATATCGGAGAGCTCGAGCTCGCCGCCGTTTCCATCGTCATGAACGTCGTAGAAGGCTTCGGTTATGGGGTCCTGGTAATTGAAAGTTCAAAACATTTGAATCCCAATCACGCACACACAAAATCTATGGCCAATGGTGATATTCATTGCATGAACTTTCATGTTGTTTTAACATTTTTTAATTTTTGTTCATTCAGTTAATGGTTTTGGTGTTAATTAGTAGATATATATATATGCTAGTCATCTTTTTAATTTCATGATGCATAATTCTACTTGATACTTACCTAAAAAAACGTTACAAATCAATCAAATACAGTATGATTAAAGAAGTTGGTAAGTTTTGAAATTAAGATTTCATTTTGTTAAATCTAATTAGTTAGGATTGAGACCTTGACTTTTAAGTGGGTTAAGAATTTATTTGCTTGCATATATAATTACTGAATTTTGACATTAGATAATCTTGTTCTAAAATAATGCTCCATGCATGAAGGCTTAAGTTTAAGAGAATGCGGTCATTTTGCGCCCCTTGTGGCCTTCTCCTTCTCACTGATAATCACTTCTATTTCTTTATCTTTACAATTCTCGCAACTTGCAATGAAAATGGACATCATCCTAAATGAGGGGTCCATTTGGGAAAGATATTTAATCTTGCAACCACATATTCTTCATTATTAATGGCTGATAGAAACAGAGCAGTTGACTTGAGGGTTCTATCGATCTATTGTCTCTTTTTTCCATTTTTTGAGGGAAATTAATTTGTATGTAGTGTTGTTTATATGTGTTTGTATCTGAATTATAACTTCAATTTGGATTTTAGATAATGGTGCACAGTAGCTAAAGTTGGTAAAGATGTGTTTTATGAGATCAAGCATTTTTAAATTTGTTCCATTACAAAGAAAAAAAAAAAGAAAAAAGAAAAAAAGTCACATAGAATTGTTATAATTTTTTTTACTTCCAGTTTCTATCTAATGAACTTCAGGGACCTCTACATAGTCAAAAAATCAATGTTATGAATTTTAAGTTAGAGAAATCATACTGGTCAATTCATAATAGGTCTATTGATTAGATGGGAGAAGCAACTAGTAAGTTTTCTCTTATATATTGTCCTATAATCTATTAGTTACTTAGCTTTAAATCTGTTTCTGAATAAATTTCTCCCCTTATTCTGTAGCTAGGCATGGGAAGTGCCTTGGAGACACTTTGTGGCCAAGCAGTTGGTGCAGGACAATTCCAAATGCTAGGTACCTACATGCAAAGATCATGGATCATATGTGGAGTCACAGCACTAGTATTGACACCAGTTTATGTGTTCACCTCACCAATGTTAAAGCTTCTTCATCAATCCGAAGACATCTCCGACGTCGCTGGAAAATATACTAGATGGGCAATCCCTCAGTTGTTTGCTTATGCCATGAACTTCCCTCTGCAGAAATTTTACCAATCTCAGAGCAAGGTCTGGGTCATGACGGCGATAGCCGGAGTAGTTCTAGCTATCCATGTTCTACTGAATTGGATTTTTGTTACCAAGCTCGGTTACGGCTTATTCGGTGCGGCGATGGTCGGAAATGTCTCATGGTGGCTTATTAACTTGGCTCAATTTGTCTATTTGGTTTCCGGTTTTTTCCCCGAAACATGGACTGGCTTTTCTTTGGCGGCATTTAAGAACCTGGCGGCATTTGTGAAACTCTCACTTGCATCAGCCGTAATGCTATGGTCCGTATTGTTTTACTTGCAGAACATGCACAGAGTTTACATTAAGGGCCTGTTTGGATTCGAGACTTTATTTTTGTTTACTTGTAGTTTTCGTAATTTGCTGCTGAGGAGTTTAAAAGATGTCTATATCTGCAATACCCCAGAGGTCCTCTACATCATTTCTCTTTTCTGTTTATCGAAAGTCGAAACCATATTTCTAGTAATAATAAATCAACTCACAGGTGGAAAGGACTACTCTGAGTAACTCGATTGTTAGGATCTTGCACTGGACTAAAATCAATCTTGTTGATTGTAACACCGAGACAAAAAGGGCACAAGTTATTGCCAAATAACTTGTATCGATCCGAACAGGCCCTTAACGTTTTTGAGAATCCAACACTTTTTAGAGTTAACTTGATTGTTCTTGTTGTACAGCTTGGAGCTTTGGTATTACACTGCAGTGATCATCATGGTGGGTTTATTGAAGAATCCTGAGATTCAAGTTGGGGCTATTTCAATCTGGTTAGCATTTAATTTCGTCCACTACAAATTCATCATTCGGAAACTTCTTTTATGCACATTAGTCCTCATTAACTACATATACTTGTATTGAAAATAGTTGTGATGCCTCTTATTTTCGTATTTTATATGACAGCATGAACTACCAACTGTGGACACTGATGGTTGCACTAGGCTTCAATGCTGCAGTAAGGTATGCATTCGCCTTTTTAGTTATTTGAAGAAATAGGCATCAAAAGAAACAGACAGTGATATCCGAAAGCTAAAGGCAGTGTTTACTCTTTTATTTTACAGCGTAAGGGTATCAAATGAACTCGGAGCAAATCATCCAAAAGCCGCAAAATTCTCTGTTATTATTGCAGTTTCTACGTCAGCCTTCATCGGGCTAATCTTTATGATTATAGTTCTCGTCGAAAGGAAGCAATTGCCCAAGTTCTTCACAGATGTACCTGAATTGATAAGAGAAACCTCTAAATTGGGGTATCTTCTCGGTGCTACGATATTTCTCAATAGTGTTCAGCCTGTACTCTCTGGTAATTATACTTCCTGTATTAGACCCTTTCCAAATTTGATAATCTTATATTTCTAAACTTTTCAAGTGATGATCTTGTTATAAATTTTTATTGATATTTGCAGGAGTGGCAATAGGAGCAGGGTGGCAAGTCCTTAGTTGCATTCATAAACATTGGGTGTTACTATCTTGTTGGTTTGCCTCTAGGAGCTATTTTTGGCTTCAAGCTCAAGCTCAATGCACTAGTAAGATACTACAGGAGACCTAATATTAACATAAAAAGTTGGTACAATATGGTGAATAGCATTTGATCATTTCTTTGCTATTATGCAGGGTATTTGGGTGGGAATGTTAGTTGGTACACTGTTGCAAACAGTTGTTCTGGTTATAATTACCTTCAGAACTAAATGGCAAAAACAGGTTAGTTACACACAGAACCCAATGAATTCAAATTTACCTGAATTAAGTGATTTGTACCTTGGAACTATTATGCATAGCTCTTAAAGTAGAAATAAAGTACAAGTTTAGGTAAAAAAACCAGGACCAATTGGTTCCTTGAAACAATTAGTTGAAGCAACTGGATTTTCACACTTTATTGCTAGAAACATGCCAACTGCATGAATTTACTTTTGTAGCTTGGTTATTTGAGGACATTTTTAATTTGTTTATAATTGATTTCTGGATGGACAATGCAGGCTTTGTTAGCGGAAGAGCGGATCAAAGTATGGGGAGGACAAGTTGAGATTCAGCCAAATCCAGGAACAGGATAATAGTGCAGAGTCTATAGAGTCGGATTTATTCCAAAAAAAAGAAGAAGAAAAGAAACAGAGAGGCTGCAGAATACAATCTTCAATTGAAGATAGGAGTAATAACACCTTGTATCCCTTTTTATCACACTGGAAATGCAAATTTAATTGTGCATGACAAGACATGTATGGATGCAGAGATAAGGGGGAATTTTTTAGGAGACCCAACAAATGAGAATGAATACCATCCTAGGAAAGCTAAAAATATGAGTATCCTGCTGATCTTAAAAAGATTATTGGATTAAATGGTCTCCCCAGAAAGTCCATGTAAAAGATGAGTATAAGCTGTGAATTTCCCGAAAGTGCAATACAGCTAGTAGTCATTGGCTCTACACAGTGCAAAAGATGATGACACTCTACTTAGAAAGCTTTAAATAATAATAATTATTATTATTATAAAACACTTCATGCTAAAGATAATGCCAAAGATGAGCATCCTTACCATCCTATCGAACTACTCGAAGAAAAGAGTTCTTTGGATCAGAACTTATTATCATTACTAACTTTCTCTTGAATGTCTCAGTACAAGTCTTTGTAGCATGAACACATTTATCCCTTTTGTCTTTTCTTCTTCTTTTTCTATTTTGGAAATTATTCTTCTTTTGTAGTATATATTATAATCTATATCAGAGTCTTCAGAATGTTGAGTAATTATCCCATTTCAATGAAAGGAACAATCATGAACCAGTTTCACAAAGGGAAAGTCCCCGTCAATCCAATATGGTTAAGGGTGCTTCTGAGGCCATGGCGATCAACAGCTTCATTGGCGGCTCTGAAACCATCCCCATATACTGATGAACCATCCGTCTCGATCTGGTGCTTAAAAAACTCTCCAAGTTTCTTCTCGAAATCAGACTTTGTGCCTTTCTTCTTTGATGAGCTGGAGGATGATGATGACGACGACGATGATGTTGATGTTGATGCAGATGCACCAGGCCCCGCCATGATCTCCGAGTCCAGCCACATGTGCGCCAGCACCTGACAGATGCCCTCTTCGACCGCAGGTTGAAGAGCACGAAATCCTACCAAGACAAAAGTTATAAACTGTTTACTAGCTTATCTCTAAATTTATTCATTACTCAGTGATCTCGACTAAATGGTAATGAGATTCCACAACAAAGGAGGAGTACTTAGTAATGAATAATTGGCACTACAAATGATTATTAATATTCTTTCTCAAACTCGCTGATTAATTAATTGGTGAACAGGGCATTCACAAGCAGAATCATTGAAATTCTGTGAGAGGATCAGAACATCAAGATTGCCGAGACAAAGGTGGGAGAAAAGAAAAAAAGGAACAGTTCAGAAGAACGCCTTTTATCCTCACTGGACTTTGTAAGAGCTTGAGTTTGCAGAAGTGTAATCTCCAAAATTTTATGTTTCTTTAGGCACAGAGATGAATTGTTTAACTTTATAAGTGAACAGGAATCGCATCTATCCAAGAGCATGTGAGCAACAGTAAATTAAGGAAAAACTGTGGAAAATGTAAAACCAAATTCCAACAATATCAATTGACATAAAAAGTACCTTTAAGCCGAAGCCATGCATGCATCATCTCATGAGCCAATATTGACCCTGTCAGCAATCTGCACGAAGAAACATTTATTGATGACAATCAAAAACTTCACAAAAGAAGACAAACTATTCATGGTTTTTTCACAGTTTTAATGGTAAACAATGTAGAGGAAAAACTAGGTTTCTAGGAGAAGATCAAATAAATTTAAGCAGAAGATTTACCGGAAGAACTTGACTAAAATAAATAAGTAGTACCTCGGAAGCCCAAATAATATTAGAATGGCAGTTACTTCACATTGTCGGACTAGTCTGTATGGCTCTGTTATCATTTCTATGATTCTTCTTCCTGGTCCAATTATTGGCCTTCTAAATATCTGTTGAAAATAATTTTTAATAACTATTTAAATTGAAGAATACTTCACAAAAAAAAAAATACAATTTACAATAATTGCAAGATCATATTTAAAAAAAGGCAATTTTTTTGCAAAATCTTACTGTGCTGACAATCTGCTCTTCAGAGAGACAGAGACCTCTGGTTTCAGGGAGGTGATGATGCTCCTGCATTCAATATAATAGAAAAAAAAAAAAAAAATCATATGTAATTATGAAAGAAAACAAAAAAAAGATGATATAAAAGAAAAAAAAAAATCAATATGTTCTAGTAAATTGAAAATCATATGAATAACTTTTACTTGTTTTTCTCCTTCCATGGCTTCATTTAAAGCTTGTCTCTCAACCAAAAGCAACGGAATTTGTTGGTCTATTTTCATATTTAAACCCTCATAGAATTCTTGAATATCAAGGTACAGAGGATGACATTCATAAGTATCCATTATTGCGGAATTCAGACACTCCAGGCAAAGCTTCCGTCCATCATCTAGAGTGATATATTGAACGTCCCTCGGCTAAAATTTCAAAAGAAGAGAGGGCACAACCAGAAAAATCAGCCGATAATTAAGCATCAAGCACAAGACATTACAAAAAGGCACATAAGAACATGCAGAGATTGCAAAGAAGTAAATTGAAAAACCTCCATTCTTTCACAACTGCAACACCTAGGAGTGCCGTCTTTCTCATGAGAAGGGCAATATTTTTGCTCCCAGAAAGGATGGGCACGGTATTCGATGAGACCCTTCTTGCTTGTCGGGATCTGCAGAAAAGTCATTGTCATAGGTTAGCACAATCAAGCACATATATTCTGTTAGAAAATTTCAAGAGATTGAAATACGTATGCCAGATTGTTGCCATCCAACCCCAAACAGCTACAACCAATTACGCATGCCAAATAGTTGCCATCCAATCCCAACAGCTACAACCAATTACGCATGCCAAATAGTCGCCATCCAATCCCAACAGCTACAAACAATTTCTAACTTTCATGGAGTGTACATGAAAAACCAACATTACAAAGCTTCTCGCCAAAAGCCTTTCACGAACAAAGTACAGGTTCATATAACATTGACCAAAGGAAACTTCCATACATAGTTTCAGATTTTGACAATGTTTATATATAAAGCCAACATTAAATATCAGTTAAGCGGGAGCTGTGCAGACTTAAAGGAGGATCCGTAGGGAAAAAGGAGGTAACGACCTTAGCCTCAACTTGGTGGGCTATCTGACTGTAGCATAACAAAAGAATCTTCGAACAAAAGAAAAATACTATTGGGCAGATGTTATCAGAGATACACAACTACAGATACATGCGGAACCTTTTTTGTGTCAGATAGTTTTTTTTTTTCGATCGATCGAGGCCGAGCTGCCTCTTTCTGTAGCTTAGTTTACTTTTGTAATGAATGAAGCGGTAGCATACTATCTTTCTCTCAAAAAAATATCAGTTAAGCTCTACTATTGGAATGAACATAACAGAAACAGAGAAAGAAAATAAAAGAAAGTGATCATCTTATTTGAGAATGCTAAGAGTTCAAAAAAGTATGGAATGACAACTACTTACAAAGTTTTTGCAAACATCACATTTCGGGTGATAAAGCTCCATGTAGCATGACTTATGATACGGGTGATCCCCATGCATTGAGAACTGTGCCAAACAGTCAAAGAATAATGTTACCTTCAACTTGACTTAGAGATAATATATGATTTTTTACTAGTTTACCTACCTCAATATCAGATATTGGTTTGTCGCAAGCATAACACCTGAAACACTCAGGATGCCACACAGAATCCATACAACTAAGAAAGCGTCCATGTTCGATTACATTTTTGCAGCCAGCACATATCCTACACAACGTAGATGAGAGCAAATAAATAAAAAGAATACCGAATTGATAAATGATGGTCCTAGCTGACTAAACTGATTAGTCGAGTAAATAATTCGAAAACAGGCTGAGGAAACTCTCATAAGGGCTCTAGCAAACTAACATGTATATTAAGATAATATCACCTAAATATTAAGACAAACATTTCATAGAAAGATTGCAGTTACTTCCTATCACCACCAGTAAGGTTCACATAACTAGATACTGTCTTTAATGAACCTACGTGGTTGCAGTTTTCCCTCTCTCTCTCTCCCTCTCTACTTTAATGAGGACCTACTCCTAGAATGTCAATAAAAGAAGCCCTATTGCTCAGGTAATGTGTAATGAGGGCAATAATTAAAAAGAAGTTTTAACTCTAAAGTGCAGAATAACACCACATGCTCAAAATCAGGAGAAACATGAACGAATATTTTATGAAGATAGGCCCTCGTACATGTTTATGGCTGCATAGGTAATAGAGACAAGTACAAAATGGCAATCAATTCGAACTGCACATACCTTGAACCACCCAAGGGAAAAGCATATGAGGATGGCTGATATACTTCCTTATTTCGACGAGGAGGAGACTCAGCATACAAACTTTCTTGTACGGCCCTTGCAAGTTGTTCATCTTCAACATCTACGGAAAAAATCAGCACTTTATAGAGTCATACGTGCCGATTAAATTATAGATACATGCTTGAAAATTCAAAAGAAAAACTTGCAATGAGTGAATTGCATAAAACGGCAACAGCTGTTAAGTACAATACTAACCAATTGCCTTCCCTTTGTTTTGCTCTTCTTCTGATAGAGATAAGGCAATAGCATGATCTATATCTTCATTCTCGTCCGGCTGGAGATCCTAAGTGTAACTACTAAAGATTAGGAAAAAATGCAAAACAACGTTTTCAAAATGAAAGTGCGCAGGATGGAAAGCTACTACACCATTTCGGCAAACAACAATAGGGGGGATAAAGGACAACCAATACCAAAACACTGATTCCTTCTAGCAGGAAAATAAGACTGCATACGATAGACAATAACACAGGAGCCTTCATCGCTAACAGAAAAATTAGGCAATTATTAGCGTGGTTTCACTTTATCCGCGGATTCTTTCTTCACTATGTCCCCGCCTCAGAAGAGGAAATACTAAGTGCAGATTGAATTGATTTTATCAGAAAAAAGAATCACTACTCAATTAACATAAATGAATACGAAAAGGGAGAATAAGAATAATGTCACTACAAATGATTTACGGCGTTTGCTTGAAGCCCCGTCATCTACTGACTTTCCATGGTATTGTCCCATCGAAATTTTATTGTTGGAACCTTTAAGTATTCTGTCCAGCCAACCCATGTCTGGAAATGGTTTTGAAACATGAGCAGAATGGTTGATACCTGAATAATAAAACACCGTAAAAGCAGAGGAACTCAATATAGCTTGCTCAACAGCATTATAAAGAATATAGCAAACATAAGAATGTACTTAAATGTGTCATACAGCAAACATAAGAATAAAAAATTTGAAGGATCAGAGTCAGATTCAAATAGCGCCGATGTTCAGATTTTTTACTGCCATAATAGCTCTCAAACATAACGGTTTAACGGCATGAATTTAATTGGTAAAGATTACAGCCGACGGCACGAACCGCTCAATTGATTATCAAGGTTGTGTATTTTCCGGGGACAACAAGAGGATAATTCAAATTATTCTCGTTATTCAACCAACACAATAAAAAGGAATAGTTATTCTGGTCAGGGTCACTTTCAGATAACCTAGCAACAACAAATCTAGCTCCCCTTAGAATAACTCATCCCTGTGATCATTAGAGTTACACTTAATCATGATAATTCACCCTCCTGTATCCTTATGAGGTCAAACTGAAGATAACATTAATTTTGCTCTAAAACTATCCCAAAATAATAGGACAATCCATGAATATGATCACAATCCTAAAATTCCATTGAACCTAGTAGTGATATGCCTTGTGTAAGCATTTCTGAGCATTAATTACCTCTACTCAGCAAAAGACCAAAAGAAACAAAAGAAATTTTGCAAAGATTATGCTATCTATAACTAAAAAACAACTAAATTCCTTGACAGGACTATCTAATTTTAGCCAAAATTATGTTTTTTTTTTAAAAAAAAACATAAAAACAAGCCCCAATAAATTGGAAATAAATAATAAAAACACAAGTAAAAAAACCATCATATCTCATACCTCAAAGAAAATAAGCCATACTTGTCTCTTCAGTCGGAAGCTAATAAATAGAAGAGGAGAAGAAGATGAAGAAGAAGAGAAGAGGATTGAGAAAATTCTGAGAATCTCCTTTATCTGGGACACAGTCACACAGGTAGTATATTTGTGTTTAGATAAAGATCAAGGAAAATGCTACTTGTACACCCGTAAAGTGTGTACATCTCACATCCCCACCCATCTAAGGGTGGGGGTGTGATAAGGGGTCACTTGATGTGACCCGTAAAAAATATCGACATTATTAAAAAGATGAAGATGTAAGATGTACACCCCTTCGGGGTGTACATGTAGCATTACTCAAAGATCAATGGCCAAAAGGGTTGATGTGGACCGGCGTCCGCATAAGTCAAAAGGTGAGGGTTTTGCGCTGCTGTCACCTACGTCACCATAGACCCATAGAAAGATTTCGCTCGCACGGTGCTGCGTCTCTTTCACGGGTATAAGAGCACGAGGATGATGATGATGATGATGATGATGATGATGATGCTCGGTGCAGATGTTGGGCGTGCCATTTCACCGTTCACTGAATAAGAACACTCGAGAGAAATAAGAGAATCAGGATTGGGCGATGCGCGAGCGCCCGCGCGTCGTTCTCGCCTCTCCCGAAAAGTCAAAAGTGCGTTGTCGTAAATTCGTAATCCGTACGCAGAGTTTACTCCACTTTTACTTCATCCATTATCGATTACAATAAGCCCGGCCCGGGATTATGTTAGTGGGCCTTAAATGAGTAACGTAATAACAAATAATGGCTCCTATACAACAACAACAATGTGAATTGTGATAGATACATGCAACTAAAATCTCTCAACTTTTACAATACCACAACACAGCAACAGAGAGGATTCTGATGGATTTGGTACCAGATCTCCGGTAGTCCGTGCTTTTCAGAGAGTGCAGCATAAAAGAAAGGAGAAAGCAGATTCAGGTGCTACCACCAATGCAGGAATAAATATTTCAAACATAAAACACCCACTGAAACATTATTACAGCAAACAGAGTAGAGAACAATGTATATATATATACCTCTTAAGTGGACTCACCTCATTGTGTTTGTTTAAAAGGACCTTTGATATCCAATTATAGACACAAAAACACATGATTTACATCTTATAATTCATTTGATTAGCCTTTAAATAAACTCTCGCCACTACCAGATTATGCAATCGATGTATTACTGAAAAGAAACCAATAGTAGTAAACATCTCGTAAGAGTGTAAGACCATCTAAGGCTTATTGTGTCTGCAGTGTCTGCAGTGGTCCGTGTAATTGTGGGCTTTACGCAGCCGATAAATTAAACGCTGCACCGAAGAATATTCGCTGGATAACGAATTTTCACGGCCTGTTTCTGTAATATCTGTGGACTAGGACAGTTGGATCGTCTATACTCTTTTTATTTTATTTTATTTTGTAGTAGAGTTTATACAAATTATATTTTAATTGGATTAGTGCAATACAAGTAAGTTAAATAAAATTTTTTGGGGCACCAATACTAGGTAGGCTGTAGATAATATATATATATATATATATTTAATTTGATATATTTGAATTCAACTGCTGTAATTAAAACTATACAAAATAGTTAAATAACTTGTATTGACCGATCAAGTACCTTGGGATCCCATTGTCGAAAGATCGAATTCGGAAGGAGGATTGATGGAGCATCATAAGCAAAATCGAGAAAAGATTCGAAGGGTGGCAGGCTAAACTTCTCTCACAGAGAGGGAGATTAATCTTAGTTAACTCGGTACTTTCGAACCTGCCCCTTTACTTCTTCTCTGTATTCAAAGCATCTATTTGGGCAATTCGACGCATTGAATCGCTTCGGAGAGCTTTCTTCTGGAAATGAAGAAACTCTATTTCTGGAGGTAATTGTTTAGTAAGCTGGAAGGTAGTCTGTAGGGAAAGGAGGGATGGAGGGTTAGGAGCTAAGAATCCGAAAAGTATGAACACAGCCCTACCGGTGAAGTGGTGGTGGAGGTTCTTCTCAACAGATGTGTATCCTTAGGGGCCTCTTATCGAAGGACTCTATTACACCCGAAGGATACCTCTCAAGGAAAGGGCATCGTTCAAATCTTACTCTCAGTGGTGACGGAGTGTTTTAGGTACGAGGGAACTTTTTAAATGCAGCATCTCTCGATCGGTGGGGGATGGTGGTCGGACGTGTTTTTGGTCGGATATATGGTTAGGGAGCTCTCCCCTATTAACACAATTTTCTAGTATCTTCGATGCGGTACGCCACAAAACCTGTTGGGTGAAAGATTGCTACGGAGGCAGCGGATGGCGATGGAGGAAAATTCTGTCGGATTTTGTTCCAAGCTCTTTACAAGAGGAGGGGTTGCTACGGAGCCTAAAAGAAACCCTCTCCGGCTTGCACCTCACTAACAGTAGGGACGAATTTAGATGGCGTTGGACTAATTCACAAGTATTCTCGGTCAAATCTATGTATTTCTTCCTGCAAGACAGCGGAGAAGCTGACAGCCGCTTTGTCCAACTGTGGAGTATCAAGATTTCGTTGAAAGTAAATTTTTTTGTCTGGCTGGTTCTAAAACGAAGGGTTCTAACAGTCGACATCTTATTGAAAAGAGGTTGGAGCGGTACCGGAAACTGTGCCCTCTGTTCGGGGACAGAGGAGACAACTGATCATCTTTTTGTAACCTGCGTTTTTTCGAGATCCTTGTTGGAGGACTTGCTTTCAAATAAGCGAGAGGTCCGTAACTGCGTAGCGGTTGATAAGCTCTGGGAGGCGAGTAAACTCAAACAGGGAGCCTTCGGGCAAAGGGAACTTTCAACCATCGCTACAACGTGGTAGATCATTTGGTTGGAACGGAATGACAGACGCATCGAAAACAAGAAACGACTAGTAGACATTCGGTCAGTTCGATCGGCCTGGGACTCGTTTCGTGCTTGATGTATTTTATTTATTTTTTTTTTTTTAGGGGCCTAGTTGCTCCATTTCTATAGCTAAGTTCATTTCCCTATGAATGAAGCGGCAGCAGCCTTTCGCTCAAAAAAAAAAAAAAAACTTGTATTGATCCGAACAGGCCCTTAATGGTTTTGAGAATCCAACACTTATTACTGTTAACTTGATCGCTCTTGTTGTACAGCTTGGAGCTTTGGTATTACACTGCAGTGATCATCGTCGTGGGTTTATTGAAGAATCCTGAGATTCTAGTTGGGGCTATTTCAATCTGGTTAGCATTTAATTTCTTCCACTTCAAATTCATCATTCAGAAACTTCTTTTATGCACATTAGTCCTCATTAACTACATATACTTGTATTGAAAATAGTTGTGAACTTGTGATGCCTCTTATTTTCGTATTTTATATGACAGCATGAACTACCAACTGTGGACACACTAGGCTTCAATGCTGCAGTAAGGTATGCATTTTCCTTTTGAGCTATTTGAAGCAATAGGCATCAAAAGAAACAGTGATATCCACAGGCTAAAGGCAGTGTTTACTCTTTTATTTTACATCGTAAGAGTATCAAATGAACTCAGAGCAACTCATCCAAAACCTGCAAAATTCTTTGTTGTTATTGCGGTTTCTACGTCAGTCTTCATCGGGCTAATCTTTATGATTATAGTTCTCGTCGAAAGGAAGCAACTGCCGAAGTTCTTCATAGTTGTACCTGAATTGATAAGAGAAACCTCAAAATTGGGGTATCTTCTCGGTGCTACGATATTTCTCAATTTTGTTCAGCCTGTACTCTCTGATAATTAATTATACTTCCTGTATTAGACGCTTTCCAAATTTGATAATCTTAAATTTCTAAACTTTTCAAAGTGATGATTTTGTTAGAAATTTTTATTGATATTTGCAGGAGTGGCAATAGGAGCAGGGTGGCAATCCTTAGTTGCATTCACAAACATTGGGTGTTACTATCTTGTTGGTTTGCCTCCAGGGGCTATTTTTGGCTTCAAGCTCAAGCTCAATGCACTAGCAAGATACTATAGGAGACCAAATATTAACATAAAAAGTTGGTACAGTATGGTGAATAGTATTTGATCATTTCTTTGCTATTTGGGTGAGAATGCTAGTTGGTACACTGTTGCAAACAGTTATTCTGGTTGTAATTACCTTCAGAACTAAATGGCAAAAAGAGGTAAGCTATTCTGGATTTTCACACTTTATTGCTAGAAACATGTCAACTGCATGAATTTACTTTTGTAGCTTGGTTATTTTGAGAACAGTTTTAGTTTGTTTATAATTGATTTCTGGATGGACAATGCAGGCTATGTTAGCGGAAGAGCGGATCAGAGTATGGGGAGGACACGTCGAGATCCAGCCAAATCCAGAAAAATAAAAATAAAAATAGTGCACAGTGCTAGTAACGAGCGCACAAATCAAACAAAATTAATTAGCGATCACGACACAAAAGTAAATTCAAAAATACACGACAGAAAAATAACACACAGATTTACGTAAAAAAATTTTTGCAGGATAAAAAACCACGGGCGAAAGAGGATAGTTTTACTATGTCGTAACAAAAAAAAATACAAAGTTTAGATGATCATACAAGATCTCTTTAGGACAAAAGAAAAAAGAACACTAATCTTAACAGAATTTTTCTTAACGGATCTGATCCCGAGTCCTCCGCTTCCACCACATACATCCATAAAATTTGTCGTCGCACCGCGAAATCGTCGGCGAATCGGAATCATAATATCAAAGCGATTTCAAATTTCGAAGTCACATCTAACACAGAGACTATAGAGTCGGATTTATTCCGAAAAAAAAAAGAAAAAAAGAAACAGAGAGACCGCAGAATACAATCTTCGATTGAAGATAGGAGTTATAACACCTTGTTTTCCTTGTTTATCACACTGGAAATGCAGATTTAATTGTCATTGACATGTATGGTACCACAGAATATGGATGCAGAGAGAATTTTGGGAAATTTTTAGGGGACCCAACAAATGAGAATGAATACCATTCCTTGGAAAGCTAAAAATATGAGTATTCATCTGATCTTAAAAAGATCATTGGATTAAATGGTCTCCCCAGAAAGTCCATGGAAAATATGAGTATTAGTTGTGAATTTCCTGAAGTGCAATACAGCTAGTAGTAATTAGCTCTACACAGTGCAAAAGATGATGACATTCTTCCTAGAAAGCTTTAAAACAATAATAATAATAATAATAAATAAATAATAAAACACTTCATGCTAAAGATAATGCCGAAGATGGGCATCCTTACCATCCTATCAAACTACTCAAAGAAAAGAGTTCTTTGGATTAGAATTTATTATCATTATTAACTTACTCTTTGAATGTCTCAGTACAAGTCTTTGTAACATAAAAACATTTATCCATTTTCTCTTTTCTTCTTCTTTTTCTATTTGGGAAACTATTCTTCTTTTGTAGTACATATTATAATCTATTTCAGAGTCTTCAGAATGTTGAGTAATTATCCCATTTCAGTGAAAGGAACAATCATGAACCAGTTTCACAAAGGAAAAGTCCTCGTCAATACAATATGTTTAAGGGTACTTCTGAGGCCATGGCGATCAACAGCTTCATTGGCAGCTCTAAAACCATTCCCATATACCGATGAAGTATCCACTTCGATCTGGTGCTTAAAGAACTCTCCAAGTTTCTTCTCGAAATCAGATTTTGTGCCTTTCTTCTTTGATGAGCTGGAGGATAATGACGACGACGATGATGTTGATGCAGATGCGCCGGCCCCAGCCATGATCTCCGAGTCCAGCCACATGTGGCCCAGCACCTGACAGATGCCCTCTTCGACCTCCGGTTGAAGAGCTCGAAATCCTACAAAGACAAAAGTTATAAACTGTTTACTAGCTTATCTCTAAATTTATTCATAACTCAGTGATCTTGACTAAATTGTAATGAGATTCCGCGGCAAAAGAGGAGAACCTAGTCATGAATAGTTGGCACTACAGATGATCATTAATGTTCTTTCTCAAACTTATTGGTTAATTGGTGAAGAGGGCATTCACAAGCAGAATCATTGAAATTCTGCTAGAGGATCAGAACATCAAGACTGACGAGACAAAAGGTGGGAGGAAAGAAAAAAAGGAACAGTTCGAAAGAATGCCCTTCATGCTCACAGGACTACGTAAGAGCTTGAGTTTGCAGAAGTGTACCCTCCAAAATTTTATGTTTCTTTAGGCACACAGATGAATTGTTTGACTTTTTAAGCGAACAGGAATCACATCCAAGAACATGTGGGCAATAGTAAACTAAGGAAAAACTGTGGAAAATGTAAAACCAAATTCCAACAATATCAGTTGACATAAAAAGTACCTTTAAGCCGAAGCCATGCATGCATCATCTCATGAGCCAATATTGACCCTGTCAGCAATCTGCATGAAGAAACATTTGTTGATGACAATCAAAAACTTTGCAAAAGGAGACAACTATTCGTGGTTTTTCACAGTTTTAATAGTAAACAATGTAGACAAAAAGCTAGGTTTCTAGGAAAAGATCAAATAAACTTAAGCAGAAGATTTACCGGAAGAACTTGACTAAAATAAATAAATCGTACCTCGGAAGCCCAAATAATACGAGAATGGCAGTTACTTCACATTGTCGGACTAGTCTGTATGGCTCTGTTATCATTTTTATGATTCTTTTTCCTGGTCCAATTATTGGCCTTCTAAAAATCTGTTGAAAATGATTTTTAATAACTAATTAAATTGAAGAATACTCCACAAAAAAATATACAATTTACAATAATTGCAAGATCATATTTAAAAAAAGGCAACTTTTTTGCAAAATCTTACAGTGCTGACAATCTGCTCTTCAGAGAGACAGAGACCTCTGGTTTCAGGGAGGTGATGATGCTCCTGCACTCAATATAATAGAAAAAAAAAAAGAAGAAATCATAGGTAATTATGAAAGAAAACACGTGTTCTAGTAAAGTGAAAATCTTAGGAATAACTTTCCTTACTTGTTTTTCTCCTTCCATGGCTTCATTTAAAGCTTGTCTCTCAACCAAAAGCAATGGAATTTGTTGGTCTATCTTCATATTTAAACCCTCATAGAATTCTTGAATATCAAGGTACAGAGGCTGACATTCATCATTATCCATTATTGCAGAATCCAGACACTCCAGGCAAAGCTTCCGTCCATCATCTAAAGTGATATATTGAACGTCCGTCGGCTAAAATTTCAAAAGAAGAGAGGACACAAGCAGAAAAATCAGCCGACAATAATGCATCACAAGCACAAGACATTACAAAAAGGCCTATAAGAACATGCAAAGATTGCGAAGAAGTAAATTGAAAAACCTCCATTCTTTCACAACTGCAACATTTAAGAGTGCCATCTTTCTCATGAGAAGGGCAATATTTTTGCTTCCAGAAGGGATGGGCACGGGATTCGATGAGACCATTCTTGCTTGCCGGGATCTGCAGAAAAGTCATTGTCATTTAGCACAATCAAGCACATAAATTCTGTTAGAAAATTTCAAGAGATCGAAATACGTATGCCAGATTGTTGCCATCCAACCCCAACAGCTACAACCAATTATGCATGCCAAATAGTTGCCATCCAAACCCAACAGCTACAAACAATTTCTAACTTTCATGGAGAGTACATGAAAAACCAACACTACAAAGCTCCTCGCCAATAGCCTTTCACTAACAAAGTACTGGTTCATATAACATTGACCAAAGGAAACTTCCATTCATTGTTTCAGATTTTGACAATGTTTATAATTTTATATATAAAGCCAACATTAAATATCAGTTAAGCTCTACTACTGGAATGACCATAACAGAAACAGGGAAAGAAAATAAAAGAAAGCGATCTTCTTATTCAAGAATGCTAAGAGTTAAAAAAAGTATGGAATGACAACTACTTACAAAGTGTTTGCAAACAACACATTTCGGGTGATAAAGCTCCTTGTAGCATGACTTATGATACGGATGATCCCCATGCATTGAGAACTGCGCCAAACAGTCAAAGAATAATGTTAGCTTCAACTTGACTTAGAGATAATAAATGACTTTTTACTAGTTTACCTACCGCACTATCAGATATTGGTTTGTCGCAAGCATAACACCTGAAACACTCAGGATGCCACACAAAATCCATACAACTATGAAAGCGTCCATGTTCGATTACATTTTTGCAGCCAGCACATATCCTACGCAAAGTATATGAAAGCAAATAAATAAAAAGAATACCGAATTGAGGAATGATGGTCCTAGCTGACTAAACTGATCAGTTGAGTAAATAATTCGAAAACAGACTGAGGAAACTGTCATAAGGGCTCTAGCAAACTAACATGTATATTAAGAAAATATCACCTAATTATTAAGACAAACATTTCATAGAAAGATTGCAGTTACTTCCTATCACCAGTAAGGTTCACATAACTAGATACTGTCTTTAATGGACATATGAGGTTGCAGTTTTCTCTTTCTCTCTCTCTACTTTAATAAGGACCTACTCCTAGACTGTCAATAAAAGAAGCTCTCTTGCTCGAGTAATGAGGGCAATAATTAAAAAGAAGTTTTAACTCTTAAGTGCAGAATAACACCACATGCTCAAAATCAGGAGAAACTGAACGAATATTTTATGAAGATAGGCTCTCGTACATGCTTATGGCTGCATAGGTAATAGAGACAAGTACAAAATGACAACCAATTCGAACTGCACATACCTTGAACCACCCAAGGGAAAAGCATATGAGGATGGCTGATATACTTCCTTATTTTGACGAGGAGGAGACACAGCATACAAACTTTCTTGCACGGCCCTTGCAAGTTGTTCATCTTCAACATCTAAGGAAAAATCAGCAATTTATAGAGTCATACGTGCCGATTAAATTATAGAGACATGCTTGAAAATTCAAAAGAAAAACTTGCAATGAGTGAATTGCATAAAACGGCAGCAGCTGTTAAGTACAATACTAACCAATTGCCTTCCCTTTGTTTTGCTCTTCTTTTGATAGAGATAAGGCAATAGCACGATCTATATCTTCATTCTCGTCTGACTGGAGATCCTACAGATTTAACTACTAAAGATTAGAATAAAGAGCAAAACAAAGTTTTCAAAATGAAAGTGCACAGGCCGTAAAGCTACTACATCATTTCGGCAAACAACAGTATCAAAAACTGATTCCTTCTAGCCGGAAAATAAGACTGCATACAATAGACAATAACACATGAGCCTTCATCGCTAACAGAAAAATTATGCAGTTATTATTGTGGTTTCACTTTACCGGCGGATTCTTTCTTCACTATATCCCCTCCTCAGAAGAGGAAATATTAAGTGCAGATTGAATTGATTTTATCGGAAAAAGAATCACTGCTTAATTAACATAAATGAAAAGGAAAAGAGAGACTAAGAATAATGTCACTACAAATGATTTACGGCGTTCGCTTGAAGCCCTGCCAACTACTGACTTTCCCTGGTATTGTCCCTTCGAAATTTTATCGCTGGAACCTTTTAAGTATTCTCTCCAGCCAACCCATCTCCGGAAATGTTTTCGAAACATGAGCAGAATGGTTGATACCTGAACAATAAAACACCGTAAAAGCAGAGGAACTCAATATAGCTAACTCAACAGCATTATAAAGAATATAGCAAACATAAGAATTTACTTAAATGTGTCATACAGCAAACATAAGAATAAAAAATTTGAAGGATCAGAGTCAGATTCAAATAGCACTGATGTTCAGATTTTTTACTGCTATAATAGCTCTCAAACATAACAGTTTAATGGCATGAATTTAATTGGTAAAGATTACAGCCTATTGATAATCAAGGTTGTGTATGTTCCGGGGACAACAAGAGGATAATTCAAACTATTCCTGTTATTCAACCAACAAAATAAAAAGGAATAGTTATTCCGGTCAGGGTTACTTTCAGATAACCTAGTAACAACAATTCTAGCTCCCCTTAGAATAACTCATCCCTGTGATCATCAGAGTTACACTTAATCATGATAATTCACCCTCCTGTATCCTTATGAGGTCAAACCAAAGATAACATTAATTTTGCTCTAAACTATCCCAAAATAATAGGACAACCCAAGAATATGATCACACTCCTAAAATTCAATTCAACCTAGTAGTGATATGCCCTGTGTAAGCATTTCTAAGCAGTAATTAGCTCAACTCAGCAAAAGACCAAAAGAAAAAAAGAAAGTTTGCAAAGATTTTTCTATCTGTAACTAATTCAAGCAAACCAATCATTTCTACAGTTAAGAGAGAACCATGAAGCTCTGAGTTTCCTAAACTCCAAAAAAACAAATAAATTCCTTCACAGGGCTATCTAATTTTAGCCAAAATTTTATTTTAAAAACAGAACATAAAAACAAGTTCAGTAAATTGGAAATAAATAATAAAAACACAAGTAAAAAAACCATCATATATCATACCTCAAAGAAAATAAGCCATACTTGTCTCTTCACTTAGAAGCTAACAAATAGAAGAGGAGAAAAAGAGAAGAGGATATAGAAAAAATTCCAAGAATCTTCCTCTATCTGGGATACAGGTAGCTTAAACCCAAAAGGGTTGACGTGGACCAGCATCCACACAAGTCAAAGGGTTGACGTTGACGGGTCTAAATTGGGCCTAATCTTTATAGTCTGTTGGCCCAGCATGGTCCGGCCCACGACAGGTCTGGACCGCTCCGGGCAGTCCCCAGCTCCCAAATTTTTGACTGTTGAGAGAGTATTTTGATCCTAAACATATTTAATATTATAAAAGTTTAAAATTTTTAAAAATTTTATAAATTTTTTTTAAAAAATTTTTGTAACTTTTTTACTAATATATTATTTTAAAAATTAGTTTGTTAATTTTAATTTTTTTAAAAAAAAATTATATAATTTAAATAAAATTAATAAATAAAAAAATAATGAATCAGTCCGAAGCCCGGCCCATGCCGTTTGGGCTGGGGGGCCGTGCTTAGCGGGAGGTCCAAGAACTCTGGCCCGGCACGACTTTAGGGAATCAGTCAAAAGCAATGTTGTCGTAAATTCGTAATCCGTACGTAGAGTTTACTTATGTTAACGTAATAACAAATAATGGCTCCTATATGACGACAACAAGATTGTGAATTGTGATAGACACACAGCTTAATTGTTCATCTGGTGGTTTTTCGCTGCAGCAGAAGCACCAAAAGTTTATTTAACTTCCTAGTGCACCAAAAGCCACAAACTACTTGTTTAACAAACATTTTCCTGCAACAAATATAGATACATGCAACTAAAATCTTTCAACTTTTACAATACCACAACACAGCAACAGAGAGGATTCTGATGGATTTGGTACCAGATCTCCAGTAGTCCGTGCTTTTCAGAGAGTGCAGCATAAAAGAAAGGAGAAAGCAGATTCAGGTGCTACCACCAATGCAGGAATAAATATTTCAAACATAAACACCCACTGAAACATTATTACAGCGAACAAAGTAGAGAGCAACGTATATATATACCTCTTAATGGACTCACCTCATTGTGTTTGTTTAAAAGGACCGTTGATAAGGTGGCAAAAATCAACAGAACCAGCTTGTACTTTACAAAAGTAGTGAAAATTTTCCCTTTTATCATAACAATCCAATCAGCCGCAGAAGAACACATGATTTACATCTCATTTGATTAGCGAAAAGAAACCAATAGTTGTAAACATCTCGTAAGAGCCTGAGATTCCAACTACTTGGGTGTTGATTTTTCAGCAGATCTGCAGAAAAAGGAAAACAGATAATGTAAAATCACATTTAAGAAAAGAAAACCAAGTTCTTCCCAGTAATAGTTTTCACAATAACAATAACATTTAAGAGCCTGAATCCAAATGAAGGACTTATCATCTAAATAGGAATATGTAGGAACTGTGCTCCATCCTTTTTGTGTGCGTGGGTGTGAAACGGAACTTCGTTTGAAGTTACCCGAATTTCCCTCCAAAATCCAATTATAAACTCTGATAGATTCAGAGAAAAGCTCAAGGACAACTCAAAAAAGCACATGAATCTTAGACATACTCACATCTATAAACGAATATAAATAATAAATCGAGCACCCAGATCTAATCGAAGGGATTGTTTACTTTGCGGCGGAGGCGGATTCCTCTTCGAGCCAATGGCGGATGTGGCGGACGTTGCGGCGGAAGATGGAGGCGGATTGCTTGACGTCGCCGCGCTCACCCCTACCACCGTCAGTATGAAGTTCGTTGACGCCATTGATTCCTCTTCTTCTTCTTCTTCTTCTTCTTCTCACCAAACCCTAGCTAGCTCTTCTTCTCGTTTCAGAGGAAAAGTAAACTAAACTACGGTGTCTACAGTGTTCCGTGTAATTGTGGGCTTTACGTAGCCCATAATTAAACTCTGGGCCGAAGAATATTCGCTGGGTCTCGAATTTTCACTGCCCATTTCGGTAATGTCTGTGGCCTGTGGGCTAGAAAAGTTGTATCGTTTATATATAGAGCAATGCTACGTGTACACCCCCAAAGGGGTGTACATCTTACACCCACCCATCTAAGGGTGGGGCGGTCACTTCACAAATTGTGAAGTGACCCCTCACCGCACCCCACCCATTGGATGGGTAGGATGTGTGATGTACACCCCCAAATGGGGTGTACAAGTAGCATTTTCCTTATATATATCTATATTTTTATACATATATAATTTTAGAGTTGAGAATAACTTGCATCGTGCCATCCTCAACTTTTTTTTGATTTTTGTGAATTATCTATTAGAATGATATTCTGATTTTTTTTTTTTTTTGTGATGTAAATGTTGTTGTACTTTTATTATTTAGAGAGGACAAAAAAATGTTATTATTTTTTTTTAGATTTTATTTTATCTATATATTTTGTAAAATATTTTTTAATATTTTAATTAATAATTTATTTTTTTATGTGTTTATTTTGTAAAATATTTTTTAAAAAATTAATTAATTTTTTTTTGAGTGTTTTTTAAATTGTTTCTTCAACATTTATTTTATAAAATATATTTTAAGAGTTTAATTATAAAAGTTTATATAATATTTATTTTATATAATATTTTATAATAAATTATTTTTTATTATTCTTTTTAATAAAATTTTAAAGAATATTTCTCTTATCTTTTTTTCTTAATAAAGTCTTATAAAATCTCATAAAATTTTTTCACCAAGTATTTTTTTATTTTGTAAAAAAATTATATATTTTAATTCAATCTAAGAAGGTAAATAAATTTTTATTTATACTTCCAGCAATAATTATATTAAGTATAAATTATCTTTATACTTCCAGCAATAATTATATTAAGTATAAATTTAGTACTATAAATTAAAAATATGATTCTGAAATATCAAGATAAAGTTCAAATTTACCACATTTAATTCAGTCGCAAAGAGTTTTTCTTTTAAATATTTTTTTAAAACACTAATCAAAATAGTATGTTAACTAATTGTACAATGCCTAAATCCTAAATTATCACATGAAAATTTTAAGTTATCTTAATTGTTTAATTTGATAATTTAGAAATTTCCTCACCACCTTTCTCGGACCGCGTTAACTCGGCCTTACTCGCCACTCGCTCAAAGGAGAACGATGGGAAAAAGGCGGAGAGGAGGAGCTTGAAATCCTAATCTCCGATCCCTCGCCTCTTGATCTCCTTCGATCAACAATGTCGTCGTCCTCCTCCTCGATGCTCAACAGCATCTCCATCTCCGTCTCCGACGATGACGAGTTCGCCGGAAAGATGCGCGTCCGCATCCGCCACAAGCACAAGAAACCCGGCCATAACCACCTACGGCGTCGCGAGATTCTCCGGAGAGCCCTAAGGGCGGTGGTGCGGTGGTGGCCATTCCTCCTCTTTCTCCCCGCGATCGCGTTGCTCCTCTTCGAGAGCTCGAAGCTGGCGCGGAGGCCCCGGGACGAAGGGGCTAAGCCGGATCCAGTCACCGCCGCTAGGGTTTCGACGTCGCGGAGCGAAGAGTCCCGATCGGATCGCGTCACCGTCTCCGGAGAGTCGCTGGGAAATCTAAATCGCCTCGATCACACCACCAGAGTCGTCAATGGCGTAAGAGAGCGTAAGACACCTCGAATCTATCTCTTTTTCTTAATGTAATGGAGTGGTTTGGGTTGCAATGCGTGAGCCAATTTTGAAACCGAAGATTGCAGTGTGGATGAGATAATTTTTGTTATACTCAACTTGAAAGAATTTTATGTTATAATACTAGCATTTAGCAATCTAGGATTGTTTGGATTTTATATTATCAATTGAGTAACCTTATGAATTAGTTTATTTTAAAATTTTGTTCAATTAATTAATGTAGAGAGCTGACTTTGTTATCTTACCTACGGTCGGATCGAAAAGTGCGAAATTGTGGGATTGGTATGAATGTTTAACAAGTAATTTGTAATGTATTATGCTACAAGTGAAGATCATACTTAGTGTAGGCAAGTTGATTGCTAGAGAAAAAGGAACAAATTTTAATTCATTGCTGAGTCGTGGAGTCCAGAAAATTTTATTGATTGTACCATTAGGTATCGTTTGGTAACGGAATAACCAGAACTAGCTATTCTGGGGATAGGTATAAAGTACGGAATAAGAGCGAAAAAGCGTTTGGTTCGGTTCCAGGGATAAGAGATTTTGTGTTTGGTATGAGAATGAGGAATAAGAAGAATAAAGAGGTTGTGATGATGAGAGTGTATTGGGAAGGAAAAGAGAGAGAGGAGAGAGAGGGATTTGTGATGATGAGAGTGTATTGGGAAGGAAAAAAGAGAAAGGAGAGAGAGGAATTTGTGATGATGAGAGTGTATTGAAAAGAGAGAAAGGAGGGGAGGAGGAATAGTTTAATAAAAAAAAAAATTATAAAATAATAGATAAGAACTGTTGTTCCAGCTTATTCTGCTTGTACTAGAACTACTGTACCGAATAATTCTTGGTGCGTTTGGTAGAATAAGGGGGATAAACCTCTTATTCCCGGTTCTAGCCCCGAAATAAACGGTGCCTTACTAAATTGCAATTCCGCATAGATCTTCCTCTCTTAACTTGTATGAATTTTGACTCAAATAGAATATGCTGATTATGTTCCCCTGAGTTGACCAACTCTATTTATCCACTCTTTCTTTGGAGCTGTGAGGAGTTAAGGAACTATATCTCCTATAGCTGAAGGGAGACATTGTTGCTGACCAATTTGGCTAACCGTTGTGATATGACTATACATACAGCTTCAGCTTTGCACTAACATTGTTTTTTTTTTTTTTCAAATTTGCTAACACAAACATTTCAAATTTCTATCATGGCCATTAACCTTCTTGCTCCATGTTGCTATGCATATAACATGTTCAGATTTTTATTGCTATTCCCATTATTAACGATTTCCTGTTCAAGTTCTTTATGTTCTTCACTTTCTAAATTTTAGTTGAAACTAAAATTGAAGGCAAATATATTGCTTATTGATTCTTTTCTTGCATTGCCAGCTTGCTTAAAGATGCTAAGTACTGAGAAATTGGAGAATCTGGATTTCCCAGCAACTGCAGAGCCCAATTTTCCCATAAGGAGAGTTGTTTATAGATCAGACTACCGTAAACATCACACCGTCGAAGCCAATGCTACTCATTTTCTGGAGCAAGTAAAGGCTACAAGGTTTAACTTGTTCACTGGATATCAATCACTTCATGAAAGAGAAGCAAATTTCAAGGTTCATCGTGCTTATGTAATGACTTCTTCTTTTTTTTTTTGACATTTTATTTAATATTAGCTGCAATTTGACATTCAGAATCTTGCAATAGATTGTCATCCTCCTTTTATTTGCCTTGTCTGTTTCTCTATCATAACATTTATCTGCATGTATGACTGTTTCAGGTGAATGAAACTGCTGTGGTGCATTGTGGTTTTTACAGTGATAATGGAGGCTTTAAAATTTCTGATGAAGACAAAAAATATATGAAAACGTGCAAAGCTGTTGTATCCACCTGTGCATTTGGTGGCGGTGACGATCTTTACCAACCTATAGGCATAACAGAGGCATCTATTAAGAAGGTAGCTTTAACTAAATTTTGATGATTGGTAAACGTTTATATTTGGTTGCTTATGCAAAAATTGTTCTATTTCACAGGTATGCTATGTGGCCTTCTGGGATGAAATCACTCGCGTAGCTCAGGAAAAGGAAGGAAAAACCATTGGTGATGACAACATGATTGGTAAATGGCGCATGATAGTCATTAAGGATCTTCCTTTCTCTGATCAAAGATTGAATGGGAAGATACCCAAGGTAAACTAAGTTCCTTTTCATTTCCCGTGCAAGTGCCCGCGCACGTGTGCACAAAAACAATGATTTATGCTTTTAGGGGTAGTAGCCTTCTTGTTAATTATATTGATTGTGTGGAACACAAAAAATCCGTTTAGGCTTTAGATACCCTTTAGTATTTTGCAACTTTTGCATTCTTAACCTTGAGAATTGACTTCTACATTATTGACTCAGCCGATCATTCATTTTACAAATTCAATGGTTTCCTTGGTGGGATCTGATTAGATTTTACTTTGGCTGAACATTTATGAAATTCTCTTCTTCAGATGCTGAGCCATCGCCTTTTTCCTGAAGCACGGTATTCAATCTGGGTGGACTCAAAATCTCAGTTCCGAAGGGATCCAATAGGTGTGTTAGAAGCGCTTCTTTGGCGAACAAATTCTGTCCTTGCTATTTCTGAGCATGGAGCACGAAGTAGCTTGTATGATGAAGGGAAGGCCGTTGTTCAAAAGCACAAAGCAACCCCCGAAGAGGTGGGAGTGCAATTAAATCAGTATCGTCGAGATGGGATTCCTGATGACAAAAGACTGAAAAATGGAAAGAAAGGTTAGCTTCTAATCATAACTAGTTAGCCGGTCTATAACACTATTTGCCTATTCAATATCTTCGCAATTATTGTATACTCTCCCATCCCCGAAGGAGGATACTTGGGGCATGTTTGCTTCCGTGGAAACTTTTTGATAGAGTTGCTCAAAAAACCACTAATAGCTTTTGATGTGCACCTCTCTAACAGTTTCTCAGAGTAGCTGAAGCAGAAGCTTTAAATTAAAGAGCTTTTGCTTTTGGCCCCCAAAAGCTTACTTAAGCTCTCGCTAGGCCAAAAGCGCTAGACTTACGGTTGTGAAAACACCCGGCAGCATCTTGTAGCAGAGAATCTGTTCCATAAGCTAGACCAAATGGGCACCTAATCTAAACTGACGCATTGATGCTGTGTTGCCGCATTGCAGCTCTTGCCGAAGCATCTATTATTGTGAGGGAGCACACGCCGTCAACAAACCTTTTCATGTGCCTTTGGTTCAACGAGGTAGTTCGATTCACATCTCGGGACCAGATCAGCTTTCCCTATGTCTTGAGGCGGCTACAGATGCCGGGAATCAACATGTTCCCTGTATGCACTCGAAAAGATCTCGTGAACAGTATGGGCCACAAGCAAAAAGTGAAGCCTCTTTTAAGACAGTTTAGTTGAGAATCTGAATCTCTCTCTCTCTCTCTCTCTCTCTCTCTCTATCTCTTTTGTTGTTTCTAATCATTCATTGGCAAATAGCATCTCTAACCCATAATTTGCATGTAATGATTCTGCTTATTACTCTCCCTCCAAATGGTCCACATTCTTCATCTAGTTGGTTGATGTAATTTTGTTCACAATGATTTATTTAACTCTCTACTAGGATAATTTGCCTTAAGAGGAGACCAACGTGTCCACTAACATGTAAGGCTTGATGCTCCTTTCTCGTTGGCTGTAAATCTGTAAACAATTTCGCCAGTTACTTACATAGATATCATGGTTTTAGTTTACAACTAGGATCACATGTAATGTGATTGGAGATGCCAATTTGTTTTCAAGCATTTGGACAACACATGCAGAAATGGTGCGTGCTACTCAGTTCCATAATGAAAAAGGTGACTGTATAGTGACAAACCAGCTTTTCTTTCAATTTTAAACTCGAAATCGTTATCCGTAGAATAATATATAAGATCTAGAGGGTACAAGGGCCGGTTTATAATTTAAGGGTTAGGTCCCATTGGAAGAACATGCTGTACATATTTCCCATTAGAAGTTTTGAAGAGACCTGCAGCATGAGCTGCATGTCTGATTCTCACTTTAGGAATTGTGCAACTGTGGTGCGGCTACAGCTTTTGCAGAAACATTTCTCAAACAAAGCTATTGAAGAACATGCAGCTCCTAACAATATTTTTCCAACAGCATCGCCCCAGCAATTGTGATTAAAAATTCAAACTGTAGCTTATCTATTCGAGACCAATAGTCAATTTTTAATTTTAGCCTTTTTCTATAGGGAAATTATTAACATCATTGCAATCTTCTTTAGGTTCCTCACCAGGACGTTCTTTGGTTGCTCGTGTCCTGCAAAGGTCCAACGTAATTTATGTACATATTAATGTTTGTTCAAATTTAGCTTTTGATAAAGGTGGTTCGTGTTAAGTCTCACCCGGATTTTTGGCTGAGAATCTAAGCACTTTTCTTTTTTCCATGTCCTCTTTTTCGCTTTTCCTTACGCTGTTTTACAATTTCATTATCAATTAAGAACAACACACACCAAAAGAGATTAAGCTCCCTCCTTCAAAATGCGACGATATTCTTTTGTCTCTAATTACGTTTTGGCGATATTTAGAATTTTTTTTTTTTTTTTCAGTTGTTACATTTTCGACCCTTTTTTTCACTAACTATTTTGTAAACAAACTATAATTGAAAATGTTTTATCATTATAAAGACTATTTGCTTACGAGTATATACAGAGAGGTGGATTGGAGGAAGAAAAATTAAGCCTATATCATCAACTTAATTACTACCTTAGTTATGAGTATGATCTTTGTTGATCATAAAGAGAGTGGATTAATTCTCTTGGCTTTTAACCTGTAAAATATAAAATACAAGAGCCTATATAGGTGGACCATGTGATGCTACATACTAAAAATCACATAGAATGTGGTTAAACTACACATGGGCATCTTCATGGATCTCCATCTCCGCAGGATAAAGTGTTAGCTCATCCATGCATGGTTTGACCATTACCAAAGTTTTCCATCTGCAGCTCCATTAATTAATACACACAACTGAGAGCAGGCCTGTCGAATTTGTAGTTATATATCTTGTATATAGTTGTTGGGGTATGATCAGAACAAATAATTTATTTCAATATATAAATAATTCTACAATAATTGAGCCCATTGTTCTTAGTGAATTTTCACATTAGGTACCATGTTATTAAACTGACTTAAGAATATTTCTCCAGTGTATGGCTACAACGTAAAGATCGAGCCTGGTGCATGGTTATCCCTAGAATGTCACACTATATTTTTAACATTATTTTCTGACAATTCGATCGGTGACCATACTAAACCCCAATCCTCCAGCCAATATGCATGGTAAGCTCTCCTGATCATGCTTGTGTTAAAATACAATGAACATGTAAAGCTCCAAAACTCGAGTTGTGACAAAAAGACCAACTCTTTTTTATTTCTTTAACCAGCCACCCCGCCCCAACAAAAGGGTTTTTACAAAAAGGTGCAGTTTTTTATCATCACAGGTGGAAAGTGGTGCGTGTGCGTGATGCTGATCACTTGGCCCACAAATATATGTTTTCTTTAGCCTTGGTATCATACCAAAACCCCTAAATCCATGAATCATTAAGAAATGGATGCTTAATTAATTTGACAATGCATTAATTAAACCTCACCAGGACAACATATATAGGCTTCCTGGGCTCCTCCAGATATTATTATTAATCCCAAAGTAATGTGAGGAAAAACCCAATTAATAGAGAAAACCACACTGCACCAGGTCACTAAAATTAGAAACTCTTCCACTAATGTGTTTCAGATCATATTCAAAAGACATTTCAGACACCTACTTAATTTTAATAAATCAAACATTGATATAACTTGAATTAAATTAGATTGAGAGGTATGGGTGAACTGCATGCAATAATTTCTTGGTTCCTTTTGAATTATAGCTGCTTCTTTAATCCCTCGCTTTCGTCCCTTTTGAGAATTGTCTTTTGTTCTTTTACTACCTTTTAAAAGTCGAATACATTCTTTGGACAAAACAAGTTTTTATCAAAATATTAATAGAACCTAGATTATTAGTGTCTACTATATAATATATTGAAATAAATAAATGGTTGTTGTTATTTTATTTGGAGTTGTTAGGCGTGTTACTAAATTATGGTGTTTGCAATGCTATAGCACTATTAGTTGCAACCACGTCCCAACACAAATTATTGTTCTTCTAAAAGAAATTGGAGTAGTACATATATTTTCTTTGTCGATGGAGACGTGCTAATATTTTATAATTTTCGCGTAAAATTTCAAAAAGATTATCAATTATTGTTAGGTGTTGAAATTTGTAGCTAAGTTTGGCAAGAAAAACGAAGGTATTTAGAAGACAAGGTGATTTAACATTATTTACATTGCTCATTATTATTATTATTATTATTATTATTATTATTATATCTTATGTATTAGAAAAATTCAAATTAGTCGTACGTGTAAGATTCCTGATATTTAGTCCTATTTGTAAGAAAATTGTGTAGATATCACAATGGACGTGCGCGACTTTGAGGACTAATACAATTAAATAAAGTATTACCTGTTCATATATAGCCCAACTTACACAACCATTTTTAATTTCATTGTAGGAAGAAAAATTGAGACACTAATAATAAGTACTCAAAAATTTAAGAGTAAAATCTGAAAGTATGCAATTGCATGCACCTTAAAACTTCGAGTTTCAAATTAAAGCTTGTAATTCTGATCATCTTCAGTCTAAATGGTAGAAATTAAAATATGTATTGAGAATGGTATTAAAATTTCTTCGGGCGTGTCAAAAAATTTATTAATCAGTATTCAAGATTCCGAGTTTTAAGTCAGGTTATTTCATATTTTTAGCTAAAATTTATTTTTTTAAAAATAAAATAAAATGAAAAAAAAAAAAAAAAAAAAAAAAAAAAAGGCTTTGCCCCAACTGGCTCAAGTTTTCATGTATTTTTTACAAAGCTGCTATTTAAATGATTTATGCGCAGAAACATTAATAGCCCTTTAATGAACACCCCTCATAGATTAATTTCTCAATATTTAAACAGAAGTGATAAATTGAAAATTCTGCTGCTATAATTCATAAACTTGTTTCAATTTCCTATCATTTCACTGCTACTTCTGAGAGAAAGAGAGGCAACACCAAATAAATAAAAAAGCAGTTAGTTATTTGGTCCCTATCAATCTGGTCCTAGTCAAGAACAAAACCTAAACCAAAACCAAAACCAAAACTATCTTTTCTACCTGCCGTTCCTGCTACTACGTGACTCCATGAAAAGATCTGCCACCTATTTATTCTACTTCTTAAACATTTTAGAATATACGAAGGTCAAATGGGGCTTTTTATGGCACTCAATTGAGTGCTCGTGTATGCGTATGTACCTATAAAGGCTCCATGTTAGGCTAATAAACCTTTCACATATTATTGCCTAAATATTGCTTTAGTATGTATTGGTTGGTGCTTTGGATCTCAGTGGGAGAAGAGACTTTGATACACCCATTTTTCTCCTAACTTACACTGTGTGAGTTCATTTTCTATCTTTTTCCTCTTCAAAATTCATCCCTTTTTTTCAACTGATTTTGATCATTTTAGTATGTAAAATTACCCATTAGTGAAAATAATTTATGGTAATGTTGTAGATACTTTAAATATGCAAATGGAAATTGGAGGAAACCATGAGATTAAGATGGAGGCTAAATGCCACAAGCCCTCCTTTTTGAAGCCAGTGAATTCCAACAAAATATCTTCAAGGAATAAGTTCTCAAATAGGTGAGTGAATGATATTTACTGTTACTGGGGATGAATTTCACATATTTATCTAAGAAAAGTTATAAGTTTTCTGAATCTAACTTTTTTGACTTTATTGTTTGTGTGTGTGTGTGTGTGTTTACAGTGATTCTGATGAGAGAGTTAGGGAAGATGTGTTGGATTCTTCATCAAAATTGAGCCACCATTCTAAGCTGGTAAAGCTCTTTATGATTTGGAACACTAGGAACTGCTACAGTTGTACTAAAACACAGGACATTAAGTTGTTTATAATTTATAATTTATATACAATTTTTTTTTTTACTTGTTTGTTTCCATGTAACTTACCGAATTTTGGTCTTTTGATGAGTTCCTGAGTTACAGTATAATGAGTTTTTATTGAATTTCTCATTTACTATGACTTTTTATCGCCGCAGTTTGTATTTGATAGAGGAATAAGGGGCAGAGTGATTCCTCATCAGTTAATAAGCCTAATGTTATTTCCAAAGATGAGGTGCTAAGATGAACTTAACTAGTTGTGCACTTGTGCTATGCTTGCCAGGATAGCGAAAGTATAAAGGGCCGTTCCGACATCGCGAAGAAACCATTGCCTAGTTTGGAGCTGCAAAGATCATTGAAGCATGAGGTATGAAACCAAGCCCGCGAATCTAGTACAAAGCATTAGCACTGGAAGATGTGATTCTTTATGAAATACTGAGCATAGTAGAGTAACTCTCTTTAATTCAGGCAACTGAAGTAGATTTACGATTGCTTTCTTCTCAGTGGCTTTTTGTGTTTCGTTGCGTTTCAGATTATACTACTCGAGCAACGACTACAGGACCAGTTGGTCGTGCGTGGCGCTCTAGAAAAGGCTTTGTTATATAGGCCTTCTGCGATTCGTTTGTCAAATGATATCTCAGTGCCAAAGGTCAGCCTTTTTGTCGCTTTTAACTTGAAAAGGTCTCATTTTACTTTCTTGTATAAAAAGGAAATTCGGGAAGTTATGTTCAAAAAGTACCTTGGAAGAAGAAGGATGTTATTAGATATGAGTCACTCATGTATAAGATGCTTCAATATGTGCATAAGCCCAATAACAACCCTTTTAACAGAGAACCGATGGTCGATTTCAGAAAACGTCATAAATTCTTAAGGTTGGAATGATATTATTATTCACTAACACCTCCGAAACTCTCTTTACATCACACTACTATGTACATGGATAGTAATTAATATATTGCAATGTGAATTCTAGAGCATTGACCATTTGAATCAATGCTTTCATTACACTGGTTTGTTGCATCTCTTCTGTCGGAAAAATCCTAATCTGTCAACTGTCGACTCTTTCTTCCTTTTTAACTAACCGACTAATCCAAATTTGAGGTTTCAGGCCACAGAGGAACTGATAAGGGAGATTGCTTTACTAGAATTAGAGGTTATGCACTTGGAGCAGTATCTCCTCTCGCTCTACCGAAAAGCTTTTAGTCAGCAAATATCAACCTTATCTCCGACTAATAAGGACACATCAGAGCAGCCTCTGACTGCTCAGTCATGGCAATGTCAAGAAACCACAGAAAATGTCAACTCATCCAAAAGAGAAAGTCCAGCTATTCTCTCTAGCAGTAGACAAATTCCGAAGAAGCCGACTGATCTGCCAGCAAAACACTCTCCTGTAATTTGCCAAGAGAAGCAGCAAGAAGGCCCTCATGTTCAGCGTAGCCATTCTTCACTCTCACAGCGTGCGGGTTGTTCGGCTAGAATATCTCCATCACAAGAAAGCCTCAAAAGAGCTCTTCGCTCATTCTATTCACAACCTTTACCTTTTCCTAAGGTAGGCGACTTAATGGTACTGGCTTTCGTTTTGGAGTTCTTTGAGCTTATTTATCCCCGGTTGAGATTACGCATAAGTGCTATTTGAGTAAAGTTCTTTAAAAAAGCGTTGAACTCTTTTTCATTGAAATCTCCTCAATAGCTATCCTCTGCAGTAGAAGCAGAAGCTCAAATTTGAAGCTTATGCTCTGGACCCGAAGAGCTCATTCACCTTCCAACCATATCAAAAGCTACAGAGTTTTTTGTTTCCCAAATGTCTAGTTTTCAAAGGCTTCTGGTTTCCGGAGTGAGAAGCTGTTCTAGAAGCCAGGTTAAACAGGCACTAAATGTTGCTTCTGATATTGATTTGTGCTGCACAGGAAGGTGAGAATTCAAATTCAAGGGCGGTGAGCTTAGCTGATCATCTTGGTACAAATATAGACGATTACATTCCTGACACTCCTAGTAGAATTTCAGAGGATATGGTTCGGTGCATGGCTGCAGCATGTTACAAGCTTTCGGATACACCTTTGGATCGTCATGGCCCCTTATCATCTCCTACTTCATCCTTCTCGTCAATAAATGCATTTTCTCCTCAATTCATTGGAGATATGTGGAGTCCAATGCACAGAAAAGAATCTATTCTTGATACTTGGATGATCAATGCATTCGGGATAGAAGGATCGAGAGAATTCACCGAATTCACCGGACCATACAATGCCTTGTTCGAAGTGACTTCAATTTCCCAGGACCGTCAAAAATTGAGAGATGTTGAAGATTTGCTTAGAAATTACAAGTGAGTAATTTAATTCAAGCCCAAGTACTATGTCTATTCCAGTTTAATCACTATTTTTGTTAGAAAGTAGTCCTGCTGAAAAGATATTTTTATCAACTGATATATATTTGATGATGGACTCAACGGCTATTTTTTATAAGCTAATATAAAAGCCATCTATCTTATCATATCAACTCTGTAGTGTTCACTTCATTTTGTAATACATTGGTTGGTTATTAGTTGGAGATGCAGTGTACAACTCACTGACCATTCACATCATTAAAGAGTGAATTGGTAATACAGAAATTGGCAATCTGTTATTCTCCTGATCAGTTCAATAAGCTTAAATTGAATGCCCTCATTTCAGGTCAATGGTTCAGCGATTGGAAACAGTTGATCCGAGAAAGATGAAGAATGATGAAAAGCTTGCCTTTTGGATCAACATACATAATGCTTTGTTAATGCATGTAAGGATTCTTCATTATCCATAAAATCTCGGTGAAGAAAACTTTTTACTAAGCTGCACTTTTTCTGCCACTTCTGCAGGCATATTTGGAACACGGCATTCCATCAAATAACTTGAAAAAGATGTCTTTGCTCGTGAAGGTACGTAAACATAGTATTGAAACGTTCGTCTTTTGTCCGTCGTACTACTATCTTATGCACATAAGATGAATAACATGTCTATACAGAACGATAGTAACTATATTGTTTACCGCAGGCTACATGTATCGTAGGTGGCCACTCCATAAATGTTGCCACGATCCAGGGTTTGATTCTCGGATGCCATACACACTGTCCAGGACAGGTACATTCGCAACTTTCTTAGCTTCCAACTGCATGTTAAGATGTCATAATGCAGTTGAGTTTTTCAGCATTAGCAACTCTTCAAACTTCATATATTAGTTTAAAAAAAGACACCTGTTGGTCTTAAATAACATTCTAAGTAACATTGTAAAAGTTGATTAAAATTGTTACATGGAGGCGGTGACTTCGATGAATGTTTCTAGAGAAAAATACGAGTCCATAAACATAATAACTTGAGTACTATCCTGCAGGATATTGTTCTGTCTACTGATTAAAACTAAAAATATTGTTATATTGGAGTTATACCTTCAGATTAAGTACTTCTTTTTGTAGGTTAAAATATTTCTTTTCCACTTCTTCTTGTAGTGGTTACGCTTGTTACTGCATGTTCGGATGAAGAATAAGGCAGGAAATAAGTTGGGAGACTATGCTATTGAGCAATATGAACCTCTTTTGCATTTTGCACTTTGCTCAGGAAGCCATTCTGATCCTGCGGTAAGTTTTTTTAATCGTACATATCTTTCGTACGTCTTTTATTGCTTCAAATAATCACCTATAACTCAGAAGTGAGAATTACGCTGAAATGTAAATTATATATGTCCTGGACAGAGCTTTTGTAGAACTGTCCAATCCATCAACAATTTTTTCTAATATGAGTGTGTCTACTGTGATCATATGACATTAACATGAATTATGCAGTTAACAGACCATCTGATATGATTTTAATCCCTAACAACATTATGAATAAGAGAGATTCAGAGATCTTTTTTGTATTTTGGTTTCCAGGTAAGAGTGTATACTCCAAACAGATTAGCTCAACAACTTGAAACTGCGAAAGAAGATTTCGTTCGCGCAACTGTTGGTATCTGGAAAGAACAAAAGATCCTTCTGCCGAAGCTCATTGAGTCTTATGCAAAAGACATAAAATTAACTTCCCAAGGTTTGATCCAAATGGTTCATCGTTATCTCCCGGAGAATTTGAGGGCCACCGTGTATAAAAACCAGCAAGGGAGATCAAACCAGATCGTCGAATGGGCACCTTATAATTTTAATTTTCGCTATATGCTTCCAAGAGAATTGACATTTCCTCATACAAACTGACACCAGATCCAAATGAATTGTATTTGGCAGAGCTGATTGTTTATTCTTGTTTTGTTTTTTGTTTTTTTGTTTTTTTTTTTCCATTTTTGTAGTTGTTCTTTTGGGTTCTCTGATCAAGAAGAGTTGGTATGTGTAAATAGAGTCTGTGTACATTGAAATGATTGTAGAAAACCAACTCTAAAGGAAATAAATTTTCATTTTTGATATAGATGGATATAATTGGTTGCTTGTGCTAAAGATAAATAATTTATTGAGGCAATTTTTTATATACCCCTAAAAATTTTCCTGTTTTTAGATTTACTTCTCTTAGAAGGCTAATATTAAAACTATCTTTCTTACGTTCCAACTTCTTTCTAAAATATCCCTTGGAGCTGCCGTTATCTGTGTAAAATTACTATTTTGCCCTTTCAAATATACCCTTCTATCATAACCAACTTTTTTTTTTTTTTATGTACCTTTAAAATTTTCAATAGTTTTGGTAGATAGGGACAAAATATGTATATCTGATAGTTTTCAACTCCGATTATTATTTAACTCTAGTTTAATCCTAGTTAACTTAACAAAGGAAAACGGTAGGGGTATTTTTAATAACGGTGGAACGTATGAAGGGTATATTGGAAAGAAAAAAATAAGAGGGATAAATCAGATATTTCTTCAGATTTCAGGAATACACAGGCAATTATCTCTAATTTATTTGGCTAGAGTTACGGTGCTTTAGAGTGTCTCAGATTTTGATAATTTTTGTATTAAATTCAATCTCTTAAAAAGTTTTATAGTTATATAAATTTCTGCCTTCTTTACCAGATTCAGCTCATGATTGGCTGCGATTTTTCAAATTCAGTACTATTCAATCATATTAGTTCCATTCCAGTAGTCTCATTTTCTTACTTTGATTTGTTTGAAGCTTATCCCAGATCAACTTGATCTTGCGATACTGGTGAAGTTGAACCTTCCCACCTCACCACATCGGCATCTATTCAATACAGGACGAACGACCGTGATTGAAACCCCATGCGACCCGATCGGTGCAAACGCGCACAATGAGATCTTGTAACGCGCCTATACATATACTCCACAATCTAGTTAGATCACAATGACACGCGGCATTTTCTTGCATATACGTAGCCTTATCACGACAATCTAGTTAGTGACTGTGCAGGCGCGGTAGCTGATCGACGAAGCACGAGCGGATTCGTCATCAATTTTGGTGCAGGAGTAATATATTGGTTTTGCAAAAAACAGCAGTCGACGGCTCTATCATCTTCAGAAGCCGAATACATAGAAGTGACGGCTGCTACATGTCAAGTAATCTGGATACGACGAATCTTAACAAATCTGAAGTACGAGCAAAATGATCTAACTGTAATTTACTGAGATAATCAATCGACCATTGCAGGGGTGAAAAATCCAGTTCATCACAGTCCGACTATACATATCGAATTGCGACATCATTTTATTCATGAACAGATCGCTAATAGTCAAGTCGAGTTGATACACTGCTCTACCGAAGAGCAGATATCCGATATTTTCACAAAACCATTACCATTGAAAAAATTCATATTTTGCCGGAAGAAAATCGGTGCGAAGAACATTAGTATTGTGGGGGAGTGTTAGAGATTATGCTAATTAGTTAGAATTAGAATATCTAATTAATATATTTGGTTGTTTAAATTATGATAAAGCTAAATCTAATTAGATATGATATCTAATTAGAATAAAATTTTATGTAATAATCTATAAATATAGATGTCGGGGTTATTATAGTTAATAAAGTCGGAGTCGCCTTAATTAATTAGTGGAAGCCCAAGAAAGATGTTGGGGGCATGAAGTTGATTTCTTCAATAAAGTAAAGTTTAATTTGTTTTTATCAAAATGTACCAGATTCTTTTATTATTTGTCTTTCTCTTTTTTTTTTTATTCTATTTTTTATGAAAAATTCTATATATCTTAATAAATATATAAAAGATATTTATTGGAGGCCCACCGTCGTAACAGTATTTTTAAAAATATATAAGCTCTACTCATTTTTATTTCTTATTTTATTTATAATATTATATATATATATATATATATTATTGATAGAGATGTGAGTCAGCAATGCAGCTAAGGAAGGCCGGTGAGGTGACGATGAGGAAAACGACTGTGAAGAAATTAGGTGTTAGATGTATTGTCACGCCCCGGGATTGAAACTGCAATCCGGGCTCGCCAACAGATCCGCCGCCTATACAAAATCTCGCATAGACGAAGCGTCCAACCTGCAAGAAAAAGGACTACGGCTAAACAAATATCAGAGCTATAAAATAAAATGCTGTAAAACTAAAATCCAACCACTGTACAACTGAAAATAAAGATACAATATCCGTCTCCCATAAGTGATAATCATATAATATCCTCAAATACGATAACCCAGAACTAAAAAGGAAGGTAAACCTGAAATAATACATCAGTATACAGACTCTCAGTACAAATCATAACCTCACTGCAATAATCTCTCAAAAGTAGAAATAAAACTAATCTACTGACTGTACTACAAATCTCCAATGTGGGGGTACAGCTACTCTCCAAAGACAGGTAGGGATCTAGCTCGCGACTCCCTCGCCTCGAACAGCATCGGCAGAATCAGCATCTCCCACAGATGACTCTGTAAAACAAAGGAGAGGAAAGAAAAAGAAGGGGGAGAACCCTCCAACGGGTGTGAGAACTACATCAACAAGTAGTTCTCAGTGGGTACCGCCACCAAACCCAACGGTCTGCCCACTAAGTCTACTAAGGGCATAAGATAACAATGCAGTAAAAACTGAATAAGAAAAGCTGAAGATACTCTACGGCTACCATGCCTCTATCTAAAAGCTCAAAGGGGAAAACCAAAGAAAGACCTGTAACCACTCGCACACGTGGTGCACAATCGACCAAATCGAGCTGACTGCCACATCTGGCCCAGTCAAGCCTGCGCCTCCCTAGTATATCAACGTAGGGTCCCCTAGTGTATCAACATAGGGTGTCCAATCAGACTACCTCACCCCTCGCGCAAAACTGCCTCAATAGGCCAAACATCGCACCCACAGCGGCATCTCACAGGGTGCTCCCTCACTGGGGAAAACGGTGCGGTATAAAGTATCAAACAGTGGCACATGCAGGCTATAGTCAAATCCACTATCTTTCTTCCAAAACGGATAAACTCGGGATCCTCAACATCTCGAACAAAGTCGGAGTACCCTCAACGACGCAGCTAAATAAAGCTCTCACGAACCCTGAGACACTAGCAACACAACTACCCGTGACGCAGAACACATTGGCGGGAGATACTCCACCGCCGGGACCACCGTCGACATAAACGGCTCCCAACAACACCGACCGGAAGATACTCTACGGCCTGGGATCACCGTCTACCCAAACGGCTTCCAACAACACTAGCACTGATCTAAGCCCAGCTACCGGACTCCACTCAGCCCCCAGGTACAAGTGCAACATACGTCCCACAATAACTTGACCTCTCGGCCCACTACCCGGGCGAGGAAACACTAAGTTCAAAAAATAACCGAAGTGTGGGATGTCTAAGCATAAAAGAACCTAGCCCAAGTGAAGGTTTTCTACTAGTCTGGTTTTAACATGCATCATATGACAGGGTGCTAGATCAAGTTCCAACAATAGCATGTAATTAAACATAGCATAAAATAGAACATCTTCCACAACATGCTTTCTATCTCTTCTAGTATGGAATAAACATATCCATTAAACATCATGTGAGGTATCAAATCCACTAAAGCATGTACAATAAAACAAGTAAGCATCAAACCACATGATCTAGACCAATTCCTCATGCTTACATTTCAATCCTAGAAATTGTACATATAGTCATGCATGCTATCAATCACAATGGGTAACACTCCCCTAGGTAAGCTTCTATTAAACATCATCATCAATAACTCATATTGTAATTCTCATCAAACATAACATGGATAATACTTATGAAATTCTCAAACAGATATCAGTACTAAACTTACATCTCAATCACATACACAGGTACACTAACATGCATGCATTCTATCAGATAGAATTGGAGAACCGTCTACCGGTTCTGAAGACGAAGCAACCCACCTGAAACGCTTTCCGCAGGCAAAGCTGAAGTCGGTGAAGTGTGTAGTCACTCACTAACAAAATTCACCGAAACAGCACCCTCGGCACTCAGTCGCACAAGCCTCTGCTCAAACCAACAACACAACCCACAATTAGATAACACCCCAACACACTCTTGCTGTTTTTCCAAAACATCACAAGAAAAGGCCTTTTTCACCTACCTTCAGTACTTAGAAAAATCCGAAAAAATTACGGCTGCGATCCTCGCGATGAGTAGATACAAATCGAGTATTTACACTCCTCGTTCCGACACCTGTAGGCCAAGATATAAATGAAACACCGCGGCAAGTCAAACAATCCACTATCAGAATTCTGCAGGAAACCAATCCGAAAGAAGCTTAAATATCACCTTCGAAGAATCCTTCAAAAATTTCGACAAAAATATGGGTGCGTTCTTCCCAAAGCGTAGATATCAATCGAGTCCTTAAACACCTCATTCCGATGCTCGTAGACCGAGAAAATCCAACAATACTCCACCACTGTCCCAAAACTCACAACAGTACAAGGGGTCAAAGTTTGCCTCGGGAACCATGCCAAAAACTCAAAATAAGACGAAGTGATAAATACAGAAATCGAAGGCGTACCTCTCGTGAACGCGCTTCCATAAAAATCGGCTCGAAATTCCATCGGGGTAGCTCTGGGGGCCTCGCGCACTGAAAAGCGACGGTAGAAGCCAAAATCCAAGGAGCGTCGAAGTGTGCCGCATCGCAGAAAACGCCGATGCCGTGGCCTCCAAAAATATACTAGATCCATCGGAGAGTAGAGGACAAAGGGGTGAGGGCTTTGCTCAAAGGGGAGCTCCAAAAAATCTCCAAAACCCGCACAAGAGGGCACCCATAACCTATTTATAGGCTGAAATCCGGACGAAAAATACACTTTGGGGGACGTTTTCCGGGTGCCCGAAAGTTTCGGACGCCAACAATGCCTCAATCCACAGCCGCTCATCAAGCGCCCGGAACGCCCCTGTCGCGCCACGTAGCGCCGAACAGGGGACAGCGGAACCCGCCAGCCGCATTGCACCGCGTGGCCCGCGCGGAGGCTGACGCGTGGCGCGCCCACGCGCGGGAACCGCCCGTCAACGCCTCGGGCTTCACGCCCGCGTGCGCCCATGCTGCACCCACGCTGCGCACGCTTCCCGAGGCACCTGCCGCACCAACCCGTGGACCGCGCCCACTGCACCCGCGAATCCCAAGCTGCCACGTGTCCACCTCTCGCCAATAAGAAGACGCCACGTAGCACACACCCCCGCTGCACCGCGCTCGCCCGCGCGCGCCTGCCCGCGCCCGCATGCCTTCCCGCGCATGCTCCGGCGCTTGCCTGCGCCCGCGCCGCCGTGCTCCGCCGCTGCCCGCCGCCGCCGGCGCTGCCTCGGCAGCCGGAACAGTACTCTAATGCCTCGAAATCCGTGCTGGGCATCCGGGCTCCGAAAAATGCAAGTAAATAGTCCATTTTCATCATTTTTGTACGTTGAATCTAAATTCGATGTCCGTTTTGCCCAAATCCACTTCTAAAATTTGCCGAAGGCATCCAGAAAAGTATTCTTAAGCCAAATTTCGCGCCGAGTCCATTTCTTAAGTCCGATACGCGCACAAACACCTCCAACACATGCAAAGAGCCTCTAGAAGTTGCTGATCATACTGCAAGTGCTCTGCGGAGATCCGGGTCATCACATGTATGCCCTAGAAGCCAACCTGGCCGACATGTATTCTTTCTAAGATATAAATTTGTATTTGATATTTTACATTATGAATGTTATTGAGTTTTTATTTCCATTCATGTTGTGTATGTGTCCATGAATTGTCCAAGGGATTAATAAGATGATGATACGTATTCTCAAGAGTTGAGAATTTGAGACATGTATCATTAAAGATTAATTTCTAAATGCTCTCGATCGATGGATCATCACGGGGACAGTGATTGATCCGGTGAGAATGGTGCACAGGTCGCTTCCCTTTTAGGGTAGACGAGTCTCGAGTCAACAGTGTGGGGACACTGAAGCGAATGTGCAGGTGGTTGTTGGAGAACAATGGTACCGAGCGTGACTGTCACGCCCCGAGTTTAAAAATCAGGTCTGAAATTTTTTTTTTTTTTGAATAAGTCAGAGTTTGCAAAACGGGCGTAACAGACCGCCACACATATAGGGAATCCCCTATCCGAAAGGATAGGGTCTCTCCTATACATGCACGGCTAGGCTAATCCAATCATCCATCAGAGAGCAAGGAATATCTCAACTGCTACAGTACTAATCATCAGGGATAATCCAAACATCATACTATCATCAAACTGAAATAACATAAATGAAAGTCAACTACAGATAATCGGGGATCTCAATCACCGATCTATGTCATCAGGGGGGACAGCTCTATCGCGACAGGCTCACTGGATCGTCCCGACATCTCACCACCCGACAGACCTGCAACAGTCACCCGAGGGTGTGAGACACACCGGAGTGTATCCCAGTGGGCACGACGAGCCGAGAAGTAGCTAATCGTACCTACTGGGTACTAAAATCTGCGGATAGTAAAAATCATAGGGTAAAGCTGAAAACAACTAAGATCTACTGATAATCAACAAAAATCCACAGATAACTGAATAGGCAGGTAATCAAGGGTAATGAAACCGCAAGTAGTAAATGCTGGAAATCAATAACTGTATAAAATCGAGCAGACAACTGAGTGATCAATAACAGGTCTACTAACAATCAAATAGTAGATACGTAAAACAACTGGCAGGAAGCATAATCATAATACTGTATATAACGAGTATAGAGAATATCAGAATCAATCAGGGTGGTAATCAAGTCTAACTGAAGTAAAGCATGCTAGAACATGGAAGTATAAAAGCTATGCATCAATCACAAGAATATCAAGTACCCAATCATAAGCCACCATATTGGTCCCACAAGACCTCAGGCAAAACTGCCCACCTGGCACCACCTGGTTGGCATTCCCTCCACTGAGGGTCACGGGTTGCAACTGCTAACCACTTTACCGGTAAAGAACAAAGCGCACGAGGAGCGACCTCGGATATGTTCGTGAAGTACAACGGTGCGGGCGATCATAATGCAAATGCTCAAGCTCTCGGTCCACTGACCGGGTAATCGGCAACATGCCGAGATCCCAACAGGGAATCATCTATCGTGTCGATCAGAATCTATCATGCATATCGGAACATCAAGTAGTATCTATCAATCATGCATATCGGAATATCAACAATAAATCGGCTGACAGGAATCAACAAGTGCCATCAAATCATGCAGATCTATATACTGAAAAAGCTGATGAACAGATATGTATATGGTATGTCTCATGAAGATCAAGGTCTATCAGAAATATAAGAACTGATAAACAGGTACGTAAGATATGTCTCACGTAGATCAAGATCTATCAGGACTAATCATAGGGCATGTCAATACAATCATCAAGGCTAATCTAGATAAAATCAGCAGGTATATATGATGAGTCTAAAAGAATCAATTTCTATCAGGGGATCATGTGATATATATGCAGTCATCATAGGTCGTATCGGTATAATTCGCAAGCTGGTCAAAAAAAGGGTGTCCGACTGGACTAAAGCAATCAGAGGGCCGAATAGATCATGCCCGGACCGAAGCTAACCCACCTGGATGAAGGCAGATCCACGAACTCCCGCACAGCTACTGGGAGGCTGGTGCTGAGCAACTGGGCCCTGAATAATGAGATCTGGTCAGTAATAGACTCACACAAATCCTTTCCCGACGATGCTACACTAACGGTAAGCTTAAACGGGTCAAATCGGCCAATTTATCGATCGATATCTGATTCCTGGTCAACGAGGACCTTCGGAACCCTAACAAGATGGCTAGGTAGTGTGTAAATACTGTCTAAGGGTAGCCAATGGGTTACATTTTCGAATTGGTCCATAAAATAATAATAATCGCATAACATCGTCAAATTAATTGTCCGTTTCAGCTCGTTCTTGCAATCCGGGAGTCCAAAAGCAAATCTGTAAATTTCAGCGCGTTCGTTACGACGAGACGAACGCCGTGCTCACAGAATTGGACTGCCACGGATCCCGAGAATAAAGTTGGCCCATAAACCTTTTTGTGTCCAATTCGCAACTATGCTAGTACACAACCTAGACTTGATCAAATCTAAAGTTAGATGGAGCATCATGTTAATAATGTACTGTGGACAGTGGGGCTCACCTGAGGGGGGGCCGGAGGTCGGCCGGAACAGTGGCCGGAGCAACACCCAAGAATGGCTCAAGCTCGGTTTTGGGTGATCTTGGTGCAACCAAGTTCCGACCTGTTTCAAGGGTGAGCAAAGGTTAGAGGAGGTTCCCAGAAGAAGTTTAGTCCATGTGGGGTCGAGCCCCGGCGGCCGGAGGCGGCGCCGGCCGGAGGCAACCCGAAAAAGAGTCCTCGGGTGCAACTCTGTAATTCAAGAATCCGACGTTAAGGAAGCCATGCAACTCGATGGGAGGACTCCTACAGACCACAAAATCTTACCAGGGTGGTTTCCGGTGGCTGAGGAGCGTCGGCAAGGCGGCGCCGGCGAAGCTCGGTGGAGCTTCACGGGCTGTTAATGGCGGTTTCCGGCGCGGCGACTCCGGGCCGGTGCAACTTAAACCAAAAGGGTCCACTTGGTGCCAGGATGCTTCTGGTGACGATGGCCGACGGTGGGAGGTAGCGGCGGCGCCGGGCGGCCGAGATCGGCCAAAGGGAAGAAGATCGGTTCCTAGGGCAGACCCGCGCGATCCCGATCTTGATCTGATCGCCTTCCAACTTCGTGGAGACCCCACAGACGTCGAGAGGAAGGGATCTATCGTCTCTGATCCGAGTTTTAATGGCCGGATGGTGGCGGCGCTCCCGATCGGCCCGAAATAATAATTCCGGCGTTGTTGGCTCCCGCCGGCGATCGGGACGACGGCACCGGCTCCAACTTCACAGAGAGGTTCCTCTCGAGGTCAGCAGCAAGCTGGAAGGGTTCAAGGGCCAATTTGAAACAATGAATTCCAAGAGACCTACCTCGCCGGAATAAAGGAAGGAGAGGCTTCCTCCCGCGGCGGCGTACGGCGACGGTTGGGGCTGCGTCCACCTCAGTTAGGCTGCGGCTCCACGAGGGACTCTACAGTTACAGCCCGGGCCACTCAAAGTCTCTGGAAGTTGGCCTCCCACCTTGCAACCGAAATGGAGAAGCCTTGGTTCTCTTTCTTCTCCGGCAAGGGAGTGGCGGCGGCCGGCGCGGGGAGGTTCCGGGGAACGCGGCATAGAGGGGAAGTAGTTTGGAAGCTGCGGCTGTGGGCAGACTCGGGGTTTAGGGTTTCTTGAAACCCTAGCTCGAGACGTGGGTTATATATAGGATTTGCACAATTTCACTTTAGACCCTTAACTCATGGTATTTAGGGTTAAGTCCTTCACAGTTTTCTCACATTTGCACTTAGCTCCTCCTCCCAAAAGCGGTACGCAAAAAGAGGCAAGTTCTTTAGGGTTTCATGTGCAAAAGTCATATTTTTCACCCTATTTCACGCTTTTCGAGGCGATTCGGTCGCCGAAACGGAAAATGGACTGCGTCATGACGTCCGGCTCGACGAGACCAATCAGGTAGCGATCTCTGATTTTCGCGAAACTGCCCGGATAAAATCTCGGTCCATAATAACTGTGTCAAAATACAGTTTTTGCGCTTTTCGAGATTCCAGAGTCGTCAAACAGAATTTTCGACTGCGCCATTGCGTTCAGAACATCGAAAATAGCTGGAATTGACTACTCGAACCACTATATTAGGAGTCCAGATAGTAGATTGACCAACGTTGGCGCGAAGGGGACTCGAAAATAGGGTTTACTGTTCACTTGTACCCGCGACTTAAGTCGCGGGTCCCGCCGGCTTCAACGCCGATTTCTGGGAGATCCGACCGTCAGATCTGAACAAGTTCAATATGGTTTTCACTCAGTTCGACGAGACGGTCGCACTCGTGGTCTCGGATCTTCGAGATCAGGTTCGGATTGAAAGGTGATATTTCTGGCCCATTAATTGTGCAAATTACACTACAGAAAAGGGCCACTATCGCTATCTGAGCCATTTATGATCCAAATTCAACTTGACTTTTATCGATTTCATTTACTTATTTATTTTCAAAATTCAAGTTCTTACAGTGACCATCACGAGAAGTCACTTGGATGTCTACTTACTCCAGTGACTTACTCGATATTGCAGTAGTGCGACTGGTCCTTTGACCTGCGGTGTCTCTGCTATTCACAATGGGGTTACTGTAGTTTGACTGTACATACACTTGGTCCCTAGCCATTCGGGTCCTTGCAGTGCATGTTGGCTGCAGTAGGTTTGTTATAGGAATAGGGTGTACACCTATAGGGAATCTATCACCCTTAGTAGATAAGGGAGTTAATCCTATGTGATTTATGAGACCGAGTTTAGAAGACCTTGGCCAAGGCGTAGTAAATAACGGAAAGGGTTTCCGATATTAGAAACTCGAGTCGAATAAATTTGACATATGACAGACGGTAGGATTTGACGAGTAATTCCATGACCTTTGTCTAGTTGGGACTCCGGATAGAAAGATTGTATCACACGTTAACTGCACCTAGAGGTTCAGTATTCCATTCTATTGGAATGCCACTACATGCTGCTAGGCGTCACTAGTGGATTGTGAGACTCACGGGAATTATCCAGATGATCGATAATTCTTATTGGGCTGAGTTTGAATTGTTCTAACCCACTGAAAAGAGTTTCAGCAATATTATTGATGGTGATCACAATATATCTCACTACTAGATAGAATAGAACCTATGGGGTCACACACATTAGAGGTTATGACTGATCGGATAGTTGGATCGCGATTTTTGAATCGCCTGATGACTTAATTGTCAATATGTTGATAATTGGACTAATTTGTAATTGTTAAAAATTAAGAATATTAAAGTGCGAATGTTGCAAGAGATGACTTACTAATAGTTAGTAAGTTGTGAGAGGATTTAAGTGCAAATATTGCATTAATGATTTGATTTGATCAAATTAGGATTGAGTTCAAGTCGATTTAAATTAGGATTTAATCGATTGAACCGATTAGGGATAAGATAAACTTAAATCTAATTTTAAGTTTATTCTAATGTTTATCTTAATGATTATCTTAATAATTATAAAAGATATTATATCCCTCTTTAGAAGTATGAGTTTTCTTTAAGAGAAAGAAAAGAAAAGAGAAAATCCTAGTCGTCATCTCTTTCCTCATTTTTCTCTTTTCTAAAATATTCATATTCAAATAAAGACGTTATCTGCAAGGGAGCTAGGACCCCGGTGAGAATTTCAATCAAGTCGACAACCTCGTGTGGATACCCGTAGAGGCCGGACGCGTGTGCGGCTTCAAGGAAACCAAATTCCACGATCATCAAATTGCGATGTAGATCTTCCCGTGCAAAGGTGAAGATTAGATCTTCGTTATTCGTTTAATCTTAAATACATGAGGGGTCCTATTTTGCGTGGTATTGAGATCGGATCTCAAGTTTTTCAAATATTTGTTTATTTGATTTCTTTTTCTACTGCGTTTATTTATGCACAAATTCAAACATTAGGCTCAACTCATTCAAATGCCGGAGTTGCCGATGAACATTTCGAGGTATCTATAGATGGATCTTCAAAATTTTATGATTCCTTGTGTGATTACTTAGCTTGCAATGAGTTCAAAGATGGTTGGAGACTGCTAATTTGCCTTCTTTTTTTTTTTATAAGATAACAGTATAATTATCTAAAAGATCAATCTCATTAAACAGATTTGGAAATATTTTCACTTAAAGGGTCAGTACATTAATCTCAAATTTTAGCCTTTTGTTCTTATTCGCTTTTGAAACATTACAACAACTAAAAATGACCAAATCGTAATACCAAAAATAAGCATAATATCTCTAGCTCATGGCGCCGCCTCGTCGCCGAGTTCGCAAGCTGCTCCCCCGCCTCCCCTGCTCCTGCTTGGCCCACCTTAGGCCTTGCATTTGTAGCAGGCTGCCTAATCTTCCCCCGCTGTCTGCTCCACCCCCTCACACCACTCGGCTCCCTCAGCCGCATAGGGGTAGGAGGGTACGCCCTTGCTTCTCATTCAAAGACGCGATCCTCTCGCCTCCTTGGGGCCCACCTACCAACCAACTTTCCAATCATTACCCCCAGCGACCGACGGTTTTTTTCTCCCACCCGGCGCTGCCGGCTTTACCCCCGAGGTATCTCCTCAACCATTCGCTCTGCGGGAGGTGTTTCCGGTGTTTCGCGAGAGGCCACCGCGCTGCTCAATGTAGGGATCTGAGACGTTGCCTCCTGTGCATGAGGTTTGGTCACCAGGCTTCACGCTGCGGTCTCTCACATTCCCCTCAACGCAAGGAGCCTGGTGCGATCTCTGGTCGTCCGCCTTCTGTGGCGGCATTCCTTCCGCCCCCGACGCCTCCACCACACGGCCAGCCTTCTCTCTCGGGTTGTGTGGCAAGGGTAGATGCCGCTGGCCTTGATCATGGAGTCCTTAAGGAGTCTCTTCCTTCGAAGCTTGCTGGTTATTTCGGAGGCTCTGCTCGAGACTACAAGGTTGTGTCCTTCCTTGCTGACACTCTGGCGGTCATCTTCCCGAGCTGGGTGGCCAGGGAGTCGGCCATCGGGCGCAACCCTTTGTGGCTGGATGGCGCCTCTTACTCATTCTCCAATTGGGTAGGCGGTTTGGCTGGAAAAGAACAAGTGGATTTTCGAGCAGAAAAGGCGCCCTTTGAATTTGGTCTCGGCGGACGCTCGATCGTTCTGTGCTATTTGGGGTCGTTGATGCGTCTAGTATTTCGTGCAGGACGGTTAGTGTCGGATCGATGCTACGTCTAGTATTTCGCGCAGGGTTTTTTTTTTTTTTTTTTCGAGAGAGATCCTGTTATCTTTGTTTGTTGCTAAATTCAGTTTATGACTAAAGCGATAGCATACTATCTTTTCTCAAAAAAAAAAGTCCGAATAAAATTGTTGTACTAAGCGATTGTACTCCTCTCTTTATATGAAGTTCAATCTTAATCTAGATTGTGATGCATCAATCAGTAATTTTATTTAGGAAAATGCTATGTGTACACCCGTAAGGGGTGTACATCTCACACCCCCACCCATCTAAGGGTGGGGGTGTGATGATGGGTCACTTGATGTGACCCGTAAAAAATATCGCCACCGTTAAAATGGTGGAAATGTATGATATACACCCCTTCGAGGTGTACATGTACCATTGCTCTTTTATTTATAGTACACATCACCAAAAAGTATTGTACACATCTTATATTTGTAAGCTTGTAAGCACATCACGAATAATAAAAATGCCAAGGATTTACTTAAGATGCACAAACATTTAATTTGATACATATTTTTTGTTTGTTAAGAAATAAATTATATTTTATTGATATTTTAATGTATATATTTATTTTGACAGAAAAATAGCATATTAATCGTTTTGTTTATTTTTAAAGTAATTTAACTGTATATGTTATTTTGCATTTTATCACCATGCGCATAAGAGTAATTATTTGCAAAATTCTTTTCCTTTCCTTCAAAATTTACTGACATTTTAATTTTGAATTTATTTACACCAAAAAGCCATCGCGCGCGGGCGCGAAACTGTACAGAGTCCTTTTTTTTTTTTTTTTTTTTTTTTTTTTTTTGCTCCAACCGTCGAAACAAATTCGAATGGACGAATCAACGGCAAGGATCATAGGAACGAAGCCAATCTCAGCCGTCCGATCAACCACGACATGCCTTTAAACAGAAACCGTTTCTCCACCTCGACCTGATCCTCTCACTCCGGAATCGCGCTCAAATCGGGGGAAAATTTTCGACCCCGACCCGTCTCCCCACTCCGCCCCCTCCTCCTCTCCTCCTCCACCACCACCACCTCGCCCTTCGCCGCGCCCTCCCCCTCGCCACCTCCGGCCGCTTCCTCCTCCTCGGGGAACACCAACGGCGCCACAGCGCGGCTGCGACACCTTCCCCGGCGCGGCGGAGGCGGCACCGCCCCCGCGATCGCGGCGCTCGCCCTCACCGCTAGCGCGGCGATCTCCTCTGCGCGGAGCCGGCGCCTCAGCATCGATTTGGGGAGGACGAAGTAGATCTGATCCAACCGGAGCTCCTCCTCGGCCCCGATCTCCGAGACGAAGCCCCCGATCTCCATCTCGTCGGCGTCGCACACGAAGCACTCGTGGTATCCCCCCTTGAGCACCTGCGACGCGCTCACGGGCGTCGCGAACTCGCGGAGCCCCCCGTCGGGGAGCACGAGCTTCGCCGTGGCCGATCGCGTCGCGAGCGTGGCCTCGCACGAGGCGCAGATTCCCATCGCCGCAGAGGAGAGCAAAAACTCGCCGATGAGAGGTAATGTATCTGATCGCCGATTATTAATTAATTGGTTTTACTACGCTTTTCTTCGTTCCCCTCGCGTTGATGGTTTCGTTACGGAGATAGAGGGGACCGGGCGATTTATATAGCAACGGGGAGTTATGGGGGTGACGTGTCCGCGATTTGTCGCCGAGTGGAACAGCCTGTGGGTTTGCAGCGTACAAGGGCAATGCCGTAAAAAAAAAGAAGGGTATGGAGGAATAGTTCGAAAATAGGGCCTAGATTGTGGGGAAATTACAATTTCTAGAGTTACAGTAAAGAGCGCGCTTTAATTCTGGTGCTAACTCAGGGTTTTACTGCGGTCACGCGTCATCGCGTTGATGCCGTGTCTCGTCTTTAGGTTTCGCCACATCCGAAGCCGTTGGATGGTGATCACGCGGACGATGTGAGTCCATGTGTGGGAACCATAGTTACTGTAGGTGCAATTACGGTAGCTTCCAAAGCAAGGGTATAGGGGTAGTTTGGTAAACAGAACGAGGGCAAAACGGACGTGTCGTGGTAGCGTGCTCTGTAGCTTCGTTGCAAGGCCTTGTTTATAGACACGTACGTGGTCGGAACCTCCCTGAGACCGAAGAGGCCCAGTAGAAGGAGACAATAGCCTATTAGAAAAATGCACCAACAACTTTTGAGTGTCCACACCATGAAATTATAATATGTATAGATTTGTATATTATTATTATGTATATTAATGTATGAACAATGCTTTAGACTACGTGTGAGACTCACACTTTATTTATTAAAAAGCTGCTATTATTATACCAATTTTATTAATTGTTTTAATACTTGATGGATTTGTATATGTAGCATTTTTCTTAATATATTAATAATAGATAAGAATAGCACTTTGAAACTTGTAGTCTTATAGACGAACTCTATTGAATTGTGATTTATAAAATGTTGCTAATAAATAAGTTAGTTTTATACATGACATAGATAAATTAATTACTAGTTGTGTATGTGCAAAATTCAAAAGAAAGTTGCTATATAGTAGTAGCATACTTGGAAATTACTATCGTGTTATTTAAAGTATAATAACACTTTAATACTTTTGATTTGCTTTGGATAAAAAGTAATTATTACAAAGCAGTAAATGATTACAAAATAAATTATCGAAACAATAAGGTGCTAGATTTTATCATCCGGTAGTTTATAATTTTTCCACTTTATTAACTCTTTTTTACGAGATTAAAACAACAATAATAAAAAAATGAGTTGCACATGATTGTACATTATAAATATGCCATGTCATGCGGGATCTTTAAAGCTTTCCGGTAAAATTTGTTGGTTATCAACATTTTAGGGATCTTAAACGTATTATGTAGCCTGGATGCAAGGACAGAGGAATGTTCGAGAGACAGCGCGGTTCTGATTCTCCGAGTGAATAATTAAGCAGCACTTTGTCCGAGCCACAGCAGGCACTGCGGGTCCGATGTAGCCGGTGTGTCACGCCCAAAGATCCCAACACCCCCACCCACAAAATCCCAACACTGCTCCATCCCATGAACCTTCCGCTGACACCGGATGACACCAGTAATAAGGCGAAGTGATGAAAAAGAGTACGATTGCTGTAGAGCGCAGGATATTTAAGTGCTATAATGTTGACTGAATTAGCAGAGAAACACTGCTCCATCCCATGAACCCTCCGCTGACACCAGATGACACAAGTAATAAAGCGAAGTTATCGATGACACAAGTAATAAGGCGAAGTTATAAAAAAGAGTACCATTGCTGTAGACTGTAGGATATTTAAGTGCTATAATGTTGACTGAATTAGCAGAGAACTACTTGTACGCTCCAGAGAGCCCAATTTGCTTACAGTTTTGGGAGCCAGGTTAGAGCCAAATAATGTTGGCTATTTATTTATGAGTTAAAAATAGGTTTTACTTTTTGTCTGTGACAATAGGCTTAGGAGACTAATAAGTTGAGTTGGGTGAGCCCAATAAGTTGAGTGGGGCTGCGGTCCACAATAGACCTAACGGCAAGAGGCCCAACAATAGACCCAACGTCCAGATGGGTTGAGTCCGGTTGAGACCCGTGGGCGCCGTGTCTGTACGCTTTAAGTGAATTGGTTGCGTATTTCTAACAGCTCGAGCTTTTGGAATTAATGGTTAGCGCCAACGATCCTACAAGTGGTATCAGAGACAGTGGCATGGGTTCGATTCCCACACGGTGCAGGTGTTGGGGGGGGGGATTGTTGGCTATTTATTTATGGGTTAAAAATAGGTCCAACTTCCTGCCCGTGACAATAGGCCCAGAAGACTAATAAGTTGAGTTGGGTGAGCCAATAAGTTGAGTGGGGCTGCGGTCCACAATAGCCCTAACGGCAAGAGGCCCAACAATAGACCCAACGTCCAGGTGGGTTGAGTCCAGTCGAGACCCGTGGGCGCCGTGTCTGTACACTTTAAGTGAATTAGTTGCGTATTTCTAACAGCTCAAACTTTTAGAATTAGTGGTTAGCGCCAACGATACTACAAATAATACCTTGAATAAATCTCCTACACTAAAATTGCAAGCTTCTGGCTAGAAGCGGGCGTTAATTGGGCCCAAAGACAGATATAGTAAAGAAATAAGTGGGCCTGACCTGGCCCGCTAATGTCAGTGTTACCAGCTTATCCATTATATAAACCAAGATAGCAACTGCACAAATCAATCACGGCAAACGAGAATCACAAGCACAAATCAGGAAATGGTATAAACGGCCAGCGTCCCGATTTTATATATGCAGGAAATCCGCTTCACTACTCCCAGAATAAGTTGGATGTGAGTCTTACTTCAATGAGGTATCGGAGTGGTATATGACTTATCTTGAGTTGGCAGCAGATATGGTTTCAAAGTTCATCGGATTCTCAAACATAAAACCCACTAAAACCTGCTTCATCTGGATTACGAGTTAGATTTTAGGCGGATTAGCAGGTGCAAATTTTACGTTCTAACGATTTTGACCAAATGCGAGCCCGACTCTAATCAAACCCATCGCTCTTTTAACAGATTTGGATATGAATAATATTTTCCTACATGTGAAGCGTGAAGCCACAGAACTGTTTACCGTAACTGTGGCGTCGTCACCCGCTCCTCCGTCCAATTAAACCCTCACTCAAGAAACCCCCTCCCTTGAGCCCACCTCCGCACGGTGCTCTTTATGCGGACTAGATTGTCTCCGTACCGCCCTTTGAAGAAGAGCGCCGAGTTTATGTAAAAAAATTCCGAGTATATCAAACAGATTTTTATAGTGTATACCACCGTGTCCGTAACCAACGGTCACATGCTGCAAAAGCTATCCATTAACATCCCACCCAATGTAAGCCTCAAGTTCCTCAGGGCCTACTTAATCTCTGGCGAACTAGATCGCGCCCGTGACCTGTTCGATAAAATTCCCAAACCAGATCTCCGCTCCTTGACAATCTTATTCACGGCCTACACCAAACAAGGCCGTCCTAAAGAATCAGTAAACCTCTACCGACGTCTCCGTAGTGAGAATAGAATCGATCCCGATAAGTTGGTCCTGCTATCCATTATTAAGGCTTGCGCGAATTCTACCAATCTCTTTGATGCCAAAGAGATGCATGAAGAAGTTGTTAAGCTAGGGTTCGGTTCGGACCTTCTTTTGGGAAATGCGTTGGTGGACATGTACGGAAAATGCGGGTTTAGCGAGGGAGCTAAGGGAGTCTTCGATGTCTTGCCTGAAAAGGATGTGATATCATGGACTTCGTTAATAGCGGCTTTTGTGAATTGTAGGCTATCAAGAGAAGGATTGCATGTGTTTCATGAGATGATTCTATCCGGGATAAGACCCAATTCAGTGACGTTGTCGACAGTGCTTCCTATGTGCTCGAAATTACAGCGTTTAGATCTTGGGAGAGCAATTCATTGTTTTGCTATAAGAAACAGATTAGAAAATGATATCTTTGTAAGTAGTGGGCTTGTGGATATGTATGCCAGTTGTTTGAGCACATGCCAAGCAAGGATTGTTTTTAATAGCATCAGAGATAAGGATGCTGTGTCTTGTATTGTGATTTTATCAGCATATTTTTCTGCTGGGGAGTGGGAGGAGGCTCTCGAGCTCTTCTTGTGGATGAAATTTCACAGAATTGCGATGAACTCCGCCTCATGGAACTGCATGATTAGTGGGCTTGTGCAAAACGGAAAGACAGAGAAGGCATTTGAGGTGTTTGCTGAAATGTTTGACTCAGGATTTAGACCCAACAAAGTCACAATGGCCTGCATATTGCCTGCTTGTATTAATCTCGAGAATTTAAGAGGGGGAAAGGAAATACACGGCTATGTTATTCGACACTGGTTTACAGAGGACATGTTGGTGGTAACATCTATAGTATTCATGTATGCCAAATGTGGGGACTTGGACAAGTCGAGAGTGGTGTTTGATAAAATGACTAGAAAGGATACTGTTGCTTGGAATACAATGATCATTGCAAATTCCATGCATGGCTGTGGGAGTGAAGCATTGTCTCTCTTTCACCAAATGATTAAGACTGGTGTGCGCCCTAATTCACAGACTTTCACTGGTGTTTTATCTGCTTGTAGCCACTCGCAACTCATCAATGAAGGCCGGTGGGTTTTCAATTCCATGAAAATAGACCATGATTTCGAACCAGATGCTGAGCATTATGCCTGTATGGTTGATGTGCTAAGCCGCGCCGGCTATCTTAATGAGGCTTATGAGCTAATTCAGAGCATGCCCATGGAACCGACCGCAAGTGCTTGGGGAGCGCTTCTCGCTTCTTGTAGAGTACGCAAAAATGTTGAATTGGGAAAAGTTGCAGCTGAACATCTGTTTGAGATTGAACCTGAAAATGCTGGGAACTATGTTCTTCTCTCAAATATGTTGGTCACTGCCAAATTGTGGGATGATGCATCGAAGATTAGGGTTTTAATGAGGGATAAATTGAGGGAAAGAGGAATAGCAAAAGTGCCGGGATGTAGTTGGATACAAATTGGAAGCAAAGTCTATACTTTTGTTAAAGGTGATAAGAGGAATGGCCAGAGTGATGAGATATATGGTTTCTTGAAGGAGATAAGGGAGAAGATGAGACTCGAAGGTTATCTCCCCGACACAAGCTTTGTTCTTCAAGACATTGATAGAGAGGAGAAGGAAGAAGTTTTGTGTAGCCACAGTGAAAAGCTTGCAGTGGCGTTCGGCATATTGAACTTGAACGGTGGATCTGTTATTCGGGTGTTTAAAAACTTGAGAATTTGTGGCGACTGTCACAATGCTATCAAGTTCATAGCAAAGATTATTGGGGTACAGATCATTGTGAGAGATAATGTGAGGTTCCACCATTTTAGGGATGGTTCTTGTTCATGTAGGGATCTGTGGTGACCTGTACTAAATATTGATGGTAGCAATACCGTGCCATTAGTTTTTCTTTTTTTTGACAGGATTTGCTTATGCATTAGTGAGTTGATAGGATTATTTTGAATTTGTTCTAGAGATCTTTTTGTGTTGAAAAATTTTAACAATAAGAGAACATACCTGCAGTTAGGAGATGGTGAAAGCTGGGTAGAGTTTCCTTTTATCCAGATGGAAGGGCCAGTTAAAGCAAGTTGTTAGATTGTTTGTGGTTTTTGTTTATTGTTTGATATCCGTATAAATTAGAATACAAAAGTTCAATCCACAATCCTGTCGTTTGGTCCAAATTAATTGGAATTAAAAAGCCATTCATTGAAGTATAACCATAGTTGAATCAAAGGAAAATGAAGGGATCTCTCGGAATAAAAATGCTAAGTGTACGCCTCTTGTGGGGTGTGCATCACACACCCCACCCATCCAATGGGTGAGATGTGGTGAGGGATCACTTCACAATTTATGAAATGACTCTCCCACCATTAGATGGGTAGGTGTAAAATGTACACCTTTTTGGGGGTGTATATATAGCATTGCTCCATCAGAAGCATGATAGACACCACTTCGATTTAAGAAAAGAAAAAAGAGGTCATCCAAGGCCAAAATGCAGAACAAGAATGTATAGGTTTAGACAACCAAACAAAAGTCACACTTGATAATCTCAACAATTGTTAACAGGCAAAAAAGGCACTGAAGTCTAACAGAGAGTTCTTGCAGGCGAACTGCAAAAAAAAAACATCCCAGCTAAGGTACTGCTTCCTTCTCCCTTGAGATGCCCAGTGACATAAATCCACTATGATTAAGTATCTGTAACAAGAACAAAATGTTACATGACGAACAGAAATGAAATGCAGAGTGACAAAGAATGTCAACATTCTGAACATATAATTCAATAGGAATCCTTCAAAAAAGTAAGGAAAAATCGGTAATTTTACTATTTTAGCAATTTGCTGCATTGTTTGAAAAGGTGCGAGACGCAAAATGGCACAAGGCTCTTCTGGAGCCTAGGCGCACGCCTCAAAAAGACGAGACGCACATTTACTCAATCTAATTTAATTTAATACTAAATCTAATTTAATTTAAAATTCTACAAAAATAACCAAACAAAAATAAAAAAACCATCAAAAAGTAAAAAAAAATATATGTATATAGATTTTCAAATTAAAAATATATATTTCAACTTTAAATTTAAAACTTAAAAATGATTGTAGTGCCAAAGTCCTTATTTTGATCGTTCTTCAAGCATTAATCCTCATACTTACGTCTCAAAAAGACGAGACACGCATTTACTAAGCCTAATTTAATTTAATATTCTACATAAAAAAACAATAAAAAATAACCATACAAAAATAAAATAACCATCAAAAAGTAAAAAAAAAACATATGTATATAGATTCTCAAATTAAAAAAATATATATATTTCAACTTTAAACTTAAAACTTAAAAATGATTGTGGTGCCAAAGTCCTTATTTGATCGTTCTTCAAGCATTATTTTCATACTCATCCTCATCGATTGTATCACTATAATCTTCTTCTTTTTCAGATTTTTTATCCTATATATCTTTTTGTGTATACTCAAAATCAATCCTATCTGGCTCTTCATCAATAAATAAAGACGATCGAGATGACGACAACTTATCCTTTCCCTTTTTTATTTTCTTTCCCTTTTCAATTCCTTTTTCTTTTCTAATTTCCTTTCCTTTTTTTAGAATTTTTTGGGGTTTCATTTGAGATTTCTTTAAGTATCTTAATAGGTTAAAGTTTACGAATCAAATTAAGAACCCGACAACACGATAACCTGAACTCAAAATCCATGTAAGTATAAATATTGTGAGTTTGCGTCTCGCTTGAGGCGCGTGCCTCAGAGCTTAGGTGCGCGCCTCAGCAATAGTATTGTACCTCTCTATTGCTGAGGCGCTAAGGCACGCGCTCGTGCCTAGGCGTCGAGGCGCGCGCCTCAGTCGCGCCTTTTCAAACAATACTGCCATGTAGCAACTAAATTACACTGAACAGCTGGATACATATTAATGAAGGTTTTATATTTGTTCAATTTGTGTCGATCACATCAAGTAATTGGTCTCTTTGAGAAAAAATTTCACATGTTCGTAACTGTGGAAGCCTCCTGATAGTTTACCTATATAAGATCCCAAAGCATCAGGAAAGCTCAATATGTTCTTAATGTTCTTATCGAATGACCATCACGAAGTCCTAAAATTCTTCACTGGGCCTCAATGCAACCACACAAATAACTTGACTACGGATTAACAACATGCTTTACATCTAGTAACTTAACGGAAAATGTAGAACACACAATTAAGAAGGACCTCCACTCCTTGCTCGAAGTGTAAAAGGATCAAGTTCAAGTTGGAACTCTTGCTATTTAATTTCATCTAAAATTATCATCAGTTACTTTCACATCGAAGACAATTTTGATAAAGGCGTCTAGTTTCCAAGTCAAAGATCTGTTGCGCTAGCAATTTACAAGCACAGTTCATATCATAGCGCGCATCGGCATGCCGAACTCTGTTTCACTTATATAGGGAAAAACTGGTACAAACAATAGCAACAATAGCAAGTCCCAATTGTTTAGGCCCAGCTTTTAAGTATTGTATTATTCTACTCAGCTATCAACAGCCACATCTTTTCTTGTTATCTCTCGCTCTGTAAATTTTGGTCTTCTCCATCTAATCTCCATCTTGAATGAAACTATTGCTACGTGCTTACCCTTTTTGAAATGTCCAAACAATTGTAATCAATTGTACCTCTATAGCACGAAGGACAACAATTTGTTTTAGACTTTTTCGTAATCTAATGGCCCAATATTCTAACTCATAATAAATGATGTTCCTAAACCCGTCCTGTAAAATTCTTCTTCTAGCTTAAATGGTATACAAAGAGGAATCATTGCACAGCACGAAAATGTACTTGCACTTTTTAATAACTCGCTATATTTCTGTAGAAGCTGCATTTTGATTGCCGATCACGAGGAATGCAATTACATTAAATGTTTCCTCCTAACAACACAAATCAAAATCACGATTGATAGGAAATAAAACTCCTAGATTACAATCAAATCACAAAATAAAATTAAAACCCTCATAATAACGTCCGAGTTAAACAAAACAAAGAGTTGGAATCATCATCAACCTAGGTTAAGAGAAGGAAAGGACCTGAGGAGAAAGTAGTGGGGGTGGGGGAGGTGATGAAGAAGATAAGGAGATCGCCATTAGAATTCGAACTTGAGCTCCTCTTTCTCCTGGGTGAGGAAGTGGATGATGTAGGGGGTGACGCGGATAACGGTGATCCACGCACCCATCATAGCCAGGTGCGTCTTCAGTTGCTTGTACGCCGTCGCCTTGTCCGGGCGCCGCGGTATCGCTCCCAGAAACATCTTATTCGGCTTCTGCTTCTGCTCCCACGCTCCTCAAAAGCCCCAAAAAACAAAAACCCTAGATCGATTGGGTTTAGATTGGGGGGTCGTTTATATAGGGGGAATAGTGATTCAACCCGGTTCAATTGAACCGGTTCTGGTTTGGTTAGGCCGGTCATCCGGTTTGGGTTCGAGCTTGGAACATCAGGTAAATACAAGTGGAGTAATGCCTAATGACAGTTTATATCTAGTCTATCCAAAGATTCATGTTATCACACTAATCTTGTTACTACTCTATTTTTATTTTATTTTTTTTAAAAAAAATAATACTTATTTGGTTCGGAAATATGGTTTGAAATAAAATTCTGTTACGGTCTTATTTTTTAAACACATTTTATTATAGATGAGAATAGTAATTTTGTTATTTTAAAAATAAGTTGGTATAATATTTCAATATTCCAATTTAACTATCTAAACGCTATTTTTTTTATTTTCGGAAACAATTCAATTCTCATCCAAACACAATTAGTTTTGTTCTGTTCTTTTGCTTATACCTATTTTTTAAATAAGAAATTCTAATTTATAGCTAAACAAAGACAACCTATATGGTTAAAATTTATCAATTAGTTTGATTTATTATTATTATTCTAAAAACTTCAAAGAATTTTTTTAATCGTAAAATGCACACCCTTATATAAGGTATACAACTAGCTTCTTTTTCTTTTTTTCTTTTTTTCTTTTTTTCTTTTTTTTTGCTGTATAGATAACATTCCTCAAAAAAAAAAAAAAAAAAAAAAAAAAAAAAAAGGAAGAAGATTTCACTAATGACCTCCATTTTGTATTGAAGTGTTTTATTTTTGTAGTTAAATTTCTAGCATCTTTTCTATAAAACTCAAAACTTAAATGCCATTCACTCAATCAAAACATCTATTGCTGTGACCTGATACTCACGAGAGAAATGGAACGTAGATTTACTGGACCAAGTATGAATAGTTTATCAATACTCTCCGATCCATTAAAGCCCACCAGACCAGTGGGCCTCAGCTTAGAAACATTAATGTTGGAGTGGTAATATTAGAAAATTAATATTGTTGTAACAGCAAAATAGATGATCAAATACAATTAGATAATAATAATAATAATATTAAATTTGCTATAATAAATAATATTAAGGGTGGAGGCACATGGCGTTCCTTCACTGCTCTACAAAAAAAAAAAACGAGTAGTTTAAATTTAAATTAATTACTAACTGTAATCACGTAATTAAGAGTTCGTATCCATATCCACCTGTCACTAATTTGTAAAATCCTCGGAACAGAATTCGATGATACGGTCTTGATAACCCCAAAGTAAGCGGATCTTAAATCTTAATTACCACCAGATTCAATAACTCACCCGTTTTCCGTAAGTCACGTGAGCATCGGAGGATAATAATAACATTATCGAAAGAGAGTCCCCCTCCTCCAAACTCCACTGATGCAGTGTGCTCCCACACTCAATCGCACATCGAACCCATTGCACGAGTTCTAAAGCGTCCGAGCCGAGAAGCCAATCAGCTAGAGACACGTGTAGAGAGTCCGGTTTACTAGTACTTTACGGCGGAACACTCTAACACAAATCCTCCTCCCTCTGTGTGTGTGTGTGTGTGTGTGTGTGTGTGTGTGTGTGAGAGAGAGAGAGAGAGAGAGAGAGAGAGAGAGAGCACGCGGATACTTAAAACGAAGGAACGAACGAGAGCGAGCATGTCGAAGCTTCGGGAGTCGTCGTGTTTCTCCAACGCCCTTCCCCCAACGACGATGGCCTCCGCCTCCGCCTCCGCATCTCCGGCGAGCTCTGCCCCATACGATTTCGAATGGGGCCCGTCTCCGGCGAGCTCAGCCGCGTCACCGGGCCGGATCGCCGCCGACCTCAGCCCCCCTCTCATCGCAATGGTCGCCGTCGTGGGCACCGCCTTCCTCATCGTCCTCTACGCCCGCATCCTCTCCCACTACCTCCGTCGCCTCATCCGGCGCTGGAGGCGGTGGCGCCGCCGCCGCCGCCTCCTCCTCTCCACCTCCGCCGCCGCCGCCGCCTCCTCCTCCTCGGACCTCGACTCACCCCACCCCGGCGCCGGAGCCATCTCCTACGGGTCCTCCTCCGACTACTACTACTTCGCCTCTCCTTACGGCCTCGACGACGCGGCGATTAAGGCGCTCCCCGTCTCCCTCTTCTCGAAATCGAAGGCGAAGCACCTCGCGGCGACGAACCGGGAGTGCGCGGTGTGCCTCCTCGAGTTCGAGGACGACGAGCCGCTCCGCACGCTCCCATTCTGCTCCCACGCCTTCCACGTGGACTGCATCGACGTGTGGCTCCGGTCGCACGCCACGTGCCCCCTCTGCCGCGCCTCCGCGGTGCGGCCCCCCGACTCCCCCTTCGTCCCCATGCGCGCCGCGCGGATTCGCCCCAGCCTCGACGATCTCGCGCTCTACCCGCCCCACCCCACCGCCGCGATCACCGAGGCCGATCCCGAGATCGCCGCCGCAGCGTCCCCGCCCTCGCTCCGCGGCGGGGATCGCCCGCGCGACTTCCTGCTGAAGCGCTCCTACTCCTTCGGCTTCGAGCGGAGCCTCGCGTCGGAGCGGATGGTGCTCGACGCGTCCACCGCGTCGCCGTGGCGCTACCGCCACCGCAGCTTCTGGAGCAAGCGCTGGCCCTCGCCCTTCGGCAGCGGCGGCCCCTCCTCCGCGCCGCGCGCCGCCAGGGTCTTCTCCTTCCGCTCCTACCGCTTCGCCGCCGCCGCCGCCGCCGCGAAGTCGCCGTTCTCGCGGCGCCGCGGCGGCTTCTTGCCCCTGTCGTCGGAGCCGAGCGCGGGGCCGTCGTCGCGGAGGAGCCGCTCGATGACGAGCCCCTCGGCGACATTCGCGAGGCCACCGGGCGCGGCGGCGGCGGCGGTGTTTGGGTTCTCGTCGAGCCGGATGAGGTGCGGAGATCCGGAGGCGTTGCTGTCGCCGGAGAGGTTGAACCGGGGATGACGAGCTTGGTCACCGGTAATCACCGGTGGCAGAGCCGCATAGAGAGAGAGGATAGGAGGGAGGTGGGGCGCGGGGGCCACTGTCCCTGCACCCCCGCCTTAATGGCGGGTCGCATGCCAGAATTTAATGTGGTGCCGGTGTCTTTAATGAGGCGAATGAATGAGAGAGAAAGGGCGGGGGAGGATGTGTGTGAGCTTTTTCATCTCTCATTTTTATAAGCTCTCTCCACTGCTCTCGTCGGTTGGTGGGACTCATTAATGGGGGGCTTTTTTTATCAAATTGGTGGGGATAGCGGGAAAGCTTGAAACAGTTGGATGAATGAATCCAACATCATCGTTTTGCTCTTTCCCTCCTTTTTTTTCTTTTTTTCTTTTTTTTTTTCTCCTAGTCGCGTAACTCTCGCGCTGCGCACGTGCGAGTCGGGATGTTATCATAGAGCGGAACAAGTGCACCACATGGGCCTACTTTATACTGCTTTTAAAATTCGGGGAAAACAATTTTTATCATATAGAAGGTAGAGCTGTCTTCTATCTATCTTAATTTGAATGTTAATAATAATGCTTTATTAATAAATGATTCCAGCACGTACATCAGATAGCATCTGTTTAATAATGATGTAGTTTTCTTTTAATTTTTTTTCATAATTTTGGTGCTGCAAAATAGTGCAACAAACCATCTTTCTGCAGCAAGTCAGAAACTTGTAGGATCATCCGAACTTTGTAATTTTGAGCACCTCATATTTTAGAGTTACTTCAGATCACAACTCTGTGAATAAAATGGTGATGAATGTTACACGTATCTTGTGAGTTAGTAGATAATTTATTTTTAATGAAATATGTCTACGCCTCAAACGAAGATGCATGTGGGGCATATTGTTATGCTTTGCAAGGTGTGTAGAATTCTCGACCATATTTAATGGTGAAAATCAAAATTAAAATGTAAACTCGTATGTTTTAATTTGAATGGTAATCAATTCCAAGTGAATAATTTGCAGCTGAGCTTTTAAGTCAAGCAATTCAATGGGCCTGCTAACGTGGTTCGTTTTGTAGAATAAGAAATACGTCCTATATATCAATATTACAGTTACAAAATATATGGATATGAGGCTCAAAATTCGAAAAGTGAGTTTGTGTTTAAAAGTACTTTTCAGCTCGCCAGAGCGTTTGTCAATCTCATTTTTAAAATTTAATTCTAATTTTGCACTTAAATTTTAAACTTTTTATTTTAAATTTAAGTTTATAATTTTATATTTGATTTTTTAATTTTAAATTTTAAATATTTAATTTTAATTCTCAAATTTTAAAATTCAAGTTCCAAAATTTTAAATTTCAAAGTTAAGATCAAATTTAAATTTTTAAAATTATAAATTTTAATTTTCAAATTACTAATTTTTACAATTCAAAATTCAAAATTTAAAATTTAAAATTTAAAATTTAAAATTTAGATTTTAAAATTTAAAATTTAAAAATTTAAATTTTAAATTTTAAATTAAAATATCAAAATTTAAATTTATGTACAAATTTAAAATTAAAATATAAATATAAATTTAAATTCAAATTCAAATTCAAATTCAAATATTAAATTTAAATTCAAACTTTATATAATTTTAATATAAAATTTAGTAAAAAAATTATTATTTGCAAAATGTAAACAATTTTTACTAAATGGCTTTACAAAATTATTTGAAAAAAAAATCTTTCTATCTAAAAGCTTAGCCAAACGTCCTATAAATAATTTTTCTAATCAAAATTAGTTCAGCGGAGATTATCCTTTTAGAATTTATGCCAAACGGTCCCTATTACTCATAAAATGTTTTAAAATATAGTTGAACTAATCCGTCAGATTTATGTGGTCCGTGAAAATACTGTTTGCATTTACTAAACTACAGTAGTTGAGCTATTAGATTACACCTCATGAAGCTTAAAATTTTTATAGCCAAAAGGAAAATGGCGCACCACAAACATTTTGATCGCAGGATTTTGGCTACTTAGATTTAAGGGTGTTATCGAGCCGAACACGAGCTAGCTCGTTTAAATATCGAACTGAAAAATTTGGCTCGTGTTCGGCTCGTTTATTAACGAGCCGAACACGAGCTGGTCCGCGAACAACAAATTTGATTTTCATTCTTATTATTAGGTGCAAAGTTGAAAAAAAAATAGAAAAATTAAAATTTTAATTTAATAATTAAAATTCATAAAAAATTTGATGATATATATATGGAAAGAGCAATGCTACCTGTACACCCCGTGAGGGGTGTACATCCTACACCCCACCCCATCATGGGGTGGGGCTTTTTTTACTGGTCACATCATTTGACCAGTAAAATTCACCCCACCCCAGGATAGGGTGGGGTGTAAGATGTACACCCCGAATGGGGTGTACAGGTAGCATTTTCCATATGGAAAATGCTACTTGTACACCGCATTTGGGGGTGTACATCACACACCCCACCCATCCAGTGGATGGGGTGTGGTGAGGGGTCACTTCACAATTTGTGAAGTGACCCCCCACCCTTAGATGGGCGGGTGTAAGATGTACTGTGACACCCCCGAAATTTGGATTAGTCCTCTATATAAATAATATAATAGGACTAAAATCTCTAACCCGGCTATAGCATTTTGGATAGTAGCAAGATCCAAGAGGAACATGAGAGTTAAGCGTGCTAGAACGAGAGTAGTTCTAGGATGGGTGGCCCCCTGGGAAGTGGGGCGTCACAGTTGGTATCAGAGACATTCACCAGCCGGAAATGTGAGATGAGTCTCAGCTGAGCCAGGGTTATATAGCAGGTAGAGCGAGGCTCCCCGGCTAATGACCGTTGTGAGTGGAGTGCAGCTCCTCACAAGGTCGGCTAAGGCTAGCGAGACGAGTCTCACATCGCCTGGTGCTTGTGAGTGTGCTTGAGCCTGACGTGGACGTCAGGGCTTAAAAGGGGGGAAGAATGTGACACCCCCGGAATTTGGATTAGTCCTCTATATAAATGATATAATAGGACTAAAATCTCTAACCCGGCTATAGCATTTTGGATGGTAGCAAGATCCAAGAGGAACATGAGAGTTAAGCGTGCTAGAGCTAGAGTAGTTCTAGGATGGATGACCCCCTGGGAAGTAGGACGTCACATGTACACCCCCTTTGGGGTGTATGTATATGTATATATATATATATATATTCGAGCTGTTATCGAGCCGAACACAAGCGAGCTGACCCCAGCTCGTGTTCGTCTCGTTTATTAAACGATATGAAAAATTCGGCTCGTTTACTAAACGAATGGTTCGATTTCGAATTTATTTCGAGTCAACACGAGTTGACTCGCAAACAGCGAGCTGGATTGCCACCCTATTTAGATTACACCCCATGAAGTTTAAAATTTTTATATGGAAGTGCTTATCTGTCTGCCACGGTGGCCTCTCACATTTTGGGTGGCACAAATATTGCCGTTTATTTGGTTTGCGTTTTATGGACAGGCTTTTTGGCCCATCTCACATTTTGCTATTAAACGTGCCTTAGATAACTCAGTCGGGCCTTGGATGTAGGCCACTACTGGGCTAAGTATCACTCCTACGTGGCGAAACTTACACGTGCCACGCATGTGCTACGACAACACGGTTTACTCGGCGTCGGTCTCGGGTCGGGTAGGGTCGGGTCGGGTCCGTCCACATACCGCAAATGGTCACCACACGGCTTCTCGCTGTTTGGACTCCTCCAACAAATGATTGTACTGTGAGGGGGGACACCGCGTCCTCCATCGTCTCCATTTCCCGATCTCGATCCCACTCGCCGGAGGAGGAGGAGGAGGAGGAGGAGAAGAGGGGAGGCGGAGGTGGATCTCCGCGCGGATCTCTGAGGTCGATCTCGTCTTCAACCTCCCTTCTTCGATCTCCATCAATGGCGAAGTCGAGCGCTGACGACGTGGAGCTGCGGCGCGCCTGCGCCGCCGCCATCGCCGCCTCCGGGGCCAAGGAGGACGTCGCCTTCTCCATCCGCGTGGCCAAGGGCCGTGGCATCTTCGAGAAGCTCGGTCGCCTCGCTAAGCCTCGTGTCCTTGCCCTCACGAGTACGCATCCCCGATCCTTTGCTCTATCGAGTCCTGAACCTCGTCTTCTCTATCCCATGTATTCTTTTGTAGCTCGAATTCTTTGACTCTGGCAACTGTGCTTTCTCTTTCATCTTCTTCTGGTTTCTACGCGGTAGATCCATTTGATTGATGCTAATACGTGCTTAGAGTGCTATGATCGATTGGTTGCGAGCAAGCTTTTTGAGTGATCGGACAAATTGAGACCGTAATATTGACTACTAGACCTAGTTAGTAACTTGGTGGAGGTAGTATATTTCTCTGTCCCATATATGAACTAAGTTTAGCTTTCCAGGTTTAGTTGATGGGATAATGTTTACATGTTGGGTTGTGTGGCAGAATTTGCTCGGTACTTAAATGACAATTCGTGGTACAGAATAGACGTAAGACGCTCACTGCTCTATTTAGCAGAGGTGGAAAGCAGTTGTTACGCAAAAAGATTCATGTGGAACTGAATTGTATTAATAGAGTTATGCCGTAGTTTTTGGGAAATAGCTGTGTGCTGACGTTTATGTTTAACAATCTTAGTTTCAACAGGGACTAATTGGAAGTTTGAGTATGCCATCGCTTGATGAAACACTGCACGGATAAAATGATGCTAGGAGATCTTAGAGTTGTTATAACATCTTTGAATTGCTCACTTCTTGCTCAATATTTATTTCTCTCTAGATTCTAGAACTGAATCATTTGGATCGTATGGGCATGAGGTTGCAGTATGTTCAACTATGATGCTCGATGCTCTATCTCCGTGCACCGGAGCATTCTCAGTTATAGAGGAGCGAATTACATAGGGGATAGATCATTGTGAATAAGGATTTAAGTTTCCATCGGCACGGACCATATTTATCATGCTGTATTGTATCAACAAAATATCGGTACGATACAGGTCCCATGCCGATAGCACAGCTCAAAACCCTTTTTTCTTTAAATTAGTAAGTAATTTTTTTAATAAAATTTAAAAGATTTGATAAAGATACATAATAAGTAATTGGAATATTTTATTGTTACAAAAAAAATACGTGTTTGCACACATGTATTCTTTATGACTGGCATGTATTGGCACAACCCGACACGCATTGTGCCGTGCCGTGCCGTGCCAGCAAGTTTTCGGCACGACTCCATGCCACGACATTTAAATCCTTGATTGTAAATCACATGGATTGTGTGGTTAGTAGCAAATGAAATAATAGAAAGGCTATTCATGGTGTTTGGCTTCTGCATTCTGTAGAATATTATTGCTATTACATTGTTTTCTGAAGCACTTTGAATGTGCTTATATAAATAGATATGAAATATACAAACCTTATCATGCTGTTGCTAGTTTTGGCCAATTGGTGCCAGCAACAGATGCTTATATTTTCATTATTGTCCATAATGTTCTTAATTTGTTATGTCGTTTAATTATTGTTATTCATTGCAGCTAAACATTCACCCAATGGTGGGGAAAATAAAGCTTTTCTTCGAGTCCTGAAGTATTCATCTGGAGCAGTCCTTGAGGTTGATTTTTCTTTTTAAAGAATTATATGTAGAGAAACCATTATGGCATTGTACTTGCAATGATTGATGTTGTGCGATGTTAGTTCTAGTAAGACTTCATGGCTGAAATTACATGAACACATTCTTTAGTATAATATGTATCATTATGCAAAAATTAACTTAGTGAGTTGAACTTGATTATCCATGGTTGTTTACCCATGGTTTTTTTTTTCTCATTTTGTGATTGTGTACTAACTACCCATATTTAGCATAGGTTGATCTTACATTTTGTGTTCGTGGGTCTTCCAATACTAGCTTAGTGCCAGACCTTACATATTAAGCACAGCACAGTTTCGGCAGCTTTTTGAATTTTTGGAATATCTAAATATGATGACTGTAAAACTCAGGTGCGGAGAAATTTTAGGATCAATAGATTTTGCCAAGTTTGTGAACCATACACAGTAACAAGAAGGCCTTCTCTCATAAATATTATATGTTGACAACATGAATTATTTTCCTTTACTCGATTGTCAAGCAAGGTTCTCTATTAATGAGCTTTTATAATGCCTTTTCTGGCTAGCAACTTCTCCATTAGTTTTGGTCTTTCAAAGCACTTTCTGCTTAAATTATTTTGCTGTTCTTGATGAGTGCATCATGTGATCTCTGTTTTGAGAGTTCCACTATATCACAATCAATTTTAATGTGACTTGTCTTCTAGTGAAATTTCCTTTTCTGTTTCCCTTCTTCTTTCTGAACTGTACGTTCAAGGTAATGAAACTATTTCCTTTTTGTTTTTTCAGTCCACCAAAGGATCATTAAGTCTTCATTTTAATGTCTTCAGTTTACTAAATATGTGCCTCATTGGCTCATTCTTAGAAATACATATTTCATGTCCTTTAATTTCTGAGTTCCTTTCCATTATTTCCAACTTAATATTTTGTAACATCTTCAATTCATCAACGGTATCATTGTTAACCGACCGTCCCTAGCGCAAGTGGCAAAGGGCTTGGTGGTTGGTACCCGAGATCCCGAGTTCAAAGCCTAGTTGCTTCACATTTCCAGTTAAGTTTATTTCTTAAAAAAAAAGAAAAGCAGGTAGCATGCTACCTTTCTCTAAAAAAAAAACGGTATCATTGTTAAGAAATCTATACCATGAAATTCATCCTTAAACATTTTTAGTTGATTCATCTATAACCAATGCATAAAAAAAATGCTGATGTAATTCTATTATTGTAGGAAACTCATTCATTTCCCCTCGATCACCCCTCATTGTAGCTGTAGCTCCATGATCCATATCCTTTATCGCATCAATAACTTTTCATGGACCCTACAGTAGCTTTTCTTAAATCAATTATATTTAGAAGTCTTTTTCTGTTCCCTACACTTCTTAAGTATTGTTAGTATCTTCTCTGTTCTATCTATTTGGCATGAGAGATCGGTTTAAATTTTAAAATCCTTGTTTTGTGTCATAACTTCTGTTTTATTTTCCTCTCCAAAATATATAGCATGACTCTGCAAGTCTGTACCATAATTCCTTTTATTTAAAATGACCTGCGCAGCTTTGTTTGTTTTTTTTGTTTTTTGTTTACATATCACTACCAGTTAATGCTGAACGGAATATCAATGTTTCTCTATTTGTTAGGCCAAACAGTGTCTAAAACACAAAATTGCTAATTTTTTATCTGAATAACCTTTTATGCATGTCCAGCCTGCAAAACTATACAAGCTGAAGCATCTTACAAAGGTGGAAGTTGTTGCAAATGATCCTACTGGCTGTACATTTATTCTGGTATTAATTGTCACTTTTCATTCCTGGATTCATCATGATTTTCATGATTACGTTTTGATATGGCAGTTCAATTTCCAAATTGCTAGGATGAATGCTAGGTATATTCAATGATCCTCTTGCTTTATGTTATGTCGTGCAGGGATTCGATAACCTCAGAAGTCAGAGTGTTGCCCCTCCACAGTGGACAATGCGGAATATAGATGACAGGTGATTGGTCTAAAAGTAAAGTACTTTAACATAAACAGGCACATATATGTAGGTTCTATTCATTACATGGCATTTCTCCATTCCTTGTTTTTGACTAGCTGGAAAGAAGAAAATAGTGAAGACTTCTACATGACCTTTAATATGTCTGTCTTGCTGTATGCTTGTTGATGAAATTTATAAAGACATCAGCCAAGAGATTTCAACTAACCTGTGGACTAATCCTTTTTTTTCACTTTTTGCTTTTTATTTTTCTGTAGGAATCGCCTGCTACTTTTCATTTTAGACATGTGCAAGGAGATATTGGATCGTCTTCCTAAAGTTGTTGGAATTGATATTGTGGAGATGGCTCTTTGGGCACAGGTGCAATTTGTATTAGAATCTCCTCTTGTTATCTCAATTTTATTTTATCGTAAGGCGCTCCATTTATCATACAACACCTGTCTCAGGGTTAAACACTGACAATACCTGATAACCATTCCTACATGTCAATAATATGCTGATTTATACTTTTCATTGGCTATCTTGTTTTGAATGTAATTCAGGAAAATACACCTACAGTTGCTAATCAAGTTAGCAAGCAAGATAGCCAAGAAGGATCAGCTGTACTAGTTGTGACACAAAGGGAGTTGAAAGTTAGTGTTGAAAAGGACCTCGTCTCACAAGCAGAAGAAGAAGAAATGGAGGCCCTTCTTGGCACGTATGTTTCCTCTATGCATTTTCTAGCTAGTAACTTCAAGTTTCCTGCTATTTACATTATTGTGACACTCCTTTTGTTTTGGTGGTCGGGGGGTGAGGGGTAATTGAACTTAATTTTACTTAATATTTCTGTGCCATTCTTCAGTGCCATTGTATATATTTAGAATATAAATATTAGGGAAGACTTAATTGGTGCAGGTATGTTATGGGCATTGGTGAAGCAGAGGCATTTTCTGAAAGAATGAAGCGGGAACTTCTTGCTTTAGAAGCGGCAAATGTCCATTCCTTGTTGGAAAATGAACCTCTAATTGAGGAGGTACCTCCATTTCGTCTTTACTGTCTAATAATCTCTCTTTTCAGATGGGCTTATTGCGGTACATCGTCTTTTCCTCTCATGGCTATTTTATTCCATGAGATGATAATTTTAGATGTTTTGATGGTTCCCCTTGCTATAGTGTTGTGACTTTGAAAAGATTTTTGAAGTTGTCATCAAAATCTCCTCATTTAATTCAGTGAATCGTATGGCTTGTGCAGGTATTACAGGGATTAGAAGCAGCTAGTGCATGCGTAGACGATATGGATGAGTGGTTACGCATTTTTAATGTGAAACTCAGACATATGAGAGAGGACATTGCATCGGTATGGTCTTGTTAATCATTTTGGGTTGTCTCTCACAGCCAGCTGCAATTGAAGCGTTGACTCTGTGATTGTGTATAATCCCTAATTTTATCACCTGCATTATGTATGTTATGGATGAAAGCAGTGCCCCTGTCATGCCTTTCTATGCATACAGGTCCTAGTGGAGCAATATAACACATGTGCTGAATCCCATCCTCTTCTCTATCCATCCTTAGTATATTAGAATGACATGGAAGTTGAGGGAGAAAAAAATATTTTATTTGATCACCAACACCTTGTCCCTGTTTGTATATTGTTCTTTCGTTCAAAATTGGAAGCTTCATTTTTCTAGATGGCTGTGTCTTGCAGATTGAATCCCGGAACAACAAATTGGAGATGCAGTCTGTTAGCAACAAAACTCTTATTGAGGAGCTGGACAAGCTACTTGAATGCTTGCGTATACCTTCAGAGGTATGAAGTGAAACAATGGTTGACAACTTTTTGTGTTAGCAATGGCTGTCATATTTAGCTTTTTGGTATAACAATTGTGTTATCTTCATCCTGCAGTTTGCAGCATCATTAACTGGAGGTTCATTTGAAGAAGCCCGCATGCTTAAAAATGTTGAGGCATGTGAATGGTTGACTGGGGCCATACGTAGTCTTGAAGTGCCAAATTTGGATCCATGCTATGTTAACATGCGAGCGGTAAGCTTCCTTTATGTACTCTGATATCAATATTTCCTTATTGAGTTTCATTAGCTTGGATAGTTTTGCAGCTGTATCAATAGACAATGAACTCATTGTACCAAGAACTTGCTTTTTTTGGTTTTTTCTTTGGTTGAAGTGTAGGAGAACCCTGTTAAATGGGGCTAAAAATAATGAATTTATAAGCTAGCAGAAATTTGGTATAAGGACGGTTTTGTTGAATAAGACACAAATATATCAGGAAACTGTTGCATGTTTCATTTGTCTTTACCTCATCTATACTCTTCTTGTAGCCTGAAAATCTGCTCCAGTTTCAAAATTAAATTCATTTGACATAATAATGGAGCCAGTAATAAATTGATTATTGACCAAGTTCTTAAGAGTATTGAGAATTAATCTTCAATTTGTTCATCTTATTTTCGTGCATTTTGTGTTTGCTGAATGCAATTTCTGCTATCAAACTCTATACAGGTAAGGGAAAAACGAGCCGAACTAGAAAAATTAAAAACTACATTTGTTCGGCGAGCATCAGAATTCTTGAGGAACTATTTCTCTAGTTTGGTAGACTTCATGATTAGCGACAAGAGCTATTTTTCTCAGGTAAATTTATGTCATTATTCATTTTTTTTCTGCAATGATCTTGTTCTGTTTACTTAGAAGGTTTGCTTTAAATGAAATTAGCGAGGACAGTTAAAAAGGCCCGATCATGCTGACCTGCGGTACAGATGCAGGACTTATGCACGACTTCTGCAGCATTTAAAGGTTTTTAACCTTCCGGAAGTTTGTTTTGTAGTGAAATTACAATGTATTTTATAGCAATATAATTTTTTTAAGCTTTGATTTGTGATCATATATTCAGAGTCTTGACAAGAATTGCTTGGGCCATTTACGGAAGGCATACTGTCAGTCCCTTAATCTACTTCTGCGTCGAGAGGTCAGAATTCTAATATTTTCTGTCCAACTGTTCACGAAGCTTCTTTTCATCTTTAGTATCTATATGCCTTTTGTTGTACCTGTTTTGACCTTAAGGTTTTGAGAAAACCCTTTGAAATACAATTCAAGGGGCATTTAATTGGGTTTAGTATAGCAGGGTCATTGGATGAGAATACAAATTTTGAACACTGTTTATCTTGTTCCACATAGAATCCATGAGAGTGAGAATGCAATCAGTTAGAATCCAGCGTTCATGTTAATGAACTTCATGCTCATTTATGTGATTCAGGCACGGGAATTCGCAAACGAACTTCGTGCAAGTACGAAAGCATCTAGAAATCCTACTGTTTGGCTTGAAAGTACAGGATCCAGTCAGACGGCAAACAGTGCGGATACTTCTACAGTTTCTGAAGCATACTCGAAGATGCTTACTATCTTTATCCCTCTTCTCGTAGATGAGGTTATTCTTTTGCTTACTGCATGATTTTAGTATCTCAATAAGGTCTGTTAATGTATAAAAAAGAAACGGAAAGAAAATCATACTACTACTTGTTACTGTTTTGCAGAGCTCTTTTTTTGCTCATTTCATGTGCTTTGAAGTTCCTGCGCTTGGCGCTCCTGCTAATGGTATCAAAAGTGGATCCAATGGCATCGGCACAAATGATGATGATTTGAGCCTTATGGATCCTGATGGAAATGATATCAAACCTGGTAGTGTGCTTTGCTTCTTATCATTGCTCTCATCATTGTCAGATTCCTTTGTGATAAAATCAGCAATTGATTCATCCTAGTAGTCTTGATACTAGCTTATCTTCCGAACTGTTTTCCAGATAATAATTTCGAGTTAGGAGCACTTAATGAAGCTCTGCAAGAACTGCTTGATGGAATCCAGGTAGCTTTAATTTTGTCAAGTGAGTTGCAAATCTTAAGATTATTCTGTTGACCTGCAGAACTTTTTCTTTGCCCCTTGAAAGTAAGTTCATAAAAGTTTAACATATACTTTTTGCAATTTTAGCTGCCTGAAAGATTATATATTCAGATATTTTGAACTTAAATTTGATGCTTTGTAGAAATGAGAAATTTATATGGCTATAGATTTATCAATCATTACATTTTTCTCTATTTTCTTTTTTTTCCTGACTAATAAAAACTTTGGAAGCATGTCTCCATCTTTTGCTTGGTTATGGTGTTGCTTAGGAGAAAAGCTTTCTAGCTTCCATTAAGATGATGTATTCTCCTGCAAGGGTCCCTTTGTAACATCAACCATTTTAGCGAGTCCCTGTTCTTTGGAGGCAAAAAGTTGAGCTTTCATAGCTAGAAAGTTTCAGAAATGGATAGCTTGAGGTGGCGTTTCAAGTAATATGCCACTTCTGTTGTTTGCATTTCGACTTTGGGTTTTTGTTAAAAATATAATTGATATCGATATAATTGAAATCGATATTTAAGGTATCACTGTGTTTCCTGCATTTTGGCTAAAATGTAGACATTTGGTTCTGAGGGCTGTAACAAACATAATGTGAATGTGAATGAAAACCTGTTTCCTAAGGAGTTCATTGTTCTTCCAATTTTCAGAGATAGGAGTTGCAACTTCGCCTCTTCTTTTTCACATTCATAATGTAATATAGTATATGCCCCTCTTCGTTTTTTTAGGAAGACTTCTATTCAGTGGTTGATTGGGCGTACAAGATCGATCCTCTGCGGTGCATATCAATGCACGGGATTACAGAACGCTATCTCTCTGGCCAGAAAGCTGATGCTGCAGGATTTGTGCGTAAGTTACTCGATGATTTGGAGAGCAAAATATCTTCGCAGTTCAGTAGGGTTAGTATTCTCTGCAGTTTACAAATATTGTGTCATATCTTTAATAGAAGGTAATATTGCTCCCTGATTCAATTTGGCATATATTATCTGACAAACGTGTTTGATTGCTCATATTTTGCAGTTTGTTGATGAAGCATGCAATCAGATTGAGAGGAATGAACGTAATGTACGTCAACTCGGAGTTTTATCCTATATACCAAGGTACTCATTTTCTTTTAAAATGACTGATGCACACACAATTTGATTTGATTCGTCAGAGGTGTTCTTTTTAATATTCTTATGTTTGTATAAAGTCTGGGGATGACAATTTGGTTGGGTGAAACGTCTATTTAGAAAACTTTTCTAAAGCTTCATGGTGTAGCAGCAAAGAATTGCTTTTTTCTGACTAAAGTGAGGTTTCAATTATGTTGATTTTATCATATTTAAATTCTTGCTAATAATGATAATAAAAGCTACTATATGATATGAAGTGTCACTGTACTGACTAATCTCCAACACCGTAAAACTTTAACTGTTCGATCTTTTGCTACTTTTGTTTAGTGCAAACTTTTCCCATGATATTTAGATTTGTGACTCTTGCATTACGAATGGATTAAGCGTGAAGTTTTTCCATGCTATTTAGATTTGCAACTCTTGCATCACGAATGGAGCAGTACATCCAAGGGCAATCAAGGGATCTGGTTGATAAGGCATACACAAGACTAGTGAGTAGTTTTTCTTTACTGTGCTGGCTCTATATTTTCTTCTTTTTTCCTTCATGAATAGTAATTGGTGATGCTAGTTCCAACTGGACTAAGCTACATAGTAAGCAACTGAACTATGCTTGAAGATCTTTGCAACAGAATGATACGGATCAACAGCTTTATACAAATTTGATTCCATCCTTTATCCTCTTGTTGTTACTTGGAACTGGTTTGGCATTGTGGAACAGATTAGCACAATGTTTGGAACTTTGGAGAAAATTGCGCAAAGTGACACTAGAATTGTCGACATTGTACTATTAGAGAACTATGCAGCTTTCCAGAACAGGTGTTTTTCTTTTTTTTTCGTCCTCTTTTTCATTACTAGTTTGTCAATCATTTGTTTTCCGTCCAAATTATTGGTGGGTTTGGATTTTTTTCTTTTTTAATGTTACAGAGCTATTTAGCTTGCTTTAATCTGCTGAACTAGTTTTGAATTTCTTGTAATTTTTACCGGTCATTTAAATATAAGATTCACTTTCAAACTTTTCTCTGGATGCAGTCTTTATGACTTGGCAAATGTTGTGCCTACCCTAGCTAACTTTTATCATCAGGCCAGTGAAGCTTACGAACAAGCTTGCACTCGTCATATCAGTTCAATCATTTTCCTAGTGAGCATATTTATCTTCTTATCCTGCTACTTGTCTTTCCTTCTTATATATCATGGAAATTCCTAAATGGAACTTTTTCCATAATCCTTAGTACATATAGAATTGAAATCTTGTCTTTTTTTTTTTCTTTTCTCAGCAATTTGAAAGATTATTCCAATTTGCCAGGAAAGTTGATGAATTGCAATATACAATATCTCCTGAGGAGGTGAGTTAATCATGTGATCTTGCTTCATTATAGTTCGCATTCTTGTGTATTTTGTTGCCCGTGGAGGCACGTATGTGAAATTTATTTATTCACATATTGTTAAACATGCTCCTTATATCAGAAACAGAAGACTTAATGTTTGATGTCTAGGAGACTTCACACCGATTTACGTTTCTCCTTTTTGTGCTATATCAAGTAGTAGTAAAACGATTATTTTATCATGCACATTCGTCCAATTGTGACTTCGTTATTGGATTTTGGAGTTCCTATTTGGCTTCCGTACAATGCTCAGGGGTAAATTAACAAGGATTATTATGCATGTACAGTGTGAGTATAAATACAAAAATGTGTACCCTTAGTTCAGGACTAGCTCTTTGTCGATTTCATATACTTGAATATTCTTTATTTGGCTCAGTCGTGCGGTTCTTGCATCTAAAATCGCAAAAAACTTAGTTGTCATCTTTTGACAAATGTGCTATTATCGGTCTTCGTATATACAGATACCTTACCAGCTCGGGCTATCAAATGCGGATCTCAGAAAGGTGTTGAAAACCAGCTTATCTGGAGTAAGTAAAATTACAAATATCATTCTCCTTTTTCTTCATGGCAGTTTACACTTCAGAAACTGGTTGGTGTGTTGCTCCTAAAAAGATAAACTAACTAGATAACTGTAAAATACTGCGGAATCAGCTGGAAATTACATCAGTTTCTTCACCAGTGGTTTCTTAGGCATTTTCATTATTTTTTTGAATATTCTTGGTTCTGTGGTATTGTGAGCATGGGTAATCATCTTATGTCTTACAGATTGACAAGTCCGTTACCGCCATGTATAAGAAATTACAGAAGAATTTAACTTCTGAGGAGTTGTTGCCTTCCTTATGGGATAAGTGCAAGGTATATGCTTCGTCGTTTTTTCTTACTTCTGTTTCTAAACATTGAGAAAGTTTATGTTCGAATGCTTCTATCTCTATACCTACAAATAGTCTTAAAGGAAGATGATTTTGCAACTACAGAAAGAGTTTCTGGAGAAGTACGACAGCTTCGTGCAAATGGTGTCGAGGATTTATCCGAAGGAGAACATACCTTCAGTGGATGACATGAGGGCGCAGCTTGCTTCTTTGTAGATATGCGTGTAGAATGGTGTATCATTTCGTGTTGTGATAGTGTTGTACCCTTTTCTCACTCTACTATGTTATTCTATTCATTAAATTCTTGTATTAGATTTTGCTCACCTCATTTCAAAGATCCTTTCTGTATTTTGCTGGGGATTTTTACTTGGTCATATATCTGTTTCAAAAGCTTAAGTTGAGCTATTTGGTGCGCTCCTTGGAGGTTTTGTAAGTGATCTGCTATGCAACTTTTTTTGTAACATGGGCAAATTTGTTATTTGCATGAACATTCTTAATGGTGGTTGGTTGTATTCATCAATTTTCGCAGTAGGTTATGTTAGTGATATGCTATGCAAGGTTTTTGTAATGTTGGCAAATTTTTTTGTTTGCGCGAACATTTCTGTGCAGCTATTTTGGCATATTTGCTTATTATATTCGGTGCTCGCAAATCTCTTTGGATTAATCTAAAGATATTTGCTTTGAAAATTTGTTGGGATAATGGAAGATATTTGTGCTTCTAAGATGTCAGATGTATGTGCACGTTGCAAACTGTTAGGAATAAACAACTGTTTTTGCACTTCAAGCAAACGAGTGAACCAATAGGAAGCCCTCTGAATTTTTTTTAAAAAAAAATATAAAAAATTAAATTTGGTAGAAATATATCTGCTATTCGATATATTTATAAAAAATTATATGTAATTAACCCTTTTATTAATATACTGTAAATATAAATCGATAAGTTTTTTAATAATATTAAATAATATTATTAAGTTATATATAATTACTACCATCAACTAAAAAATATTAAAAATATCAATTACAAATAGCAATAGATTTTAAAAATTTCAAATGCATTCATATTAAACAAAAAAAAAAAATGCTTACTACAATTACAACACCAATTTATTTATGATTAATTTTTTATTTGAATACATTATTTTTTTTAAATATAAATAATTTTTAAAGCGACGAATTCGAAACGTCTCCTGCTCCGAATCCGTTCGGATCGGTTTGCATTCCTACAACAACTGCATCATCTTCCCTTTATTTATCAGTTCTCGCATTCCTGCGAAGAATTGGAAGTACAATTTTAGTACCAGAAAGCAACAATGAGACCATCCAATATGATATAACGTGGCTAAAACTACTTCGTTTGTTCCTCATATAGTTACCATCTTATGTAATTACATGATATAACCCTTCCCTCAAAAAAGTAAAATATTGATCGTATCAATGATCCAATAACACACCGAGCTAGACTGGGATGCAAGACATCAAGCTTGGCATTAGTATCTTCTTTGCCTTCGATATAATATTTTGAAAGATATCCAAAAAAAAAAAAAAAAAAAAAACCCTGCTTTTTCAACAGCAATCTCAATTTCCACTCTTTGTATACCATCTTTTGGTGCTTATCTAATGAAAAAAAGTTGAGAATACTTCGACTGCGTTTGGTTCGAGTATAAGCAAAAATTAGTTATTTCGAAAATAGGTATAAATTCAGATACAAATAAAAATTATAATAATTTTGTATTTAATTAAATATAAAAGTTATACCGGAATAAAAAAAATTATGTTTAAAAAGAATTAAAATTTATATAAAAAAATAATAATAAATAACTAAAAATAACTGAAACAACTGTTCCACCTGTGGGGTGCAACAGCTGTTCTACCATTATACTAAAATAACTTGGTATGAGAGAAATAATTATTCCCTCAATATTTAAATACTGTTTGAATATAAAGTAGAAAATAATTTTCTTATCCCCTTATACCGGTTGTGAAACGATCCCTTCAGGTCAAAAAGAAAGTTGAAGGGTCATTTTTAAGGAATCCATGGTTTGAAAATTTAAGAATCTGTCTTGTTCAATAGTTTGGCAAAATCTTTTATCCTCAAAAGGCTTTACCAAAAATAATGCTAAATAAATCTGGTATAACTCACTACATCTGTTAAAACTATTTTTAAATGTATTTATGATTTTATCACTAGCTCAAAGTGCTATAAAGATTATGATCAGTAGAAGTTAACTTCCCAAGCAAATAATAAAAATGAGACCATGTCTTTAACCTTAATTTTATAAATGCTCAATTCAAATTCAATATAGAATTGAATGAATTTATTTAGAGCTGATCATCTTAGTCATTCGATTGTGCCAAAATAGAAAAAGGGAAAGTGAGATGTAGCTCAAAAGTGCTTGAAGAGCAATCATTGTATGACCTTTCTCATACCAATAATTTTGATTAGCAAAGAGAGAGTTTTCATAACTTTATCATCATCGCCGCATCAAATTTCCCGCAATCTAATATTTTCCAACTAAAATGGAAAAATAAATAAATAAAAATATCTGTGATTTTCACGCAAATTTGTTCTTATAGATTAAAACTTTCTTAATTTACTGTGACAAAAAAAAAAAATCAATAATAGAAAAATTAGAAGTTCAAAAAGAAAAGAGATGAGAAGAATCTAATTAATAAATTAGGAGTAGGTGGCATTCAGAATGAGTAGGAGGGTTTTGGATTCATCAAAGATGAAAATCTCAGACAAAAAAAATGCTTCATCATCATCATGCCATTGCTAAAGCCAAAAAAAAAAAAAAAGAAAAAAAAAAAACAAGAAAAAAAGAGAGATTTTTGGTAACAATTTTTAAAAAAGAGAGAATATACTTCAAATATTATTTTTTTTAAAAAAAAAACATCGATTTGACGAAGAAAAAGGATTAAAATCGTTAGGAGCTTCTCTCAGGCAAATGCCTCGATTTGTCCTCATAAGAATGGAATGGATTAGATCGGACTCGTCATCTATTTGATTTACTCATCACCGAGAAACGCTCCTTTAATAAAAAAAAAAAAAAAATTTAAAAAAAAAACGAGATTACAAAGAAAACATTAAAAAAAAACAAAAGAGAGAACGAGATGAAGAGAGAGAGACTTTGGGCGAGTATGCGAATGGGAGGAGCGTTCGCCATGAGCGGCGAAGTTAAATATAGATGGAGTAGGAAGCTAGGGTTAGGGTTTTTTTTTTTTTAACATGTTAGCGGATTTACGAAAACACCCCTCCCTCATTCGTGATCCAATCCACACGGGAGTAGGTGCAAATGGATTGGGCCCAACATTTGTGTTGAGCCGACTAATTCTTTTCGGCCCATTTACAATGGACCGGGTTAATATGTGACCCATAAATCTGGGCCCGTTCTCTTGGTCTGGTTCGGTTCAAGTAGAGATATTAGTTTTGCCATGTGTGTAAACTCTTAAAAATCTCTGTGATTATACTAATTGATAAAAAGATCAATATTTTTATTCTTATTAAATTTAATTTTTAACTGAACTACAATTACCCGGTTGAGGATGTATCATCCTCTTTGTTTGAGAAAAACATGGTAGATCCCATGAACATTAGTGCACCTGGGACCTGTAAAACTGGAAAGGAAAACTACATGAAAGATGTGTTTATTTCGACCAATCACCTGCTCTTATTTCAGTAGCATTATTTCCTAACGATTATTAGTCAAATTAATGGAACTCCTAAACTCATCTAGGCACACAGAAGTGATTTAGCCCCATTAAATATATATCTAAATTGCTTGGAAATTTAGAATATTTGATGCATGTCTCAACATTGTATTTAGCCAAATCAGACTCTTGAAAAAAATATATATATATTATAATTTTTTTTAATAAAATATTATTTTGAAATAATTTATATCCGAAATATTTAAATATATGTTTGCATGCAAATTACAAGTATACTATAAAAAAATAAATAATAGAGATTAGATGAAACCGTGGGTCGAGACGTGCGATGAGCTGTCATAGAAACAAGATTGTCCCTCCACGTGTGAGGCTCCAACAATCACTCCTAGCGATTCCTCCACGTGCGAGGCTCCGACAATCACTTCTAGCGATACAACGACCACTATCCACCTTGTCGGCACAACTTCGAAAGAGCGCAAAACAAATCCATCAACTTTCGGAGATCCAACAAAGAGTAAAAGTAAAGATCCCTTCATGTGCGAGGCTCCGACAATCACTTCTAGCGATACAACGACCACTATTCACCATGTCAGCACAATTTCGGAAGAGCACAAAACAAATTCATCGACTTTCGGAGATCCAGCAACAAATCCATTGACTTTCGAAGATCCAGCGACAAATCCATCGACTTTTGAAGATCTAGCAACAAATTCATCAACTTTCGGAGATCCAGCAAAGAGTAAAAATAACACTCAAGTGTATAAACTATATAGTATATATAGAATCCAACGATTAAATCTTGAATTAGTGATCTTACCGAGATGTAGCGTGTTTTTAGAAAAAATTCTTATTCTCACTTTCACGTAAATAATGCATTCAACGAAAAATCAGTCGGTCCTAGTGCAAGTGGCAAAGAGCTTGATGGTTGATATCCGTGACCCGAGTTCGAAGCCTAGCTGCTTCACATTTCCAACTAAATTTATTTTAAAAATAAACGAAACGGATAGCATGTTACCTTTCTCTTAAAAAAACTACATCCAACGAAGAAGAAATATAAATATAGTTACCACATATGGCTAGTATTCAATATGGGACTAAATATCACATGTGGTAATTATGACATTGAGCTTCCAAGTAAAGCCCATTGATATTGGATCATCCAGAAGGCCCAAATTTTAAATCAAATGAAAAGCAAATAAAATCTAACACAGACTACATCAGCTGTACTATCATGCACATCTACACACAAGACATCACCATAGCAAATTACTGGTAATACATTCAACAACAATACAAAGTTCCATGAACATACTAATACACTCCACAGCATCTCCAACACAGCGTCGAGACAAATGGGAAACACTAAACTAAATCATTATTGACAGTAGGATTTGGAAAAGGATTTAAAGGAATTTCAGCACCAAGCGCCAAACAGGGTACACGAACAGAAGGATGATACCAATGGTGTTTGATACGCCACTACTCTTTGTGAATGCGTTTCTGAAACCACCTGAGGCCCGGATGTGCTCTTGAAGGAGGTAGCAGCCGATGATCAAGCAGATGAAAACGCCGGCCAAGCCGTCGCGAATAGTGAGGGCCAAGAAGTTGGGGGCGACCACAAGAAGAAGGATCAAAGCACCAGGCATCTCCAACCAATCTACTCCATCAGAACATAACATTCATGTTAGTCACAATCAAGCTGGTATTTCTTCATGGCCGTTTGCATACTGTTCTATTGTCAATTAACGTGGATTTTTATTTTCTTTTGATCAGACATTTTCTTAACTACAGTAGTCTGTGCATAGATGGTGAAAATGTGATTCAGGTTAAGTCAAAATGCAATAAACTCATATGACGGTGGCCTTGCTAGAATAGAGGAAAAGAATACATGCATTTGCTCACCATCATTCTAATCATCATCAAACTAAAGCACGTTCGGAACTGTTGAACAGGAAGGAAGGAAAAAAAAAAAAAAAAAAAAAACTGCACCTACAGAAACTTCCTTCTCACAATCCAGGTTTGAAAAGAAAAAGAAAAAGAAAAAACAAAGCTTAAGCTATGATGATATATTATAAGGGAAAGTGTTCCTGGACCAGGATTTAGGGATAGCCACTGATATTGGCTCTTTAAGACAATGATTGTTGCATTAGCTGAAACAGGTCATTGGTTAAAATCCTAAGATATGGCATTCCCATTAGTAGTTAAATACAGATTCTTGAGAGGTGCAGTGAAACACAAAATGGAGTGAGACATAAGTAGGAGGACAATAACCTTAGAACTTCGCCACATATGTTAGGTGATTATATTGAGTAGATTACCATTATCAAATTAATATAAAGAAAATTTACTAACTTATTTCTGAAAGAGCACAATCGTGCACATGCATAAAGCGAGAACAAGCTCGCTGAACAAAATATATGTAAATAAACCACTTTCATCCATTTAGCATAATTGGTTCATAATAGGAGAGTTGCTTATCAAGCTAGACAGGAATCCAAACCATACCTGGGAAGTGCCGAGGAAAGAAGAGTCGCACTACAACAACAATTAATGCAATCCATTTCCCTACCTCCCCTCTGCATTATTCAAAAATAATTACGGAATAATCACTACAAAAATGAAATTTAGATAGCCAAGAAGTAATAATCACCAAGTATCATCTCATCTGCTTCGAAGTTACTGAAACATGAACTTTTCTTCATATCTAACTAGGCTCAACCACAAACCATATGTAATTTGATGATCCAACATCTAATTACTTTCCAAATGTGTATGTATGAATCACATGTTCTTTCACCTTGTTTGTTAGATGCTCATTTATATATTTATCCTACTAAGATGTTTCAGTATGGCAAAACTAATCTAGAGTTTTTTTTTCGTGCTAAACAGAACTGCAAAGCATTGTATATATCGCGCTGACCAATATGCAGGGAGAATCATATACAAGAGAATCTAAACATGGAGTTACCGAAGCAAATAAAGATTTACAATTAGAAAACAAGCGATTACCTAAAGAGAGAGAAGAGTACTGATGGAAGGGTAAAGAAAATGTAAGGAATTAAAAGACCAGTCAGTATGTTTGTCTTCCAGTTCGTCCGATCCAGTATCAAGAGGTATCTGCAGTCACAAAAACCCAGAGTTCAGTCATCTGTTCAACTAACAAGATTTTGTTTTCTAATTTTTCTTTTATTTTCCTCTCTCTCATTCCCTTGATTTCCTCATTTTTGTTTTCGTTATATGCCGAACCAAATGGTAATAATGGGAAATTTTATTTTCATTGATGCTCTCATCAATGAGAACACTAAACTGTTATGACAAAAATGAAAAAGATCTAATTCGTTGAACGCGAAAATATTAAAACAAAATTGAAAAAAATAAAAAATAAAGCATCTAATATTTACATAATTCGTAGTCAGTGGCTGAAGCCGGAGCGAAAATTACTGTTATAATTAAAGGAATGTACAATAATTCTAAAATACACTCATAATTTTTCTTATCTGCCTTAAATTCTAATACAATAAAAAATACGAATGCACCAAAATTAAAAATAATATTAATAAAATTAGATATAATGAAAACTTAACTTGATGAATAAAATAAAATAAAATAGAGCTAGAAAAAGTTTCAATTCTAAAATTTGATACATATGTAACATAAACACTTCCATAGCAATGCGCTAGAAAGCAAGATCCTAAAAAGCTTCTTCAGAAAGGGGCAGGAAGGTACTGCTCAATATAAAATTCCAAAAGAAGATCTACAATCTTTTCTGATAAACTTCATATAGATACCATTGAAACCACACTCTTTAAACTTTTTTTAGCACAAAAATCGCAGTGAAAAAAAAAAAAAAAAAAAAAATTAGGGACGAGGAGGAGGAAGGGAGGGTTTGAGCTCACATTGCGGCGATGGAGGCGAGGAATTTGAGGAAGGTGGTGCCGAAGCCGATGCCACCGAGGCTGAGCGCGTGGTTAGCGAACCTCCGCGCGGCGGCGCCGATCTCCTTGAGATCAGACTCGATCAGATCGCCGAAAACCTGATCCGACTCCATCGCCCAGTGCGCCATCTTCACCATCTCCCAGAAACGATCCCTCTCAAAAATCTGACGACGAAGAAGAAGAAGATGATGATGATGATGTAGACTGACGAGTTTTGTTTAGAAGGGAGGATTTGATTTTTCTCAAAAAGAAGGGAGGATTTGAAAGTATTTATTTAAGAACGGGGGAGTGAGAAGTGGGACAGCGATTCAACGAAGAGGGGGGCAGGTGGAAGAGAGAGAGAGAGAGGAGAGAGAGAGAGAGATGAGTTTCCGAGTAGCTCTGGACTTTTCGTGCTTGCCGACTGACACGTGGAGTTACGTACGTTGGGAGGAGATGACAGGGACGTTGTCGTCACTCTTCACGCCCGCAGGCTTCGTTTCGGTTCGGCACCCGTTTTACTCGCTCCGGCCTGGTCTTTCGCGCTCTAAGTGGTGTGTGTGGAATAGAATTTTTAAGAAAAAAGAGCCACGTGGCTACGTCTTATCCAGTAAAAAAATGACAGCTGGACTGGACCTGTAAGAATCTTTCGCGGTCAGTTTTGATGTGGCAGATTTGGAACAATTTAATGAGATGTGAATGCTTATGCAGACATGGAGCAAATTAATCTGCAACAGTTTTGCAACAGGGACCGTTTAAATTTGAACCCCTCTGATCTTTATACGGGATCTGTTCTATCCAAATGAGGGGTGAGAATATATGGGATATTTTGACCCGACTCCGAATTCAAAATTTATCAGATTTGAATTGTAATTTATCAGAGTTTATAGTACATGTCTGTAGATGGACCATTTCAGAGGGACGCAATACTGTGCAGGAGGATCCCATCTTATGCTCAGGACCAGGCGTACTACTAGCACGTGAGAGTCATTGTCTACGCACGTCTTTGGGAATTCGCTTGGATAATTTGAGTTACAGCGTTCCTCTCATCTGAGTTACATATCAGCTTCCCCTCATCTTCATCCCTCTGCAGTAACATGTTGTCGAGTGCCGCAGCAGCTGCGCATCCGCGCTTCATTTCAACCACCAGGAAAGGCAATTCCAAAGCTCAGCGTTTCCGCGGCCCCTTTTTCTTAAACAACTCAACTCCTCAGTATAAGATCCCATCTGCATCTGATACAAATTCCCTCTCCGTTGCCCAAAATTCTCCGCAAAAGGTATCTCGCGTAGATGGAAGAAACCATCTAATGCATGAAGTAGAAAGGCTATGCAAGGAAGGGAATACAAAAGAAGCCCTTCAACTAGCAGGGCAAATGGAGAAAGAAGGTTCTCCACCCCAACTAGCCATTCTATTTATTCTGCTACAGGCCTGCGTTGAAACCCATTCTTTGGCCTTCGTAAGAGAAGCCCACAAGCTCGTATTGAGATCCCAATTGATAAATTCTAAGTTAGTTCTAGATAGTTTAGCTTCTGTGTACTGTAAACTGGGAAGCATTGAAGATGCCCGCCTCCTGTTCGACGAAATGCCGCAACAGCCAAATCGTACGAAAGTCTCTTCTAAACTAAAGCCTACTCAGAGAATGGCAACTAAAGGCGAAGTGGATCCAAAGAGGAGAGAGGCATATGAGAAGGTGAGGGAGTTGCACAAGGAGATACGAGCGATAGGGTACGCGCCGGACACGAAGTATGTTCTGCATGATATTGACGAGGAGGCGAAAGAGAAGGCGCTGATGTATCACAGCGAGAGGCTCGCGATCGCATATGGGCTCGTTAGCACGGCTCCAGGAACCACATTGAGGATCATGAAGAATCTCAGGATATGTGGCGACTGCCACAATGCAGTCAAGTTCATATCCAAGGTGGTGGAGAGGGAGATCATCGTCAGGGATAATAAGAGGTTCCACCACTTCAGAGATGGGGTGTGTTCTTGTGGGGATTATTGGTGATGTATGCATTGAACTGATAACTGTGTGTGTTCTAATAAGAGAATCATCCTCCCATACTAAAATTGAGCATATAATGCTGCATTAGTTATTTATTCACCAGACTATTCTTTTTCTTCTTTTCAGTCAATTCCTTTTTTTCCTTGCAAACAACGGTTCTGATGATGGAGAGCATCCAGATTTATTGTGGGGGGGTCATTTTTTTTTTAATCACTGAACAGAATGATGGATTTCTGGTACTTTCATCATTAATGAGGTTTCCACTCTAATCATCGATCTGTTTTCTACTCATTCATGCTTTCCTTGGCAGTTTTCCTGAGAAGAGTCAAAATGACTTGAATGTGCTAAAAGTAGCCGTGCGTTCCAGCCAACACCACCAAATTGTTTGCTGCGTCGTGTTCCCATGAACAACCAAACAGGGCTAACCTTTTCAACTTGCTTCGTAATTAATTCTTTTTCTCCTCATAAATTGGAATTTAAACGTGAAAACAATTCTAAAATTTCTCAAAAAAGACTAAAAAAAAGAAAATTCAATGGAAGCATCCAAGTCCTGCTAGGACTGGGAATTTTAAGGGCTCTGCTCAATCCGTGGCTTCTGCGGCGCCACCACCGTCCGGTGGTGCGAGTCACAAACCTGTGTCGGGAACCTGCAACCGATCCGCCGCGCCACGAGCGAGCCCCAGCTCCCCTGCGGGCGCTCCACCATGAGTCCGACTCGCCGCGGATCAATCTTCTCGATGGCCTTCCTCATGCTCGAACACTCGCGCTCCAGCTCGTGCACTCTGCTCCTCATGCTATCCATATCCAGCCTCAGCACCTGGTTCTCTCTCACCGCCGCCCGCCACGTGTCCCCCTCCCTCCTTGCTGCGGGGCCCACCTCCTCCACTTCCTCCTCGACCATCTCCGCGGGCCCCGCGTCCTCCGCAGCCAGAATTGTCCCCGCAATCGCCCGCCGCAGCTGCAGCTGCTCGAAGAACAGCACCTGCACCACCGCGCGCAGCGGCAGCCGCTCGTTCTGCGCCGCGTGGGTGCACGCCTCCAATGTCAGCTTCTGGCAATCAATGACGCCGCTCACTTTCTCCTTCTCCTCCTCCGTCAACCCCGGGTGCGCCTAATCAACACATTTACCCCAAATGCACACCATTAAAGTTTTCAACCATACGATGAAGCAAACAAAACGCCTCCTAAAATACAACCGTTGATCACCGTACCTTGAGATAGATATCGACCGCACGGTAGAGCCCGTCGTCGAAGACGCGCGAGTGGTCCGGTAGAGCGAGAGCGAGGTCGCAGAACTTATCCGGCTTCAGGTTAGCGTCCGACGCGATTTCCGAGAGGTACCCGTCGATCAATTTCCCCACGATTAGTAGCGGGCGATTATCGTTACCGCGCGGTGACCTCACCACCCCCACTTCCCCAGCAATCACCTCCTCCTCCTCCTCCTCCTCCTCCTCCTCCTCGGCCGCTCTTTCGCCCAGGTTCTCGAGGAAATAGTGGAGGATCCGCTCCACGCAGTCCACGTCGTACAGCGTCTCGACGAGGTACGAATAACTCGGCATCAAAAGATCGTCCAGCGTGGCTTGTTCCAGCTGCGACGCAATCTTCCGTTCCAGGGTGGTTCTAGAAGCTTCCGAGGCTCGGAGTATATTAACGGTTCGGAGGAGGCCGAAGAGGAAGCGGGAGGTTGTGAGCCGCGTGGTTTTCTCGGGGGGAAGGTTCGAGACCACGGTTTCTAGAAGCTCCCGCTGCTCGGGTTCGGAAGCTAAGGGGGCGGAGGAGTGGCGGCGGCTCGATCGGGAGAGGCCGGGGATGGATCGCCTCGCGTAGGTGATGAGCGATCCCTCGATGACCTCGGAGCTCAGATCCCGGGCTCTCATGGCGGAGATCACGCGCTTGTAGGTGGGGAGGCTCAGGATCGCGAGGTCCTCGAACCAGGAGTCCGCGGCGGCGGCGGCGGCTGCGGAGGATCGGATCCCGCTCTTGCGGCCAATCCCGTTCCACAGCGCGGCGGCGGTGCTCGGGATCTTCGTCTCTCCCTCCCCGGCGGCGGGGGCGCCCTCCGTGATCGGCCACCCGAAGAGGGAGCTGAGATCGGAGGATCCGGCGCGCGCGGCGATCGAATCAATGCACCGCTGCGCGAGGCCGAGGTCCTCCGCGAGGGGGGAGACTTCCTCGCAGGATTTGAGTGCTCTGGTCGAGTCTTTGATGCTCCGGAGCACGGATTGGGCTAGGAATCGCTCGGTGCGGGAGACGAGGTTCTCCTCGGCGAACTCCTCGGTCATCTCGAGGTACTCAGCAGCGCAGCGGAGGGGGATGGCGCTCCACGCCGTGATCTCGACCTTCACGCCGTAGCAGAACTTCGCCGCGGCCTCGAAGATCTCGGAACCGCCGGGGAAATCGGGGAACGAGATGCAGTGTAAGCCTTCCTCTTCTTCTTCCTCCTCCTCCTCCTCGATCTCTCCCTCTTCTCTAGCTCCATTTCGAACCCTAGGGGTTTTCTCACGCTCCGTTATCATCTGGTGAAGCTTCTTGCTCTTCGACATCAGCGGGAACTATAAGAAAAGAAAAAAAAGCATTGGAAAAGAGATATCCCAAAATGGGGAGAAAATTCGCAGCGGATTCGAACCGTAGATCACCTTGTGGAGATGAAAACTCATCTCCCCCACTTCGATCACCACATCGCTGGGCAATCCCGTAGTGCAAAACCTACACCGAAACATAGGTTAATCCACAAACCCAGATCAGCAAAAAAAAAAAGAAAACGAAAATAGCATGCAAATTATGAGAAAAATAGAGAGCTCACCATGCTTGGCCTTTCGAGCTGGGCTTCTCCAGCGCCATTCTTTTCCCCCCACAAACCTAACCCTCAGCTTCTTTCAAAGTTCTCTACAACCCATAAACACTCCTTACCACCACATGATATTTTCCTACTTGGCACAAATAAGCGGTAGAGGTCCTAATCTCGAATTCGATCCATCGATAAAAAGGAAATAAATGATCCGTTTGGTGGGAGTCGACGAACAAGAAAAGAAACCGTTTTTAAGGTCGGAGGAGGGGATTCCCAACCGGGGAGAAGGGACAAAGAGCGGTCCAACCATATTGTTCTCAAAAGTAGTTACTGGGTTTAATTTAATTCCGTATATTTATTTGTTTAATAATCCTCTCCTGCTTTCCTCTCAAAAAAATAATCCTCTCCTGCTGTTGTGATGCAGGTTTTGCTTAATAACCTGAGAAGTGAGATTCTCACTCAAAAGGATGAAAAGCACTTCTGCACTGGGTATGGTAATTTTATTTTGTGCTTGCCAACTGGCTTTGTTTTATTTTCTTTTTTTCTTTTTCTCAGACGGGCTATTTCGATTTATTTTTGGAAATTAACATCATTCTCATTATTATATTTCTGGTACCTAATTGCCTTATTTTCTATTATTTCTTTGGTTTCAGTTTGTTATTTTTTTTATTTATCTGTTGAACGTCATGAGACTTTTGCAGACATTTCAGGGCTCATCAATGCTCATCCACCATTGCTGTTGCGCATTAAAGGGCAACGGATCCTCTGCAACCCAGGCTGCAGGCTACTAGCGTGTGAGTACGTCAAATTTGAGAATATGTTATTCAAACGTACCTTTTTGAATGCATAAGAAAATTTAAAAATTTATTTTAAATGTTCCTATCTAGTGGCAGTTTTTTTTTTTTTTAGAGAGAAATGTAGTATGATGTAGCATGCTACTCGTCTCGTTTATTTTTAGAATAAATTTTAGTTAGAAATGTAAAATAACTAGACTTCGAACTTAAATTTCGAATATCAACCACCGAGCTCTTTACAACTTGCGCTAGGAACACTTAATATCGGGTGGCAATTTCTGTCATAAATTTGAAGTATCCCGGAAGAAAATTTTCTAATCCACTTCTAAATGTTTTGGATCTTCTAAATCACTAGAGCAGATGAGTATAAAGTACACAATTTTAAACTAGATCTAAATCAGTAAAAGTTTCTAAATTCAAGACCAGTTATGCAATCTAATTTGCTTTTCAAAATTAGCGCAATTAATTGGATAATGCCGCATGCTCGTACTGTAGCTGTTTCATACAAGGTGGGCATGTGGAGAACGGCTAAGTCGGCGAGAGCATTAAAGATAGCGGTGAATGAAAGTCTAAAACTTTAACAGAAGGGAACGGCCGGAATGCATGAAGAGATGAGGTATGTTTCTCCATATCTCTCATTTATAGAATTTCATTACAAACTAAAGTTATTTAAAATACTTTTATCCTTGCAGTTTTTTTTTTTTTTTTTTTTTTTTTGAGTGAGAAAGATAGCATACTACTCGTTTTGTTTATTTTAAAAATAAATTTGACTGAAAATATAAAGCAGCTAAACTTTGAATTCGAAACCTCGAATATTTAAAATAACTTTATCCTTGCAGTTTTGACTCTTCGTATTCGTACAGTAACTGCTGAAAGTTTCGGGACAGTAGTAATTAATTAAAAGCCCTTTTTCTCTTGTTACAGTAACTTTACTATACCCCATATATCTCAACAGTGTTTCTCGTAGGATGAATGAATGTGGACATACGAAGAAGAATAATGGATGATAGTATGTAGTACTATTATACATGTACGTCAAAAATACAATTACAAGCTGTCATTTTGTCCCTATCAAAATGGAGACATTCAAGTAGGTGCAAAAGGATGTAAGGTTTAGAACTACTCTTGGAAGCATTAAGATTCTTGGGATAACTCCGTAATGCCTTCGGATCGTGAGACTATTCATGCATGCTAACTGGTGCCTTTGATTTTATATGCTCGTACAGAAAAGGACTACACCACTCTATTTAATCAAATGCTAATTAACCTTCTAACCTGGATTGATTAAACTTGTCGCATTTAATCACATTGTCTCTGGTATTTGGATTTTCTAATTACAATAAAAGCAAGAAAATCAAATGAGTTTAGAAAATATTTAAACTTCGGATCTCCTACTCAATTACTATTTGGAAAACAACAGTTTCCTTGAAAAACCCTGCTAACCTGTATGGATTAAAGAAAGAGTAAATGAGTTCTTTTATTAGCTCTCTTAAAATGTCGTCAAAGACTCTTCTCTCTTTAATTCCCAAAACACATGCTGGGCCCTGGGTGATAGAACATTCAACCAGTACCTGAGGGGGGGGGGGGGGGGGGGGGGGGGTGTGAAGTAAGATAATAAACAAAAACCTTCAGGTACCTACCAAATCAGCCTGGCGATCCCTTCCTTGCTAGGCACTTCACTGACTAATCATAGAAGTTGAATAAAGGGAAAAAAAGAGCCTAAAGGAAACAGTGTGTTACACGGTTTTTAACTGAGAGGTTTATTGCTTTGTTTATAATTGTAGCCTTGCAATTAGATGCAGTATTAGCTTCAATATTCTCTAGTCTTTTGAGTAAATCACCTGCCTAATGAAATAAACTTTTAAATATGAACGTGACTCTAATCCTATTTTTCTTCCAACACGTCTAAATAAATTAACTGACATTTTAGGAGCTATATTTTCTATTAGAGAGCTAAATGATGCATTATAATTCAACTTACTAGATTATGCATGCCGCGAGATTTCACCTATTAGATGGCTCTTCTCGATTTTCCAGAATTGGTACCCATGGAGCAGAGTGAACCATATATGGGAAAAGAAAGGAGGCCGAGGTAATGAGTAATTTTTCTTATTTTTGTTCTATTAACTTGCTTGCTCAAAGTCCTCTTCATACTGTTTCTTTCATGCAATTATGGTCTGATGGGCTTGTACTCCAAGCTTTACACATGATTTTGTCATGTATGAGTGGTCCTTATAGCTCATTATAACCGCATTTAGTCTCCTTGATTATGTTTTAATTAGGTGTTTGGGCCTAGAACAGAAACGGGTTTAGGTTCTTGAACGGTGCTTGTCACCATTGTCTATTTGAGGCAGCTCATGCTCCCCATGCCACAGTTTCTATACAGCTTGTATTCTGGGACCAATTAGAATGCGGCAAATATATGGCTATATTTAGCTTTGTGTCATGTGGAACTTGTGTTTCCACATAATAGCTGCTTCTCCAAACCCTTAACCTCAATAATTATTCGTCGGCCGGCCTCTTAAAATTCAATTTGACCATTATGTGTGGGGTTACAAGGCGGGATGGTTGCAATGCAGATAGGGATGGGTATATATATGACAAAATTCTCTAATTAATGAGACTCTTATGAGTTAGGATTTGGGCCGTGAAAAGAGTGGGGATGCTACTCGATGTTTTCGTCATCTGACATAATACATTTGGATCCCCTGGCTAGAATGTAATTCTAACCCATTGCACAACTAATGATTTTATTCGAACCAACCACAATGAGAATAGGACCTTTTGGTTTATGATGAGGCACAAAGTGATTCTCTATGCATTTCTCTATGGTAAAAGGATAAGAATGGGACAATAAACTTAAGGGGAGATAAATCTTTCGACCAAACACTAACATGTATCAAATTGGTTGTACACCACTCATACACCACATTCTCTTAAATGGATGGACACAAAACGGATGTGTTAGTAGAGTATTACCGAGTGCGTTCAACAATAATACCATGCATTTATGCCCATGTGTCTCACTTGATTATGATATAGGTACAAAAGGTAATTGCCAGTTAGAAAAGGTGGCATTACTAATAATGTTGGAGTGGCTAAAGCTATCACTGTCTCAATTGAAAAAGATACAATCATGGTTGGATGCGAATAATCTACATGAACAGCTTCATAAGTCTATTCTAGTGTTTCCATAGATACCCGTTTATAACTTTCTGAAGCTCACCCTTTAGCTTATCTCAGGCGAAAGCCTGATTATCTTATTCATTTTGATCCGAGTCAATTGTTGTTGTTGGAGTCAAGGTTTCTCTCTCTAGATATAATATGCTTTTAAGTTGGCTTTTTACTTAGAATATATACTCATTTGACTGTTTCTCGCCTTTCTATATTCTAATGGCAATGCAAAAGGTAGGTTTCTTTTTACTTTCCTTTTCCGGCATTTATCAGCGAAGTTAATGATTGCAGAAAGGTGTTCAATACTTGTGGCACTACTGCACTAGCAAACATTTCAAAATACCAGCAAACATTGCAAATAGGTCATCAACCGTCCCGAACGTAAGAGGCAAAGGACTTGATGGTTGATACTCGAGACCCAAGTTTGAAGCCTAATTACTTTACTTTTTCAGCTAAGTTTATTTCAAAAATAAACGAAACTGGTAATATGCTATCTTTTTTTTCAAAAAAAAACTTTGCAAATGGGTCTTCACAACTTGGGCATATACCCTTCGGATTTAAACCCTTCGGATTTAAACAACTACGTCACTTAAATTGACTTGTTTTTCACTTGAGAACAGGCTCTCTTATTTTTCTATTACTCAAAAGTAACTTTCATCTGAAACATATTAGGCTCCTTTTTTTGCCGAAAAAGGATTATTAGGTTCTTCAAAGCTAGAGAACATAGAAGAGATTTTCGGTTGGAAATCTACTTCCTGCTCACTTTGTAAGCAAAGCGGCCTCGTCATTCCATCCTCAAGCTTTGGTCTTTTCTACATGCATGTCATCATGAAAATAAAATTAAAACTAGTTAACTTATATTATAGATCGATTTCGAGATATATAAGTAGAAATAAGATAACATTGATTTTGTTTTAATGAGATCAAAATTTAACTCCGCTGGGAAAGATAGAGAATGACTTTGAGTGCAGCCTGAAGGCAACGAGGAATTGGAGGGCGAAGGCAGGGCGACGCCCGGCCATGCTTCCCCTTCTCTATGCTATTGTAGACGGAGGCCGCATGCTTGCCACAGCCTCCCCATATAACCCTCCCACACTGCTTACAATCTAGTTTGTAGCACATCTCTCTCTCCCTCCCTCCTTTTTTGCTCTTTGCTTCAATGTTTATTTGAGGAGTTGATTTAGGCTTTAGAATTTCCCAGTATATATATATATACCATCTCTGCTCTTTGTCTTTCTTTAATATTAAGTTAGAGAAAAATAGTAGCTCTTTGGTTTTGTCATCCACAAGACACAACATGCCTTGTTATAGTTCACTGGCTGCAGGAATGAATGTATATATATAGGCTGTATCGCCTTGGAAGGTTATTTACTTCCAGCAGGATGCTCTGCCGACGGCGAGCCAGCAGTCAACTCAGCAGGATGCTCTGCGGACGGCGAGCCAGCAGTCAACTCGATCTGTTGGCTGCTTTTGCATCTACACGAGTCAATTATGGATAAGTGAGTGTTTTCTGATATTTTTATTAATCAATGCTATGACTACTGATAAGATTGATTTACTTCATAATTCACAAAAGATTTTTTTAACGAAAAAGGCGAAACAAATATTTAACTTAAGAAAATAGTAATAATAATAAAAGAGTCGTGAAGTAAATAGTTAAACAGGGACGGCACTACTATGTGGCACTACATATGCACACATGATTAGTCATTTGATAGTAGTACCATGGGGTCCCCAAACTGCAGTTAGTGATACTAACATATATCTCTACTTTTATTAGTTGAGGCAAGTCAGATTTAATAAATTTATTTATTACCATAAAATTATATATGTTAAGGGCAATGCTACACATACATTCTAAAATGGGGTGTATGATATACACCCCATGGGGTGTATGATATACACCCCATCCATCCCAAGGTGAAGGATTTTGGTCATTTTCGATGTGACCAGTAAAATTCACTCCATCCTTAAATGGATGGGATGTAAGATGTACACCCTATGTATAAAAAGCATTTCCTATATGTTAATAGTGGTATTATTTGTAAAATAATATATTTAATTAATTAACTAATAAGCAATAGTGCACGTGGGAAGGTCTTCGGAGCATTCCTCTCGTCTCATTTAATTAATTAATTTAATTCCTTGACAACAGCTACTCGTGGTCAAATCCCATCCGATCTTTCTCACGAATCTCAAAGACGACGCAGGAGATCCCCCGCACGAATCCGCGAACGGGGCGAAGAATCGAGTGGCTTCGAGTGGTTATCTTCGTCGAGGATCTTCTTCTTCTTCTTCCTCCGTGCAACCGAGCTAGACCAATGGCGCGCGTGGCTTCGGGCCCTCTCGGCCTTCTCCCTGTCCTCCGCCCTCGTCCCCACTCTCCCCACGCGCCGCATCGCTCGGGAGTCGTCGCCCAACCCCTCCACCTCCGAACCCGATCCCCCCCTCGCCTCCGAACTCTCCGCCACGCGGCCAAATCCGAACCCGCCGATCCCCAAATCGAACCCTCTCCTCCTCCCACGGTCAGTGCTAAGCCTCTTTCATTTTTATTTATTTATTTATTTATTTATTTTAAAGGTGCTCCGATCAAGTCGAAATTTCGTATGGTTGAGGGAAGGAATGTTTAGACTAAGAAGTTTCGTTTTCTCAGGATGAACAAATTGTCGACAGTAAATCGGTCGATGACGGTAGTCAACCAGCTAGTAGTATTTCCCAGAATGCTGGATTCATGGAATTCCCGAATAGAGATGTTAATAGAAGGATTGCGTTGGCTTCTACTACTGCTGCAGTTGGACTCTTCTTGTCGACGAGACTTGAATTCGGTGTTTCGTTGAAAGATCTAGCTGCTGATGCTGTGCCGTACGAACAGGTCAGTAACATTTCCTTATCATCATTCGTTTGTGCTCGACTGTTCTTGTTGTCTGTAGCTTAATTCTCACCAGATTCTGATGTTAGGTTTTCTGGTCATCAAGATTAAAATATTTCAGCACCTATGAGAATTTTTCAGCAGGGAATAAGTTGTGGTACAAAAATAATGCAGAGATAACATGAGATGTTAGTTTCGGAGGCTGTTAATGTGGATCTGGAGGGTAACCTTCTTTGGTCTTCTGAATGAGGGATAATTCTTGTTTCAATAGTGCTATTTGGCGAAGCTGGTTTAAGAAAATACTAAAAACTACTAACAGCTTTTCCATTGAAATCTCTCCCCAACTGTCTTCGGCTCTTCTCCGAGTAGAGATGCTATTCCTCAGCTGGGCCAAACAAGCGCTATTTGAGCTGTTTACTTTGAACTCGGTTTGGTTAATTCACTGTTGCTAACCCTAGTCCAGGTGCTACAGGTCACCATTCTAATAGCGCATTTCTAAGACAGCTATTTCTGCTTTATTTGTCTTCTCCTGATTTGCATCTGTGTGATCTGCAGGCTCTATCAAATGGGATGCCTACTGTTGTCGAGTTCTATGCAGATTGGTGTGAAGTCTGTCGAGAATTGGCTCCAGATATCTATAAAGTTGAGCAGCAGTACAGGTGAACTCTTTCATATTCAATGTTTTCTATTGCAATTACTTTGTGGCGAGCATGTTTATGATGACACAGCCTGCTTTCTTCTCTTTAAAGTTAATAGTGAATTACGTTCGCAACTGCTGCAACAGCTAAAAGATTAAGTAGTTTGTCTGGAAATATCACCTTATTGTTTTAGTTTGGAAAAAGTGTTCTTCGACGATAATGGTAGATGTATTTTTAGATGCTTGTTTCAGATTCGACTTTTCTGACAGTGCATCTTCCTTTCCAGGGATCGTGTCAATTTTGTTATGCTGAATGTCGATAACACAAAGTGGGAGCAGGAGCTCGACGAGTTTGGAGTGGAAGGCATTCCCCACTTTGCCTTCTTGGACAAGGATGGAAACGAAGAGGGAAATGTTGTTGGCAGGCTCCCTAGGCCATATTTTCTTGAGAATGTTGCTGCCCTCGTTAATGGGGAGCCGACAATACCCCACGCCCGTGTCGTGGGTCAGTACTCCAGCGCTGAGGCCCGAAAGGTCCATCAAGCCGTTGATCCTCGAAGCCATGGTTGAAGTTGCTCGATATAAGCATTGGCAACGACTGTTCGGCGGTTGTCATATTACGCAAGTAGGTTCTAGATTTATTTCCCCGCCTAGGCTAGAACTTAGAAGAACACACTCTCTCAGGGCCTGTTTGGCTTGGCTGGGACATCGACAAAAGGCGCTGATTATATACTCGTTCCGCCATTACATGGTCTTTATTCGAAAGGTATTGGCATTTAGTTAATCAACTCTAAATGCAGACCTTTCAAGCCACTGCACAATTTTCATTAGTTTCAAAGGAAACTTTTGGCTGCAAAGGAAAGAATAATGCTAGAGTATTATAGTAGAGCTAGGTACTATCATTACTTATTCTTTGGTTTCTCCTACTTTTGTTGCAACTAGTGAAATTCTTTTTACAAAGTTAGAATTGGTGAGAGACTAATAATTTACTTTAATATCTTTTTGAGCACTGACGTGCTGATAATCTTTTCAGGCTCAATCCGACTCTTGCTGATTTGCCGTTCTACAGAGATTGATTTTGTAGAAATCCACCTAGAGATATTCTTTAGACCCCGGAATGTTTGTATATTTGTAAGATTTATTCTAGCTTCTGAAACTCTCTCTGTCTCTCTAACTGTTATTCAAGTAAAAATCAATGACTTATTCCAAAAGTTTGAAAAGACAATAAATCAAGCTGAAAAGACTATATACTTCAGTAACTGGCATTCTCTATAATACTCTTTGCGCATTTTTCACTTTATTTTTTTTTTTGTAAAGAAATGTTACTGCAGGTTATATATTTTAGATGCTACATACAACAGTTAAAATAAAATTAAAGAAAAAAAAAATCTCGCTTTAAGATCGCCCAAACCCCCACCCCGCTATTTTTTTTTTTTTTTTTTTTTTTTTTTTTTAAAAAAAAAAAAAAACACAGTTAGTGTAGCCATAATAATATATCAACTTGGCAAATTCGAAAATAGAGAATCTCGAGCAACGAGAGATCGAGGGGAAGTGTTGGGAGATCATATATATATATATATATTATTTCTTTTCACAGCACGAAACGCGGCATCGACCCATTGGTGGAGGGAGAGGAGCTCTGCTCGCTGACCCACAACGCTTCCTGCACCGAAACCGGCGACTCCAGCGCACTCGCCACCACTCCTCTCCTGACCCCAACCACCTCCTCGAATCTCATCCCCCGGATTCTCTTCCTCTTCCCCTCCAACTTCTCCCCCGCTTCCGACCGCAACCCCATCACCTCTACAACATCCTCCTCCTCCTCCTCCGATTCCAATTCCGATTCCGATGCGGGTGGTGGCGCACTCAGCCTGATCCGCTCGAGCTCCTCGGCCACCTCCGTCATGCAGGGCCTCACGTCCTTATGGAAAGCCAGACATCGGAACGCCAGCTCCGCCACACTGCGAATGGAGTCCATGACCCATTCCTCCTCCTCTCCCTCGGCGGCGGCGGGGGCGGGGGCGGGGGCGGGGGCCGGCAGCAGTAGCGGGTCGAGGATCTCCTCCAGCCTTCCCCTGCCGATCCGGTCCACGGCGAGGGCAGCCAGGTTGACCTCGCAGGGACCCCTGTCGAAGTCCACCACCTTCATGGCCGTCAGCATCTCCACCAGCACCACCCCGAAGCTGTACACGTCGCTCTTGTCCGTCAGGTGGAAGTCCTGGTGGTACTGCGGGTCCAGGTACCCCGGCGTCCCCTGCGGCGCCGTCGACACGTGCGACCTCTCCGCCGCCACGCCCGCCCGCGACAGCCCGAAGTCCGCGATCTTCGGCCGCAGGTCGCGGTCCAGCAGGATGTTCGTCGACTTTATGTCCCGGTGGTAGATGGGCGGCTGCAGCGCCGTGTGCAGGTACGCCACCGCCCGCGCGGCCTCCGCCGCGATGCCCAGCCGCGCCCGCCAGGGGAGGCCGCCCCCGCCCCGGCGGCTCTCGCTTCGGCGCAGGTGCTGCGCGAGGGTGCCGTTCGGGACGAACTCGTAGACGAGGATCTGCTCCCCGCGGTCGACGCAGCAGCCCAGCAGGCGCACGAGGTTCGGGTGGCGCACGGACGAGATGAGCCGGATCTCGTTCATGGCGGAGGATTGGGAGTTGGGGTCGCGGCAGCGGATGCGCTTCACGGCCACGAGGCCCTCCGGGAGCTTGCCCACGTAGACGGTGGCGTAGGCGCCGGTTCCGAGCTTGTACGCGTCGGAGAAGGAGTTGGTGGCGCGCTCCATGTCCTTGTAGGAGTAGACGGGGACGGGGCACGACGCCGCCTCCGAGAGCAGTAGCAGCCGTCGCTTCCTTCGCTCCGAGGAGGCCGCCGATTTGCGGCGAGCCGCGTTGCAGAGGAAAAGTAGGCCCAAGAGCATCGAAGCTCCGGCTATGATCCCTGCTTCACACGACCACCCATGCATCAGCAACTACAGTTAATATATAAGTGTTTTTTTTTTTTTTTTTTTTTCTTGTATGTTTCTCTTTGTTTGATTCATTCAAGTGCTTTCTCAGAGAACGTCCGTGGCTTATGCATTGTTTTTGCAAGTTTAATAACAACCGAGTTCTACTACTACTACAAGCAAGATAATTAAAAATCCTACAGACGCCATCTGTTGAGGCCCATTTGGACCCAGGAGAGATGCCGCATGGAGCCCAACTCAAAACTGGCCCAGAAAATTTTGGCCCAGCTATTTCCCGACAAGTAGCTTTCATCTGAGACTCTGAATAGCGTCTTGTACCTTCCACGCTCAGGCCGTGAATATTTTTTCTTTGCTAAATAAATACTCTACTCCAAACTGGTTGGTGCTTCTTTATCGCTAAACCAACTGAAAAGCAAAATTAAACAGACCCTAAGTCCTTAATATGTGATAAATCCTGCATCTTTGGTACCTATGTACGTGTGTTTGGTAAGTGTACGCATGTAGGTGTAATCCTTTTAGCGTATGTACGTGTTCGCGCTTTAACTATTCCGTAGCATTAAATTGCAGCGAGGAAGAATTAAATACCTCCAATAAGAAGGCCAACTCTCGCACGGCCACCGCAATCACCGAATTTCTTCCTGTTTGAAGCACCGCATCCCACAGCAGCTGCAGCATTAAAACTAATACAACTAAATGACTTTAAAAAAAAAAAAAAAAAAATACTGGGTTGCAGCCCTACGCAAATATGACCATTATACTATTTTCAGTACTGATAAAGTTGCGTATACATTTATTATACTTGTCTGAACTTATTGTTCTGCAGTTATGAATCTCCTCCTTTTACTTCTTTATCTTTAGAAACAACTTAATCAATCTCCTCTCTATGAAAAAAAGAGGGAAAAAAAAAAAAAAAAAAAAACGAAAAAATGAAAAACCTTACGCAATTCAAAGTTTATTATTTAATTTAAGTAAAACAAAAACAAAAATTTAAAAATATACTCTCTCTTTTTTTTTTTTTAATAATAAAATGTTTTATTAACTTTGCTATACATAAGAGACCAATTGAGGTACTACACAGGGAGAAACATCAAACGGTTGGGGGGCATTAGGATGAGCGTCCCCATGACATAAATACATGTGGTTGGCCGATGGCAGTTGACTTGCTTTTCATCAGAATATGTATCTGGGCGAGTATTCTCAACATATCTCTTGAATGGCTTAACTATAACACCCACATGGCGTGGAATTTATATCATTGCATTCCATTTGAATTTGAACACCTAGTAGTAACAGGCTAATCGAATAAGCACATTTTAGTGATTTTATACTAGTAGTAGTAAAAGCAGGTTCAAGTTATTACTGGGTTATGATCGAGTATGTTTCGTTATTAGTAACTTTCATAATTCTGGTAACACCACTTTATATTATCACTAAATTTAAGTGAAAATGGTGAGGAAATAATAGTCTACAAATAAATTACTGACATGGTGCCAAGATTGATTTGGTACGGACGGGGGACAAAAGGGCCAAAAAATTGTAAGATTCTTTGATTATTCGAGCTCCAACAGACTCATCAGGTCAATTATGGCCTAAGCATGATACTAAGAAAATGAAGCAGAGTGAATATTTCATTTATTTATTTATTTTGTAAAAAAATTGAAATTATTTTAATTATATAATTTTTTTACTTACTAAGCAAAAAAAAAAAAAAAAGAAGAAAAAAAAGGAGGGTCATGACTCACCTCTGACGCAACCATGGCCCTCGAGGAACCCGTCGCCGACGAATCCATCTCGACAGCTGCACGTAAACCCGGTGGCATTGCCCGGCGCGGTCATGCGCGTGCATGTGGCATTGGCCGAGCAGCGGCACGAGCCATTCAGCCACCAGCCGAGCTCCGCGGCGCCGAACACGAGCGCGGGCATCTGCGCCGCCTCCTCGGCGCCCGGCGTGTACAGCACCGACGTGAACACGTACCCGCACCCGGTCCCCGTGACGTTATCCGGGGACAAGAACCCGTCCGTGAGCCCGCTGGAGTAGCAGTTGGTGTCGTCCCCCTTCTCCCCGCAGCTCGCCAGATCCTTCCGCCGGGATATCTGCGTCACCAGCGAGGTAGGGATAAGGCACTGCGACGCCGCGGCCGACGCAGTGCAGTTCCGCAAAAACAGCCCGTTCCTCCACGTCATGGCGTAGTTGGGGCCGAAGAGGACTCCGATGGCGGCGTTGACGGGGCGGTCGCACGACGGGGGCACGTCCAGGAGCAGGCTTTTCTGGGTGATATTCAAGACAGAATAATTCCCCAGCAGGATAGAATTGGTGGAGTTGCAGGTTAAGGGGATGGCGCATCCCGCCGAGAAGCCGAAAGGATAGGACACGGCGGTGGAGCCGCAGGTGCGGCTGCAATTTGCGGCGGCGCCGATGCCCGGAATAACCGGAGAGAAAGCTAAGCAGAGGAGGATTCCAAGAAGCATTTCTTTTCTTTCGTAATAGATAATTGAGAATAAGAATTAAGACGGAAGATCTGGGAGGAGAGGAGAGGAGAGGGCGATCGCGATCGATAACAAGGAATAGTGGAATTTATGACGGGCAAAGGAGAGGTCGCTTTGAATGCGGGAGAGAATACAGAGAGCAGAGAACCTAACTCCCAAGGCACTTTGCTCTTCAGAGAAACTTAATAATGAATAAAAAATAAAAAAAAATAATCAGGAAAACTCTTCACTAGTCTTCGTTAAGACCTGGAGAGAGGAAAATTTGGTGATCATCTTTGAACGCAGAGAGAGACAAGTGAGACAATGGAGAGGGAGAAACTGGTTGGTCAGAGGAAACGGCCTAAAGAATAATTGCAAGGACCTGAAGTTTGCAATATTTACGGGCTATTTACTTATTTTATTGCCCTGAGGTGAGTCCCTTATTAATACGACGTGAATATCTTGATGGTACCTCACAAGGATAGTAATAGTTTAATTGCTATTGTTATTATTATTTATTTACAACTGACGTAATACGCATGATTTGACCTTTAAAGTTTTTAATACATGGATACAAATTTCCTTATAAATAATATGGAAAGATTAGTTAATAGATGTCCATTACTATATTTCTTTACTCTTCGGCAAATTGCGCACCTTAAATGCAGTTTCACTGTCCACGCTATTCCGTTACCAGAAATGATTTCCACGAACAAATAAGAGAGAGAGGGGGAGATTAAATGCGTTATCCTATCCAATCAATCTGAGTTCTTAGGAATGAAATAGAACGCTGACCTACACAACATATCCGTTGCAGATCAATTTTATTTGTCCCTGTGTTCTGTAAACATGATGTTATAGGTTGCTTCATCTTGATTGACCCAAATTTCATGGTTATAAAATTTATTTGTGCTAATTAGAGTTGAGTTTGATTTAATCAAGTATATTAAATCCAGATTACTGAATCTAATATTTTAGATTTGGTGGATTCTGATCCAAGAGTATTAAACCTTGATTTGTACCAACCCACAAAAAACCAAAGCAACAACAATCACTAGAAACCCCACCATTGATAAAAATTGTAATAACTTAAGTGATAAAAATTACAATGATTGATATCCAAGGTCTAGACTAGACTCGAAGTCTAATTATTTTATCTTTCTAATTAAATTTATTTTTTAAAAAAATAAATAAAATAGATAATATGTAATTTTTTTTTTCAAAAATTAATAATAACAACAACCAATTGAATCATGATGTATAGAAGTCAAATATAAAAGCACATCCTAGGGATTTGTTTTCAACGTTTCAATGTTTGAACAAGTTACTCAGTAATAAATTATCCATTTTGATGATTGTTAAGTCAATAAGGTATAATGGAATTTCATTATCCACATACTCCCACCCTAACTAATTTCACTGTTACCAACTAAACACAATGTAATAACATTTAGAAATGAGGTTTTTATTCAAAATATTCCAAACTATCTTTGAAATCGGAATTCTCAGCCCACTCACTGGCTTACAAAGAGAGAGAGAGAGAGAGAGAGAGAGAGAGACAGAGAGAGAGAGAGAAGATAATTGATAGCTAGCCAAATTTAATAATTTTAGATCTATCTCTGTTTGAGTCTGTGCGGGTAATTAAATCTCCAATCTTTACTTGGTCAAAACTATTGAATTTTGAAAACAAGCAACAGGGTATCTTTCTTCCTCGTAGCCCTGTAGGATAGGCTTCTTTATCACATTTAATTGATTATACGTATTTTCAAACATAAAATGTATTCCAACAATATAATAATAGGGACAACTTAGACACAATTTCCTTCTTTTTTATTAAAAAAAAAAAAGAGAAAACACTCTTATGTTTTAACAGAAAAAATTGTCCTAAAACTAAACTAGGAACTTAACTGCGTTTGTTAGTCACCATTGTGCATTGATGACAGAGTAAACTTCCAAAAAAAGGGTTCTGGTGTACGAAAGTCTCTTGTAACAGTTATTCCTAAATGAGACTTGCACATATCCAATCTCATCAAGCTTCAAAAAAAGTTAAAAAAAATATATATATATATATATATATATATATATATATTTCATACAGAAAATAACTAGACCTTAAACATTAAAAACCCATCATCAAATACTTAGCAACTATTTTTACTTTAAATGTTAAAAAAAAAAAAATTTCTCCTACCTTAGCCCTGTTAGAATTTGGGTAAGGATCGGGATTGGAATTGATTCATATTAACAGGTTTGGATTATATTTTTGAGTGTTTTTTCTTTATCAATACTCTTATACTCGACTTCAAAGCTATTCAAATTTTGGTTCTAGAGTTTTAAACGGAACATGATGCAGGACGCCTAGTGCGGAGCCAAAATGAATAAAAAGCCTGATCGTAACAAGATTGATAGAGAGGTTCGTACTAGCCCTTTTCTAAAGTTTCCACTACTGGAAATTCATCATTACTTTCTCTCCGTATATATTAACATTGCTATATGTATGATATATATTTTATTCATCTAAAAATAAAATTTTTTTTATTCATCATGTCGAAATAACGAATAAAATTTATTTCATTTATTTTTGAATAAGGCATAAGATATATATTTTGTTTGAAATGTACAAAAAAAAATATATATATTTTTCACATTATTATTTGTTCAAAATTTCAACCTTTTTAATTCCATGAAAAACACCATTACCTAGTTTTAGGTTACCAGGTCTAAACTAGATGAATCTAACGCGGAACATACGTACGGTACAATAAATTGACCCGATATACACAGCTATCACTCAACCATGTCTAGCTAGTGTTACGTATATTAGTTTACTCACTAATGTTGAAGGCTATAACTAATTAACAAGTCAGTGGTGCTAGACGCGTAAGATAAGATTGCTATCTTGCCTCATCTACAGACCTATTTACTATCACCTCTAATCGAATTCTTATACGAGGGCCTTTTTTTTGCAATTAGCCCAGCTCATAATAATAATAATAAAAAATTACAAATATCTTTCTAAACTTTATATTTATAAAATTGATCATATATTTTTCACACGAGCACAGTATAAGCGCTAGGTGTGGAGGGAGTTTACTAGACAAGCTAAATCATTTATCGTATTTGAAATAATTTTAAAAATTTAATGGACGGAAAGTGGAAAAAATGGACAAAAAGAAGAAGAGGAGAAGAAAATTTAATGGACTGAAAGAGGAAAAGAGGTGAAGTAATTTTGAAGAATTTGATCTATGGAAAGAAGAAAGGGGAATGAAAAACTGTTTATATACAGTGAATCATTCATCGTGTTTAAAATATGATGAATGATTCACTGTATTCAACTTAAACACTTTTATTTTTGAAGCTTGTGTAGCGCTTATGTGGTAGAGATAAAATCAATTTTACATATATATATATATATATATATATATATATATATATATATATATATATATATATATATATATATATATATATATATATATATATATATATATATTTTAGGAGATTATTTGTAAAAAAAAATAATTTGTTTGGAGGATAATTGCAAATAAAGCCTCTTACACCACGATAGATCTAGCCAACATCATAAACAAGCTGTTCCTATCACTATTGCTTATATAATTGCACAGGCTTACTGAGTGAGAACCTACAACGGATAGGTGCAGGTAACCAGCAAAATTTGTAGTTGACTAAATGGTATTTAGTGACAATAATCTTGTATTCTGATCTTCAATGGATAACGTGAAGTTATATTTGAGTAAACCTGTAGTAAAAACCCCCCAAAGGTCTCTTTCTCTTCAAGCTGCTTTATCACCATTACCACTCAGCTTGTTCACTATACTCCAAACTAAACTCGTCAATTTCAGAAAAAGGATCACCACATTGACAAACCTTCTAGACGTCTTCATCAAATAACAGGATTGAACCGTGTTGTTTAAGAAATCACCCTTAAGCATTTCACACTAGCCCTAAATGACAAACACTTCCCATTCACTAGCTCTCTAAGGTAGCTCGACAAAGAACTAACCACAAAGTATGTTGGGAAAAATTACTTCAGAGGTCCTCTAACCTTCCTCCATGTTTCAAGTTAGTTCTCTCACCCTTTCAGACTTCGGCCTCTATTGCAAATCTAACTCTCCCTGGACACCTTCGAAATGAAAAAAAAAAATCCTCATGTAATCGCCCTGTAGTAGGTTCTAGACCGAACAAAAAAGACCCTAAAAGGTGGAGGATACCCTGGACCAATATACCCAAATATACTCTACAAGCAACAAATCAAGGCACTTCCAGTGTTAGTGGTAAATTCGTCCAAACCTGTTTCTTGAAAAACTTCAAAATGTTTGAAAGGACGGGCTAAATGGAAATTTCTTAACTTTCAGGGAAATTATAATTACTTGCTAGTGGGTCATTTCACGCAAACTTTCAAAAACGCATGACACAGAGAGGGTCCACACCTTTGCCATTAGTGGAGGGAGGATGAGTATAGGGACATCATTATGAAGTGGAAGTAGCTCCAACTTCCTCACTGGAACCCACCACCATGTTTATATCATTCTGCGTGTCTCTTATAACTTTTTTCAGATTTTGCTGTGTACCTGAGCAATGAAAGAATATCTTTGTAAACTCCAATAGTAGCAATAATATAAAAAATTATCTGCAAATAGGAAAAAGGTGCTCTCTTGAGCTACTTGTGTGTAAAATATTCCCTTCTTTCAGTACTTGTAGAACACATACAAAAACTAAGCTAGCACACTTAATTATTGAGAAAATTATTTCCTGCCAACTATTGGATTCTTCTCCACTAGAAAGTATATCATATGGTATCACGGATCAGTTCAGACTAGAAAAGCGACATATCAGGTGGTGGCCCATAAACTGTTTTCCATGATAAAGGAGTAATCCATCCGCCCTCTTCATTACCTGAATGAGTCCAAGCAAAGAAGACCGTAAGTATGAAATGAAACGGAGCTACTAAATTATAACCTCTGAAACCATACAAACACTGGAATAAGTTCACAAGGTATAACTTTGAAACCAGATAAAATAACATTTTCCATAGACTTGAGTGGGAAAAAAGAGCTTGATTTTGTGGCATGTCCAGTTCAGGTATAAAGATTAGAGGAAACTAGAATTATAAAGCTTTTTACCATATTTACCACGAAATTTGTCCAGGTTCAGACCGCGAAGCTTGCAAGCTGCTGCAGCCAGCTGGAAGGAATCTGTTATATTATCCCCTTCCGAGCAGTAGCAAAGTAAACAAGTAACTCTCAAACCTTTTGCCTAATCAACAGATTGGAAGTAAGAACCAACTAAGAACAGTCAGGAGAACAAAATGGAAGTACTTTTGAGTAATGAATAAAGCATGTGAAACCTTGCAGCAAGAGAATAAAGCAGCAAAAGGCAGGCCCGGATAATAGTCATCATCAAGCAACTCATCTTCATCACTGATCACGTCTTCTTGGGGGGTGGCACCTTCAGCGAGAGAAGTCAGATACTTCCAGCGTCTCTGAGATGGGTTATATTCAGCGAGCTTTTCAAAACCCAAGTTTTCACAATCAGTATCAGTTCCATCATCACTGGCGCTTGAGATATAATATATCTGCATCCCACTGAAAATGGGTACATGTAACATCACAAAATCCACATCAATGTGAAACAAGCTAACAGAGAGAATGAAGTAATAAAGCAGATGAAGCAAGAAGTACAGTTTATGCACCTGGAAGCATCAATGTTTTTTGTTCTACCAGAATCTAAACTTGAGAGAATAATGACATGCTTCTTTCCACTCCTGAATAAGAAGTTAGCGAAATTCTTTGCGAATGGAACCATCATTCCCTGCATAAATGCTCAGCCTGTAAGGTAGTTTTTAAATGACCAACGGACAACCAAGTATACTGGAAAATATCTCATATTGCTAAACCTTCATGGAATAAATAGGCAATGAATTAACTTCAGATTAAATTATTTGTCTCATTAGTTCCCTAGATGATCTTCTTTCAGAATATTGCATTTACTGTTGAAATAAAATCAGCACATACAGAAGAAAAGAGAAGAATTGCTCATGGATATGCCGCCTAGTGCTGTCCCTATGACTACTGGAAAAACTATATTTGCAATAAGCTACTTTGTCACTCATCTACTAGTCAATCAAAAGACCCGTAAGTTCAACTCCTAATTATATTTCGTTCCCAGATTTATCTGCGTAACAGGGAACAAAGGTACCAGCATTGGCAAAAATTGAACAGCACAGAAAATTGAACAGAAACCTCTGATGTGCTCGACTTTTCTTCTATTTTTAGGACCACTAGACCATGTTCTCTTTTGTCGTCAGAACTGAGAAGCAAAATTATAGTACACAGGGAGGCCAAAGCCACGAGGATCTAAATCCGACATAGGAATCATGATAATTATTTTACCTGAACATGGATATATGTAATTAATGCGTTGCAGAAGCACAATGGAAGACTACTGAAGAGTCGAGTTTTCAACATGACAAGAAAATTCAAACTCTAGAACACGCAAGAAACCCTACTTGGAACACCTTACAGAAGATCCATTGTCAAGAAAGACTGAATCTCCTACTTTTGAAAAACCTAAAAACTGAAATAATTGGAAATTCGGCACCTCAATAGTAGGGAGCAAACAAAAGAATATCAAAATACTCCTTTTCCATTTTTAGCATCCACATTTATTCAGATCAAACTACATTCTAAAAAAAAAAAAAAAAAAAAAAAAAAAATCAAAATTGTTCAATAGGCTAGCGTATGCTAATTTTCCTTCTTCGGTAGAGCTTGAGGTCTTAATTCCTCATTTTTTTGAATAATAGATAGACGTTCATGAGAGCAATTTACAAGCATAAAATGGTCGGAGTACATGAACTAAATACAGATTTGCATTAGGAGTAGAGCATGCAGTTCTTCATTTACAGTTAAGGCTACAATCTCTTTCAGGAAGTGTACTAGGATATCTATAATCTCAAAGGGACAATATGTAGCCAAAAAAAAGAAAGGCTTGCCAGTAATTCAATTGGAAATTTGATGTAGACCTTATGCAGAATAATGAGTTTCTCTCAAATCTACTAAATGGCGACAAAAACTGGCAACAGGCAAAGAAGAACTATTCTATTTTCCCTGCTCTAGTAATATGCACATGGACCATCAGACTCCTATTTAATGGAAACCTAGTCTCTGGTGCAGTTGATGATTCCTAACACTGTTAGGCCTGCCTGACAGTTCAAAAAAAAAAAAAAAAAAAAAAAAAAAGAGAGAAAAAGAATGACTCCTGACACAATCTAAAAACAGAGGAAAATAGTAAACAAGAATGTGAACATGGTAAATACTCTACTAGCTTCAGAGAATTAAGGTTCTTACCTTGATAACTGGAGACCTTTGTTGAATAAGAGATATTGCATGAAGTGGAGACTCATAAGCTGTATTTGGCAATCATGCTCAGTTAGTCCTAATGTATTGCCCTTCATTTGTAAATGAATCATGAGAAGAAATGGAAAGCATAACTTCAGAATCCTCAATGCAATGAAAAGAAAGTAGTTTAACACGATTAAATAACTTGTCTGACTTGTGCTTCAAGTTAGTTGTGAAATTTATTGTTCTGCATAATGCACTATTCCAAAAGAACAAGAAACCAATGCTTAATGAAGTCATTTATTGTTCTGCATTATTCATGATGCACAACAGCTTATCCATCAAGAAAGCAAATATATTACCAAGTTCTTCTGTTTTGTACGATGTTGGTCTAATCCTCATATTGACAGTACTCTGAAGCAAATCCTAGATCTAAGTATAAAGACATGAATTGAAGAACAAGAAACCAATGCTAAAAACAACATCCATGAATGAGGCCAAGAAGAACCCTACTGTGACAATTTGAAAACAGCTCTACAGTTTGAAGCCAACTGAAAATCCCCTGATTCTCATTTTTCTACAATAAAATGCTGACAACTGTAGCTGAATCCCTGAATTAAGAACATAAATGGCATTTGCTAAATGAAACAGTAATATTCAAAAGTACTCTTGCAGCTAATTTTACACACTAAATCGAAACTTAGAATACCAATCACATTTCAATCGTTAATACCTCACTTCAAAGGGAGCATATGAATCAACAGCGCATAACTCGCCATTGGAAACAATCAATATACTGAAACACTTTGTCGAACACATCATAGACGATCCAAGATCGAGGATACTACAGCGCAAGAGATCAAGCAAAGAGATTACCCTCGAGAGGTAGCGCGAGATCGCCCTCGGCGACGGGCCCGTACGCGTCGTTCCCGACGCACGGCAACACGGAAGGCGCATCGAGCCACCCAACTCTCTTCGCCCTCGTCGACGCGATCAATAGGTCGATCGCCAATTGCCCCACGTTCCCGATCGAGAGCCCCGGCTAATCGAACACCGCAAACGATCCAAACAACAAATAAAACACAAAATTAGAAGCTAAAATCTCCCAAAAACCGTAGGAGGAAGACGAAGAACTAGGGTTTTGGGTTGCGAACCAGGAGAAGAGTAGGGCACTCCGGGGAGAGGCTTCGTCCTTCGTCTTCGGGAGCGAATTCCATCGTGCGTGTGTTGGGGGGAGTTTGGTTTGAGAGCGAGGAGCGAGTTTGCTGTAGTTTTTGAGTGAGAGTAATGATGTAAATGGGCCGACCTGGTCCGGCCCATTAATAGTAAAAAGTAGTTGTAATATTTGGGCTTGTTTGATCGAGTGTTTAATGGTTCTGGATTGTCATTTATGGACCGCCAGGGTGACAGGAGATTTTCATAGTAATGGGCCGTTAGGTGAGCAAAATAGCAAGATGCTATTTTTTTTATTATTAATTTTCAGTGAGACAACAAAAAAAAAATTATATTTGAACCGAGTTATTATATATATAAATATCATTTATTATGAAAATAAATGAACTGAAACTCCGTGAATGCAGGTGATTTAGGCAAGTGACTCAGAGTGTCCATCCAAAATTTAGTGCAAATGATGTATAATCCAAAGTGAATGAAAAAGTATATTACATTATTCATGGATTCCACTTATAACTTTGTTAGCAAATTAACATGGTTCCACTTAATTGACCTCCCATAGGTGGCATTATAATCTTTTTGTACATTATATTTCATATATGATATGACTCCTATCAACGAAATAAAGGAGGATAGAAATTAGAAAATCCCTTTACTGGGGAACATGATTCTCCCCACTTCTATAGTATAGTAGTGACGAATGGCAAGTATATATGCATCAAATTTTCCCCTAGTTATCATTCAATAGATTATCTTATTCCATCTCTAGCTCCTAGATCTATTCCATGAACATATAAAATTTCAACATGATCTCGAAAATAATTAAGTACAATAACTTATCCACCCCTGCAGTACAATGCACAGGTACGTAGTATTTTACTATCTTTCTTAAGAGAGAACCCCATTTTTTTGAGTAAATGCTGAATATATAAGAGTTTCAATGGAATGGTTTAGATAAATTAGATAACGTACGGATAAGGATAAGTAGGGCAATTATGCATATTCGATCACTAATTTGTAACAAATTGCGGTACCACGTGTATTAAAATTTATTGTTAGTGCTTCGTTTAGTATAAGTAGCAAAAATAAACTAGTTATGTCCCTATACACTTTGTATTCCAGCTAATCATCTTCATCTCAAGTATAAACTACAAAATTAATTATGTGTTCTAGAGGAAAATACTAGAGGAGTATTAGATAAAAGTTTCTAAAAATAGAAAGATTTTGGACCAAAAAATAGTTCAACTCGCGACTAATTAAGATGTACTAATAAAGTAAATTTTGAAGATCCAATCGGCTGTTCATCGGTTATTTCAAATCTCTTTATATAATAAGCACCTCACTTATTATTTAATCTAGTATTAAATATGCTCATAATATATATGATTTTCTGAACGAAGCTCGATCGGGTCCATCAATTGTACTTAAACTTTTTTAAAAAAATAATATATCATTTAATAAGATAATGATAATTAAGAAGCTAGTGGAGATTAAAGATTCACTACTAGATGTAATTACCTAATTAAGATACAACAACTATTTAGGCAACTCTATTAATTGCTCTCTGATGATCTCCATATACATATTCTACTGGGGACAATGTACAAAAACAAAGTCGACCCAATGATCTGCGCGCATGCAGCCGAAACGAACTGATCATCACGGCGACGAGAAGATGTCGTCGACCCAGCCGAGAGGCGGCTCACCGACACCGACGTCCCTCTCGTGAGTCAGAAAGGAGTGAAGTGTGTCCCGGACGTGGTTGGCGCGTTTGCGGTGGCGGATGCGACGGAGAACTACATCCTTATCGAGGGCCGTCGACCGACCGGATTCGATCTGTTTGATCAGGTAGAGCCGGTTCGACACCGCCGTGCTGTTTTCGGCCACGGCCGCGGCTTCTTCGCCGCCGCGGCGATGGACTGGAGAGGAGGGAGGGGAGGGGACCTTCTTTGGAACTACAAAATCCATTCTTTGAGTTTCTTTGAGTTTCTTTTAATATATAATTGGATTCTAACAAGAGTTTCTTAATAATTGAATTACAATTGCTATAAGTGAGAGAGTGGTGACAATGGGACAATGGGTTAAGGTGGAGAGAGAGAGAGAGAGAGAGAGAGAGCGAGAGGGATGGGAAGTGCTGCCGGGCTTATATAGAGGGATTTGAGTGGGCAAAACCGGATGCCGCAGCACGTGGTTTCTTTGTTTACTGATTGCCTCTCTATCTGTGCACCCTAAATAAATTATATGTTATATATTTTATTAATAAAATTAATCTTCATCCCTCCCTGATTTGAAATATGGTAATGCTACACGTACACTTCAAAATGGGGTGTATGATATATATTTTACTCATCTAAGAATGGGATGAATTTTACTGGTAGAAAGTCATATTAAACTGACTAGTAAAATTTATCTAATTTTAAAATAAATAAAATATAAGATATATAATTTATTTAAAATTTACAAATAAATATTTATATAGAGAGAGAAATTGAGTTTATATATTTTAAAAGTATTAAGTTATTGAGATTTCTATATTTTTAGCTATTTAATAAAATAATATACGGTTAGAATGACGGTGAGTCCCTTAAATTTAGTGGCTGGTTTGTGAAATAGTATGATCTAAAAGATAAAATTAATCGTATATGAATGAATAGATATAACAGTATAAAACTTACCACCATCAATTATTTGATTAAAAATATAATAGCCAAAATTTTATATATATACATATATATATATATATATATATATATATATATATATATATATATATATATATATATATATATATATGGGCGTTATCGACGGTCTAAATTATATATCTACATTCATCCTAAAATTAATATATTTTAGTATTTTTATTTAAAAAAATTTAAATAATATTTTTCTAAAAAACTAAAAATGAGTTATTCAATTTTAAGATAAAATCCATAGTTTCTAGGAGGCTCAACAACTTGGTTTTAATTATCTATATCTATAGAAATATAGAAAAATATATATATTTATTTTTGGGGCAATAAATATTGCACATATATAAGTAATACTGTTTGTTTAGTCAAAAAGTGAATATTAATCTTAACCAATCATATCCATTAACGCACTAATATTTTATTACTAAGTTTATCAATCTAAAATAAATTTATTCTTAAATAAATATATATAAAATTTACTTGCTTTTTTGAATGTGTAAATAATATTTTATAAAATATTATGCAAATTTCAAATAGGTCGGATATCAACGACAAGTGATAAACAGCCAAGCTCCTACATAACCAGTATGAATCGTAATATATATCAATAATACTGTAGAGGTTTTTTATCTATTGGGTCCGTGCATTCCAACACTTGTTAATTACCTAATTAGAAGATTCAGTTTTTTTATCCATGTAAAAAAAGTAAATAAATTGAGGAAGAGGTAAAAATCTATTAGCATTTAATATTGTTGTTTTTATGACGCGAATCATATCCGTTAGATATGAGTAATAATGAAGTGCTTGTCTTCAAGTGCTGAGATTAAAAGATACTGCCAAAATGGACGGTTTGATGTCATTAAAATGTCCACTTCACGAGGATAGAGTATTTATTGTTGGTAATTGTCAGAGCACCAACCAATTTGTATGTATTTTGAGTAGGAAAATATTATTTATGAAAAAAATATTATTATTTTTATTAGTCTTATTAATTAATTTATTTGAATACTAAAAAAATCAAAAGAATTTTGTAAGTCCTTTGTTAATGGAAGAGGTTACCAATATATTTTTAATACTAAAAATTTAGAAATATTTATATACTGCATATATATATATATATATATATATATATATATATATATATATATATATATATATATATATATATATATATATATATATATATATATATATATATATATATATATATAGGCACGCTTTACGATATTTTCGGCTCGTCAAACAGAAATTTGGTCAGTGCCACTGCGCTCAGAAAGGTGACGTCATTCAAATCGACTACCTGGATCGTCAGATTCTGACTCCAGACAGTCGATCGGCCGATGTTGGCTAGCGAGGGGTATAACTCAGGGAGTTACTATTCACTTCACTATTCACTTAAGTCGCGGGTCCCACTAGTTTCCTTACTAAGTTCAGGACGATCCGGCCGTCGGATCAGAAATCGGTCTATACTGTTTTCACTCGATTTGATGAGACGGTCGCACTAGAGACCTCAGATTTTCGAGATCAAACTCGGATCGGAGAGACGGACTTTATGCTTTGGGAACCGTGCCATTTGCACACCGGTACACAGACCACTAAGGTTAACCTTTGTTTCCTCGCACACATTCACACTGGAAAAACACTTTTTACAAACTCAAATTTCTCGAGTATTACACGGGGACTGCAGCGGCGCCGGCACGACGCTTAGAGGAGGTGGTGGGGGCGTCGGTTCCAGAGGGGGAGGCAGAGGGGCTCGGCTAGGGTTTCCCAAAACCCAAACCCTCAAATGCAAAATTATATACATAATGCACAAAATGCCATAAACCCCTTCAACTCTTGTTATTTAGCGCTGAGTCCCTCACGGAGTTTGAGTTTCGCAATCAGGTCCCTCTCCAAGAATTTTCACGAATTCCGGAGCATAAAATATAAGGCTTTTATGCAAAATACTGTGATTTTTTTTATATTTCACGCTTTTCGAGACAATCGGGTTGTCAAACTGAAAAGCGGACACCACCACGACGTCCGGCTCGACGAAATCTATAAGATAGTGATTTTGGTTTGTCTCACTCGATCCCCTAAAATTTTAAAATTCACAAAACACTGTAGTTTATACAGTTAGCAAAATGTTTAAGCCCAGTTATTATTACTAGTGTCTATGTCTCATATAAACCCAATCACAATTCCATCCACATCCGATGTGGGACTATTGGGGGCGTCACAGACTCCATCCGTTTAGGCCTTACGTCCTCGTCAGCCCAAACACACACACAGCAGCCCAAGATCACCAGGCGATGTGAGACTCGCCTTGGGGCGCCCCCGTGCTCTTCGTGCGAAGGAAGAACGAAAGCCTACGTCTACGCATCGACTACAGGGAGATAAACAAGGTTACAGTGAAGAACAAGTCCGAGACTGATGACCACTTCGATCAACTACGAGGGGCACTTGCAGATTGTTCTCCGGACTCTCAGGGACCAGAGGCTGTTTGCTAAGTTTAAGAAATGTGAGTTCTAACTTCGCGAAGTGGGCTTTTGGGGGCACACAGTTTCACCAACGGGAATCACAGAGAATATGAGCGGAACTACCCGACACACGATCAGGAATGGGCAGCAGTCGCCTTCGTTTTAAAGCTTTGGGAGACATCACCTTTTCTTGGAGTTCATCGTAATGTGTTTTCGGATCGCCAGAATCTTAAGTTTTGTTCACATAGAAGGATTTGATTTTGCGGCAGAGGCATTGGTTGGAGTTGCTGAAGGACTCGGCTTGTCCATTCAGTATCACCCCGGGAAAAGCAAGTGTAGTAGCGGATGTTTTGAGCAGGAAGGGTCAATCGAGGGGGAAACCGATGAGCGCGAGTACTCATCTGGACCGGTACTGTCGCGCGACTTTTGTCCTTGATGGTCAAGCCAACCCTTTTAAAGAAACCCTAGAAGGTCAGAAAACAGGCGCATCCAGGTGACACGAAGATGTACAAGGGCCTCAAGCAAAATTTTTGGTGGACTAAACCAAAGGGGGATGTAACACAGTTCACTGCTCGCTGTTTAGATGGTTAACAAGTAAAGTTCGAACATCAGCGCCCAGCGGGGAAAACTACAATCTCTACCTGTACCAGAGTGGAAATGGGAGCGAACCAGTATGGAATTCGTCACGGGTTTTCTGCATCGCATCAAGGGCACGATGCAGTTTGAGTCACAGTGGATCGACTGACGAAGTAGACTCTTTTTCCACCCATCTGTACGACGTGGACTAGAGACACTCGGCTGTTGTCGAACCTTTGGCAAAGTCTACAACGAGCTATAGAGACTAAACCATACTTCAGCACGGCGTTTCACCCCCAGACCGACGGACAGTCCGAGCAAGTGAACCGGATTATCGAAGATGTGCTCCGAGCCTGCGTACTTGATTTGGGTGATGGATGGTCACTGCTTTTGAGCTTAGAGAGGACCTGAGTTTCGACGGAACACCGGTGCGGATCTTAGCACGAAAGGACATAAAAAATTGCGCAACCGGACGATCCCCTGTGTGAAGGTGCTGTGGAGCAACCAGGAAGAACGTGAAGCGACTTGGGAACTGGAGTCAAAGATGAGCGAGTGCTACCCAGATTTATTCGTTGCGGACCAGGATTAAGTTTCGAGGACGAAACTTCTTTTAAGTGGTGAGTGATGTAGAGTCCTGGCGTTCCAATGCCTTTGTATACCTTCTTTTTATGACGGGATTGTTAGAAAAACTTTTCACTGTGTTTTCTGTAATGGACTGGCCTGGACCGCGAGTATTTTTCTGCGATTGAGCTCGGAAAACGGAGGACGGCAAAGCGAACGGATTCGGATTCCGATTTACGGATCTCCCGGAATGGGGGTCAAAGCGTTTGCCTTTGAGTGGTGCATCGGAATCCGTGCTAAGTGGCCGGCACGCTTTTCGAGGCGGTCGAACGGGATCTTTCTATATATATATATATATATATATATATATATAGAGAGAGAGAGAGTTAGGCTGGAATATTATTAATAGTACAAAGTTATTGGTGCTATTAAGTTTTTAATCTTTGGAGTAAAAAAAATGTGATTGAGATGATAGTGGGCCATTTGGGTTTAATAGGTGGTTGGGAAATAGTAAAATCTAACGGGTGAAAATGATCAAAGGAGTTGATCTAAGGGTAGAAAACTTGATAGCACAAATAACTTGGTACTATTAATAGTATAGTAGTCGGACTGATATATATATATATATATATATATATATATATAGTAGAATTTATATACGCTCAAAAGCATAAGCCTAAGTGTGCTTGTAAATTTTTTACTATTGGATTTGCATTGGGATTAGTATTTTTGTAAAGTCAACTAAAAAGAGAGAAAGAAAAAATAAATAACACAAATTTCAATGCAAATTCATTGATAAAAAATTCAAAAGCATATTTGGACTTGTACTTTAAAAAGTATATAAGCTCTACTATATATATATATAGAGTTGTGCTGGAATGCTATTGATAGCACCAGCCCAATTTTGCCACCCATTTTGTAGCCCTTGGATCGCATTGAGATTCGTGCAAACTCTTTAATTAAAAAAAAAAGCTTTTTACTTTTTACTTTTTCTTTTTTTTTTTTTTTCATTAAAGAGCCTCCACGAATCTCAATGCGATCCAAGGGCTACAAAATGGATGGCAAAGTTGGGCTGGTGCTATCAATAGTATTCCAGCACAACTCTCTATATATATATAGTATTTTACTTTTGGATTAGTTTGTTTTACTTGCTTTGCTTGCTCAGTTTGAATTCACCTTCTATAATCAGAATGTTTTAATTATATGGTATTTAGAGTTTTTAAAAATTTAAAAGATATTTCAATTGTGGAAACATGCTAGTTTAATTTGATGTTCTAGGTATTGGTTAAGAGGATTCAAAAGGAACCAATTTGTTAGGAAACCATATGAATGGTAAAAATTATGCAAACCATATGTTGAGAATAAATATAAGTAATAATAATATCGAGAATATAGATTATAAAAAAGGCGTTCAAAATCTATTTGAATAAAGAGGATTTTGGACTCATTTTGATGGTATACAAAGTTATTTGAAAAACCGTTTTGATAGAAAACGAATCAAAAGTAGATGCTTCTTGAATGGCGGTTCCTCAAAATTATTTTGTATTTGAGAATTTATTCTAGCTTGATATCTAGAATCGAGAATAGGAGGGATATTCTTTTTATTCTTCCAAACCTATCAGGAATCAATCGGTATAGCTTGTTCCAGTACAACTAAAATAAATGAGAATTACTGTTCTCACTCTTCCCAACCACCATTTTATTTTTTCCTTAAATATCCTTTCACGTCTATCTCTCACCTCATTATTATATAATAAAGTTTGAGGACAAAAAAATAATTTATCCCAATTAAAACTCTTTATTCATTTTATTTCTCATTCTCATACCAAACATAAAATCTCTTATTCTGAAACCATCCCAAACGTTTTTTTACACTAGTTCCGTATTTTATACTCATCTCAGTAATAGTTAGTTCTGTCTTATTCCGTTACCAAACGGGCCCTAAAATATTAACATAATTGCGTTTTGGTGATGAATTTTGACAAAGCAGGCAAAATAAACTATGAAACACGTGGGTCAAATTGGGATGTTTTGTAACTGTGGGCACTTATGCTGGAACCTGGGGCGCCTTCGTACTAATATACTATCAACATGAGGATCACTCTCAAAATTGCCGTCCACAATAATAAGATATTTGTATTGTTTGCATCTCGAGTATCAATTATCAAATATTATCATACGCAGTTGTTCTCCAACTAAAAAGTATCAATTATTACTATCAACATGAAACAAACCCAAACTTGGACTAGTAATGGGCCTAAGCGGGCCTACAATAGAAGGCCGCCTTTTGGGGCCTTTTCAGAGGACATGGGCTTGAATCATCTGCTTTATTCTGTCAGATAAAGCCCAATTAAGCAGAAATAAAAAGAAAAGATAAGAAAACATTGGTGAAAGATTGTTCTTATTTTATTGTTAACCAAACCAGATTATTAGGAATAGTGATGTACCTCATTCAAATTCACCTATTATTACTGTGAAAAATTGCAAATCATTGCTGTTCTCCTCCTCATGTAATTTAATTCTCAGACCAAATGCATCATTAGGTATAATTAAATCAGAAATGCAAAATTAATTCTGGTTTTCGACTTTTCCAACACAGCAGAAAAAATTAAGACGCAGATTCTGCGCTGTGGCAGTATATAGATGCACCACTGCACCGCATGATTATCACCAAAATGATTTGTACTGTATGGGTTATATATATATATATATATATATATATATATATATATATATATATATATATATATATATGAAAAATGCTATGTGTCCCTTTCGGGGTGTACATCATACACCCCACCCATCCAATGGGTGGGGTGATAGTAAGGATCACTTGAAGTGACATTTGAAATCACCCCACCCATTAGATGAGTGGGGTGTATGATGTACACCCCTTTAGGGGTGTACATGTAGCATTGCTATATATATATATATATATATATATATATATATATATATATATATACATTAGAGGTTTAATTAGAACCCAAATTTGATAAAGCCCATACATTACTTCTAGTACAATTGAAATAATTAGTAAATATTAGAAGTTGTTGGCAAATTAGACAAATTGAAAGCAGGTCAACAAGAAGATCTTCGTCATCAAAACTCTCTAAGATTTGAATTACTTGCACACGAAATAGAAAAGAAAAGAAAAAAATAAAAACAGTTGACCATACAAACCGGAGAGCCTTTCTCTTCCCCTCTTCCTACCTACAGTACTATTTTATTCTACAGTACTATTTTATTACTGCTTCCTCAAGGACCCAGCAAACTAGATTTTTTTTCCCTTTTTTTTTTTAAAAAAAAAAAAAACTGTACATACAAAAAACTAAATTCACCAAGCGTTAATTACAGCTTAGATAAAGTGCCCCCGTGACCGCACGTGCCCTCAAGCGGCCGCTCGCACGTGCGCTCGCGTCCCCCTCAGATCCTCGCCCACCTCCAATCCGCGGGACCGACCTGCGCTGCTCGGCCGCCACGTGTGCGGCAGCGCCTTCGCGACCCCAAGCACCTGCGCCGGCGAGGGCCACGCGCGCTGGAGCGCGTCGCCCGCGTTCTCCGAGACGCGCCAAACCTTGACCGACCTATCGAGGCTCCCGCTGTACACGGCCCAGCGCGGGCCCCCATCGGGCCCATCAATCCCCTCCCGGTCCTCCTCGACGGCCACGCACTTGATGGGCCCCGTGTGGCCCAGCAACACGGCCAGCCTCACGTGGGCCCGGCCCACCTCCTCCTCCTCCTCCTCCTCCTCCTCCTCCTCCTTCCTCCTCCACACGCATAGCGTTTTGTCTGCGGACCCACTGACGACCAGCCTCCCCGCGGCCGCGAGGCACAGCACCGCCTTCTTGTGGCCGCGGAGCACCCCACCGTGCGCCATCCGCTTCCTACAATCCCAGTAGTTCACCGCCCCGTCCGACGCCCCGCAATACACGAGCCCCGCCTCCCGCGCCACCGCCAACGCCGTCACCGCGCTCTCCCCCTTCAGCAGCGTCTTCACCAACACGTGTCGCACTACCTCGCGGCCACGCGCCCCCTTCCCCGCCTCCCGCCTCCACACCTTAACGGTCCCATCCGCGGAGCCCGTGAACACCAGCCCCTCTCCCCCGACGGCCACCGCGTTAACGGCGTCGTCGTGGGCGCTAATGGACTCCAAACACCTCGAATCCGATACGCGCCACACCTTAACGGTCTTATCCCACGACCCGGAGTACAAAAGCCCCGCGTCCTCGTCGAGGCTGAGGCAGGAAACGGCGTCGAAGTGACGGATCCAAACGGCGTTGCGGTGGCGCCTCACCTCGACGTAGTTGGAGGGGTTGATGGAGCTCTTCAAAAAGTCCTTCAACCTGGGTAGGGTCCCTACGCGCTTGTAAGCGGAGGGGTCTTTTGGGGACACTCTCCACACGCGTATCTTGCCATCCTGGTGCCCCGTGAATATCTTGTCCCCGTGTATAACTATGGCTTTGACCAACCCGCTGCTCGACTTGAACCCGGCGAACTCGCACCCGTTCTTCCACACCCGTAAGTTCTTACTGTCCGACCCCGTGTACAGCAGATCCCCGCGCGCCGCCAGGGAGTACACGTGTCCCTCCTCGCGCACCAGCGACCCCACGAGGCCCGTCGCGGAGGCGGGGCCTGCCTCCTCGTCCGACGCCAGCATGCCGGGGAGGTGGGTCCAGGGGGACTTGGCGAATGGGGACGCGACGGCTGGGTTCCATGGGGAGAAGCTATACGGGGACGTCCCCGCGCTGAGCAGGTTGCGGTCCGAGGCGTAGCCCGGGCTCGCCACGGGCGACGCCGTGCCCGCGTCGTTGTGGGAGGAGTCGTCCTCTTCGCTGTGGGAGTAGCGTAGGAGGTTCGAGAGCTTAGAGCGTTGCGGTGGGGGGCTCTGAGCTCCTTTGGGTTCTCTCATGGTGGATAAGATGATACTGCAACGTCGTACGTATAAGAAAACCCAAGTCGCAAGAAAACCGAAAGGTCCAAAAGTCGAACCTTATTTTTGCTGAGAAATTAAGAAGAAGACTAAGAAGTGAAGAGGAGAAAAAAACTTAAAGCGAAGTTTATAATGAGAAAGGTTTAGGCATGGGTACTGAAACGGAAAAATATATATAGAGGAAGGAAAAAAAGACGCGGTACGTCCATGTGCTTCTGTAGTCGCCACGTGTCGGTTGATAGCTTATGGCACAAGGCATAGAATAATTATATTATTATTTTATACACAAGTCGCCTTTGAAACGGCGAAAATTAAACGGGAATGGGAAACGTTTTTTGCGGCGACCCTTCGCGAGGTGGCGTTTCGTCCGCTCCCCGTTCCGTCACGAAGAGCGTTTGGTGACCTGGATTTACTGACGTGTCGGCTTCTCAATGAGTTGCAAATCGCAATAATGTTTCGATGAGGTGTCTCTTTTGCGCATATAATTTTTTTATTTTTTTTTATTTTATATATATTCAGTAGCTATTAAGCTCACCACGAGTTAATTAGCAGATTAAATAATATAAATAAATGGATACTTTTCCGAATTTATTTTTACATTAAACATATTAAAACGTGCATTTGTGTTCTCATCTTATTCGCATTCGGTTGAGTAAAATAAGGCGGGGAATTAAATATGACGTAGTCGGCATTTGTATAATCAGATGATTCAATGCGAATTGGAGGTTTGAGAATCTCATTTGAGTTTAATAATCATGTACGACGACTCAAAAATTATTTATAGTGTTCTTAAAAATTTAAAGTTATTTTATAGGTTAATTTAGGATGCATCAAACAAAACAACAAAATATACCAGTCATTTACATTGTAAAATAATTACACTGCATATCTCATTGCAATTGTACATGAGTGCAACCAAATTATATTGTTCTTGGATTAGTGTGTTGTTATATGCATTTTTGGACTAAAACAATTGTCATATTGTTTACACGTGAACATTTTCCTATATTAAGTACGTACATTAGGAGAAATTGAATCCAAACTTTTTTCGAGTAGGGCTTTAATTGGATCATACCTAAAACCAGCCGCTAATGCTTACTAAATTTACTTTCCAAAATTTGAAAAGAAAAAAAAATTGTACTACTCCACTAGAATTTTGAAAAAGCCACCAATAATGTTCGCTTTTGTTTCCCAGCCGAGAAAAGTAGTTGGCATCTTCGTTGGTACGTTAGTTTCATCTACAGTGTCTTTTTGCCAGGAGAGGCCTGCGACCTCTAATAAGATGGCACGTCACTAATTACGCAACCGTCCAAATCCAGTCATGCAAGCTGTGAGAGATACACGACCAAATTTAAGTTAAAACGGAATTAAAATAAAAATATATAAAATATATTTTTATATTTTTTAATAAAATTATAGAAAATATATCCTAACATATTTTTGTTATACTTTCTCACCGTGCACGTAAAAAAATCTTTCTATGGTTCACTAGTTATCTTTGCTTCTTTTTTTTTTCCTTTTTTTTTTAACATGATAATAGACTATAATTTGATTAAGTATCCAAAGCACGTGTCCGTCAGATCACTTCGGATGTTTAAATAATTGAGTATTTTAATTGAGAATACTTACTTAATCGTTTGGGCAATTTGCGTATTTGACTAACCCTCGATAAGCAAGTTCGAATAGAAGCGGTTGCAGCTATAGCAATGGTTATGCCGCTATAGAAAGACTCTAATATATTATTGTTTGCAATAGTGACTAGGGGTGGCAATCCAGCTCGCTGCTCGTGAGCCAGCTCATATTCGGTTCGAAATGAGCTCGAGATCGAATCGCTCGTTTAGTAAACGAGCCGAACACGAGCCGAATTTTTCAGCTCGTTTAATAAACGAGCCGAACATGAGCTGGGGTCAGCTCGCTCGTGTTCGGCTCGATAATAGCTCGAATATATATATATATATATAAATTTTACTATTTAAATTTTAGGCTATCAATTTTTTATGAATTTTAATTATTAGATTAAAATTTTAATTTTTTAATTTTCTTTCAACTTTATACCTAGTAGGAATGAAAATCTAATTTGTTGTTCGCGAGTCAGCTCATATTCGGCTCGTTAATAAACGAGCCAAACACGAGCCGAATTTTTCAGCTCGATATTTAAACGAGCCAGCTCGTGTTTGGCTCGACATTTAAACGAGCCGACCCCAACTCGCTCGTGTTCGGCTCGTTGACACCCCTAATAGTGACTGATCAATTATAGTCATAGGTCGTAATTTGATTTGATTATCCAAAATGCGCAAGTCAGATGAATTCGGATATTTAAATAACCAACAATTTTAATTGAGAATATTTATAACCACTTACTTGTGTGGGCAATTTGCGCATTTGAATAACCCTCGATGGTCATCAGGGGGCATTATTGATAGGCAAGTTTGAAAATTTGCCAACCGCCAAGGGAATAGAAGCCGTTGCAATGGTTAAATTGTGACTGATCACTTATAGACGTCGATCATGATCCGATTGCGTATCTAAACCGCACATCAGATTAATTCCAGCGTTTAAATAACCGACGATTTTAATTAAGAATACTCACAACCACTTATAAACTGTGTGGGTAATTTGTGCATCTGAATAACCCTTGATCATGAATCGGAGCCATTGATAACCAAGTTTGAAAATTTGTGGACCGTCCCAGATATAGAAGCCGTTGCAGCTGCTGCAAATAGTTACCTCCCATAGAGAGACTCCAATAGATGATAAATGTGGGCGGCTCCTCGGAGGGTCAAACAATATATTACGTACCACACTACGTACGTGCATCCATATTTGTATGCACCATTAATTACTTTATCAACTCTCCTTCCCCGCGTGAATGTGAATTTGTACGGTCTAGTGAGTCATCTTTTTATTACAAAAAACGTACAATTCGCTTAAAATTTAATAATTTAATATATATATATATATATATATATATATATATATATATATATATATATATATATATATATATATATATGTAACAGGTAGGCAAAAAAAGAAAAAAAAGAGAGAGATGTAAGGATGCACTGAGTTGAGGTAATAATTCGTCGCACGACATAGTGGAGGGACTGCTACGGCAATTGTCCCCATCGCGGAGCCCATTCCCTGATCATCCATGTATATATCCAACAATTGGTTAGTGTAACACTATGCCATTTTTAAGAGTCAATACAATAGCACATGCACAAATTTTCAATGCACATGCAGGAGCCACACATGTTCGAGAAGGCCGGCACTATTTCTCTGGCATCCCGTGCAACCCCACAAAAAAAATCTTGCGCACGGAATCATTTCACCGCTCATCCATAAATAATGCATCTAAACTATCAAATTTGAAAAATATTACCTGTATATTTAAAAATAAATATATATTTTACATTATAAATTTTATTGATCAGTTCGAAATGATCAGTAAACTACACTCCATCCTTGAATCGGTAGATTGGTGAAGTGTACATCCTCATCAGATTTTTGCTACTATTAAAAGTATTTTATAATAAATGAATAGTAAGATCGTTTCATGTGGTGGATGGGGTTGTTTTGTAAATTCAAAAATTGCACAAATTGTCCATCTCATCTCACTACAAAAAGATAAATATTTTTTTTACATTTAACTATACTTTAAAACGCTCCAATATAATTTAGAATTATATTTAATAGTATCGTTAATTTAAAGTATTTGCAAATAAAAAGACGCTACGCACTTACCGGTACTCATATTATGTCAAGTATCGGTAAAATATATTTCAATACTCTAAAGATTAAAACGTTGAAAAATTAAAAACAATAATAAAATTTATCATTGATCTCAAAAATAATATATAGTTTATTATGTAATAAATTAATTTGATATAATAAATAATTTATATAATAATATTTTTTAAAGTATCAGTATTTACTATATTATAGAGATGCTTAAAGATATTTTTTTTTTAAATGCCGTTTAAAAAATATCATTATATTATTATTATTATTTTTGTAGTGTATCCGTTGGTAGCACGGCATCATCTGGATCTTTTTCAATTTACATCAGTATGAATCTAATGTTTCTGAAGGACTATTAATGATCTCCAAGAATTAATCTATCTTATCTTTGCAGATTTGTTCAATCAAGTACTTATGAATGTATGCGAGTTGAATTAATACTATTTTTGGGATTTGGATCCTAGCGAGTCAAGCACTTGTTAGCTAATCAATCTCAAACCTAACTTCCTGTTTGATTCGAAAATAACAAATATTAGAATAATTTATTTTATTCTGATCTGTAATAGCTTATTAAAAATTATTAAAAAAAAAATTATATTTGGTTTATAATGTTGTTATTATTGTGAATAATTAAAGTTGAGTTTGGTTAATTTTTAAAAATAGTAGAGAATAGTAAAAAAAACAAAAAAAAAAATTTTGATAGTTGAATTTGATATAAAACGTAGTATAATAAAAATTTTTATTGTAAAAATAATTTATTATGGTAGTAATTTATAAAAGTAAATTACTATAATATTTAATAAAAATAATTTATTATAATATTTAAATATAAATAATATGTATTAATATATACCATTACTAATTTTATAATAAAAAAAATTATTATTATATATAATAAATTATGTCTATATAATTTAGTTTTAATTTAATTTATAATCTTAATTAATAAAGTTTAGAATTAAATATTGGAATAGTATTATTCTACCAAAAGAGTGGAATAGTTTATCTCAAACTATTTCAAAATAATTAGAAATAACAAAATTTGATCGGAATAAAATATTTCGATCAAAATACACGTAATGGTAATAACTTTCCATAATAACTTTCGCTACCATTACACCAATACTGGCTTTTAGCGGCACTTTAAACTGCCAGAAAATATCGAAAAAGGGCCGGTAATTATTTTTTCTGACTTTTTTTTGTGGCAGTCAAAAATGCCGGCTAAAACTCCGTCGGCATTTTTTTACTGGCACTTATATCAAACTGCCAGCATAGAATGAAAAGCCGCCGCTTTCAACCGCCAGCATATTCTTTTTTAGTGGCACTCATAAGTGCCGGAAAAAAGATCTGTATCGGCACTCCAAACAGCCAGCATATTCCTTTTTTTCTAAATACCATCACAAAAGTATCAGCAAAAATTAATTTTGGTGCAGTGTATTCTGCTTTATTTCTAAAGAACCTAAATAATTATTATGGCCATAACTTTTGCAAAAAATATTGTATTTTGCAGACAGCCAAGCACTTGAAAGGCCTCCCAAATGCTACTTATGATTTAGGCTCTATTTTTAATTATGGTCATGATTAAGAAATTTGATTCTTAAAAGTAAAAGTCTCTCTTTGCTGGAGAAATTAAGTGCCTATAGCATGGCTGTAAAGTGTAATATATATTTTATATGTTTGGATATAAAGATAATATATAACGTGTCATGTAAATCATTTTAGTTCACTTATTAAAGTATAATTTATATAAAACAATATTTATGTAGGTTTTACGGTAAAGCTCTCGCTATCGAATTGATCCTCTGCAGATTTACATATCTCTAGATTACTAATTGAACATTTTAGATTTTTAACTTGAGGCACCAAGCTGTTCATTGAACATGCATCCTGGAGTATTCAAAGAATAAAAAGTAGAACTATCTAAACTCTCGCACAAGCATCAGGTATTTTGCTTTTTTCAAACTGAACACACAAGCATCAGGTATGAAGGGGACCGGCCGTGGGGTTACCGAGCACATCTCAATCCACACAGTACGTGAGCGCAGTGAAAATAAAATCTTTCGTAGATGAAAATAAACGAGAACAATCGTAAAAAATAAGCACGAGAATAACTAAACAAATAAAACGAATAAGTGAATATAATGACACAAGATTTACGTGATTCGGCCAATAATATGTCGACCTACGTTCACGGACAAGACCACCTCAATACGTTTTTCGATTAATTCACGATACGAAAGTAAAGTAAAATTAAAGTACAAAAAATTCTCTCACGAGGCTCTTCACGTTTTTTTTACTTAATTAAGATTTTTTAATGAAACGTTAAAAAATAAAAGATGAATCACAAGAATTAATATAACTCTAAAAATCAAATTCTAATAGAAAACGATCTCCACCGTCCATCTGAATTTTCAAATCACTTTTAATCGTCAACAATACCAATTCGAAACATGATTTTATATAATACAACAAGATATTGCCAATCACAAATATTTTGAAAGTAATAAGACTTTTTCAAACCGAACACTATAACACTAGACAAGTCAAACCTTCCGGTTGTGGTCATTAGCCTACCAATTTTTTTTTTCTCTTTTTCCTTTTTTTTTTTTTTTTTAACACGATTATTTTGTTCAACACGTTTTAAGAAGCTTCGATGATGGGCTCTTTCCAACCACACGTGATCTTTTCCCGCCTAAAAGCAACAGCGCTGATAACGTCTCTACTATTTAGATTTAGATAAAATAAAATTAAGATAAAAATATATAAATATATTTTTATATATTTTTAATAGAATTATAAAAAATATATTATAACAAACACGATATTACATAAAAAATAAATATAATTTTTTTTTTTTGTATTATTTTAATTTTGGACGGCAGGAAGGGGGCCACGTAGCACAGGAGATTTATATACACAGTTGCTCACTTGCTTGTAAATGTTTCCTCTTATGCTGAACACAAACAACATTTGTGGGTTTATTGACACGTATCTACGTGCTTGGTGTATAATCCTACGTACACGTGTCTAAGTGTAATTAAATATTTGGCTTATTAACAAATATATTAGACATCGCGTGGAACTTTATTATTATTAAGGATTTTTTTTTTTTTTTTTCAAACAGATATTTTATATAAATATAATAAATATATAATTAAATATATTTGTTACAGATATTTTATATAAATATAATAAATATATAATTGAAAATACTATTACTGTCAAACGCAATTAATTAATTCGTTGGTATCACGTACGTATCGTCGACCAAGAGTTGAGGGATTTGATCTCCAGCATACACTTTTAAAATAAATATCGAATATTTTTTTAAGTTAATTTGTATAAATAATTCCCTATTATCATTCTAACTTAAAATTATAATATTTATTTTTTACTTGGATTACTTTGAGCATCCTACATGGCATAGGCTTGAAACTTAATTTTTTACTATTGAGATTTGTCGAATACTACTGAGACAAAAATAGAAATTGGGGGTGAAAACATGCAAGCATATAATTTTTCAATTTTTAATAAAGTCACTCAGATCATATATAATTTAATAGCACTAGAATACATGATGTATTATCAATGGCAAAAATAATAGAATATATATATTATCCTATCACGCTTTCTCACTTCACATGTTGTGCCCATATTGTCAATTAATTGTACTGCAAAATTATGCCTGTTTTTATATTTTAAAAAGCTAAATAAAATTGAAGCATTTAGACGCTTAATTCTCTTTCTCTAATGGTACAGATACAATAATTTAAGTATTTAATTATACAATTCAAATTGATCTGTTATAATATAAATAATTGATGTACACCTGGCCTCCTTGAGTAGATATAGGACATCTTTTCAAACCTTTTCAAATATTTTATTTTTTTACAAAAATAAAGATAGTTCTTAATTGCCATTGTTTGAAAAGGTTTAAACGCTCTCGGATTATCTACGCCATTCAAAGTATATATGATAATGATCTAGTTTGTTTGAACACTGTAATTATAAACTAAGTCAATATAATTAATGAAATTGGTGAAATACAAATCCTGCATAGAATAATCTAATATAAAATTAAGACTACATTCTCATTATCAAGAGATTGAGATACAAATCCTATATAGAGAATTATATATAATAGGTCTCTTTCTCATTATCAAGAGAGATTTCCTTTTAAGTATTCTTTATTAAGAAAAGAACACAGCAAATCAGCGAAGCCTACGTATTTGTTTGGTGCAAAGTGCCCATCAGTAGTTGTTTTTCTTTCATGCATCCAGATGTTAACCGGATACGATAAATTAATAATATTTTGTGATAGCTTTTCAATCTCTCGATGTGCAAACTGTCACCCTAGAACTATTAGGTTAGAGCTACAAATCACCTACCTAAAGTATTAATTAGAGATAGGAATATCTCATTTAGCAACGAACTTTGAATTGAGTAATTAAGAATACTATCCGTAGCAAACTGGCTCTATTGTTATCGATTTATTTTTAATCATAGAGCCTCTGAATCAAGATTCGTGGCGCTGAATATGATCTATATCACTGAAAATAATTAGAATTAATTGATTTTTGATTTTTTTTTACATCATTGATTTAATGATTAAAGAATTAAAAATTTTATAATTTTAATAGTCGATATGATGCGTTTTCTTGTTTAACGGTATAAAAAATTATACTTCAATTAAATTTTGGTTATAAAAAAAATTTAAGCTATTTAAAATAAGATCAATACTCTCAATTTTGATTACAAATTTTCTTTTTTTTTTTTTTTTGAGGGAAAGGTAGCATGCTACCGCTTCATTCATAAAGAAGATGAATTAGGCAACAAGAGAAGGCAGCGGGGCCTAAAAACAAAAAAAAAGTTGATCCTACCAGTCCGAACAGTCGCGGGCCTCCCTAAGGAGGCATCCCGCCGTTTTTTTGCGGTTGTCGAAGATCCTCCGATTACGTTCGAGCCAGATAGTCCACCAAACTGAGACGAACGCCGAGATCTCTCTATCTCGCAGCGATCCGCTTCTCCGGCAGGTGAGATTCCATAGCTCAGCAACCGAGGGGGAGTAGTTGAGAGTAGTGGAGTGCAGAATGGAGGCGTGAAGAATGCTTCTGGTGAACTCGCATCCAAGGAAAAGGTGGTCCACCGTCTCTGCCTCGTCCAGGCAGAGGACGCAGATGTCATCCCCGGTCCACCCCTTTTGAGTAGGTTATTTTTGGTCCGGACCTTTGACCTTAGTACTAACCAAATAAAAATTTTAACCTTGAGGGGCTTTAATCTTCCAAAAATTTGATTACAAATTTTTTATTATTAATTTTTGAAGAATATTTATTTTTAACCGTTTATTTTTGTATCCACTTAATGCACAAAAATAATAATATTCTTAAAAAATATAAAATTTGATATTTAAATACTTCACGTGATTTATATCATATTTAACGGTACCGATCATCGATTCAGAAGTTTTATTATTAAAATTAAATTGATAGTAATAAAATTTATTTACTATCAATAGTATTCTAGCTTAATTACTCACAAACTTTTTCTCTTTGCTTGTTTTTCTCTACAGAATTAATTAGCTCAATGAGTCAATGCTGTTACAAGAAATTCAGTTGAGAGATTACATTATAAGCGATCATAATTATGAATTTTTTTTCACCTCTCAGTTTTAGCTTTCCTGGGTTTTTTAACATAGCATCAAATTTAAGAGAAATTAACTTAAGATTTTGTTAGGCCATAAATAGATGCTATAAGCAAAAGTAAGTGGTGACCGTACATGACATTAATTATATTATCTAGTATTAGCTGTTCATTCTAGTTATTATTTTTTTAACTTATCCAAATAAAATAAACAGTAGCTATTGTTTAATTTAAGCACCAGCCCCTTTTTCAAACAATGCTGCTACGTACTTTGGCTACATTTAGAAAATAAACAATGCGACAAGATTTGATATATGATTAATCAAGAGATCATACATGTATCTAATTTATTGAGTACATTACAAAAAAATCTCAATATAATCAATATAATGACATTATGCAAATATCAATATTTTAAAAAGCATCATGATAGAAACTCTATATTATATCAAACTGAATTATTAAATAATACTTTTTATTTTTATTTTTATTTTTTTGATATTTTAAAGTGTTAGGATTTTAAAAAAATCTCGAAACTTTTAAAAATCAGAATATATTTTACTAACGATTGGTATAACGTGATGAATAATTTATTAAATACAACGCTATACTACATTGAGACACTTTTAAATATCGTTAAATATAAAAAACTGTATCCTTAAATATTAATTTTTTTATAGTGGTATAGTTAATTAATTATACTCTACTATATATATATATATATAATATAGAGAGAGAGAGAGAGAGAGAGAGAGTTATTATGTTTTTAAAAGCACTAAGTAATTGGTACTTATAAGTTTTTTTTATCGTTGGATCGATCTATCATTTTAACTAATTTTATTTTTAGATCATACTATTCTACTAACCACCCACTAAATTTAATGGGCTCATGACTATTATCCTAACCGAACATCTTTTCATCTAATGGCTAAAAATCTACATGCACTAATGATTTGATATTTTTAAAAGTATAGAAACTTAATTATATATAGAGAGAATTAAGCTACTATGCTTTTAAAAATACCAAGTCATTGATACTTGTAAATTTTTAGCACTTAAATAAAAAGATGTGCGGTTAGAATGAAAGTGGGCTTGGGTTGTTGTTGGACCTAATTAGTTATTATTGCTAGTGAGCCGGGTCATTACATTGGTGGAATAGCTTGGTGTTTTTACAAACATAGTAGCCCCACTATATATATAGAGAGAGCTTATATACTTTCAAAATTACAAACTTATCAATACTTATAAATGTTTTACCATTAAATTTGTATTGGATCCGTGTTATTGTAAAGTATTTAAAAAGTGAGAGAAAGAAAGTAAAATTGTACAAATCCCAATACAAATTCAATGATAAAAATTTTACAAATATGAATAAGCTTTTGTTTTTAAAAGTATATAAGCTCTACTTTTTCTCTCTCTCACTCTCTCTCTCTCTATATATATAGAGAGAGAGTCGGTAGCAAACGGGCTCCATGACTACTGATTTGATTTTAATAATGGAACTTCCAAATTGATTGTCAATATCGTTAAATATGATTTAAATTATTTAACTATCTAGAAATTAAATTTCATACTTGTTCGATATTGTTCTTTTGCCCATCAACTATCAAGCGAGCACAAAAATTAACGGTTGAAAATAAATATCTATTAAAAAGTGATGGCAGAAATCTTGAAATCAAAATAAAAAATATAGATATTATTTTAAATAGTATAAAAAAATTTCTAATCAAAATTTAATTGATTTAAATTTTTTTATAGAGTTAAATGAGAAAACGTCTCATATCGACCATTAAAATTATAAATTTTAGAGTCTTCTGATCATTAGATTAATAATATCGAAAAAAATTAAAATTTAATTTATAAATACTTCAAATCGTATAAATCATGTTTAACGATGTTGATCGTTAATTTGAAAGCTCTATCATAAAAAATAAATCGATAACAACGAAACTTATTTGCTACCGATAGTATTCTAACACGTCACTATATATATATATATATATATATATATATATAGAGAGAGAGAGAGAGAGAGAGAGAGAGAGAGAGAGAGAGAGAGAGAGTGAGGTTAGAATTAATACTATTAATATTACCAAGTCATTGGTGCTATTAAGTTTTTAATTTTTGAATTAGTAGATGTGTGGTTGAAATGATAGTGGGCTCTTTGGGTTTAATAGGTAGTTGGGAAATTAAATAGTAAAATATAACGGGTAAAATTAATCTAAGGGATTGATCTAGTGGTAGAAAATTTCATAGTACCAATAACTTGATACTATTAATAGTATAATAGCCGGACTATATATATATATATATATATATATATATATATATATATATATATATATATATATATATATATATATATATATATATATATATATATATATAATCTAATGATCTTCCGAATCACCGGCCAAAATAAATATCTGGTTACAATGATACATGTCTAACATATTCGATCCACTTGTTTTTCTCTAATCAAACAATAAGTGATTAGTTAAGCCTCGGGAAATCTTAAATTAAAATAACGAGATACTAATTAAGCATCAGGTTGATCTCGCAACGTAGCATAAATACCATGACGTGCTATATAAATTTATAGTGCAGTTGCTACATGCATGATTTTTGGGGAACAAAACTCTTTAATACAAACACATGATCAAGTAATTAACTCAAGAAAATCATCAAGGAGAGATTTGGCTTATTAGTGAGTACAGCTGTTGGATTCAAACAATTTGGATATATGTATACTTTAGAGACGTGGCAGTAAGTGTTGCATATATGTCAACTCAATAGCATGAGAGTGAGTAATGTTTTTCGTTAATTTCATCATCAATCATGCACAACTAAACCTAGGAAAAAGTCTAGCATGGTACGTGTAAGAATAAGAGATATTAACGCAGCAAAGTATGCAACGCTTACGCAATTAAATTTGACGACTTTTTAGTGTACCTAATGCTAAATATAAAAATATTATTTTTATTGATTTAAAATTTTGAATAATAATAATTATTTTATATAATTTAAAATAATATTAGAGCAAGAATTTTTGAGTTCGAATCGTGCAAGTCTCTTAGCATAATTAATTTTCTATCATATGATTGTTTTATATAATTTAACATCTAGCTAATTAAATATATATTAATACATAGTTTGAGTTAATTGAACCAATAGAATCTAGCGATATTTACATAACCAAATTTGATCATTGCATTATAAAAAAGATATATGTTATTATTTGTAATACTATACTAATTATATAAATACTTATTGTTCTTAACTAATATAACACGGAAAGCATTTTAGTTGAATTTCAGAAACTCATGCTTTTACATTGCATAAAATGGTTGTTTTACTTCAAACACAGTTAGATTATTAAAACAAATAATAGCTTAGCTAATTAGTGTTTTGTACTTCTCACTTTATATCGCGAGATGATCAGTTCTTGTGCTTAAAAGCAGCACTTCTTGCTAGTGTTCCCCTGCAAAAAAAAAAACGAAAAAAACTGTGAGAAACAATATATATATATATATATATATATATATATATATATATATATATATAATATATATATATATATATATATATATATATATATATCATAGGTGAGTTCTAGTTTTTTTCTCGATTATTTGATTTTGTCGTATCTATAATAATGCGAATGCAACCTATTTCATGAATAAAATGTGATTGTTGTATTTAAAATTTTAGAGGTTTCTTCTACAAAACTAACCCATTACTCACCTTAATTTTGATGAACATTCTAAGATAATTGCATGGAAAATGATAAGCCCCGAATATTTTGATTTTTTTTTATAAGAAAAATAATATGCTATTCATTTTATTTATTTTTTAAAAAATAAATTTAGTTAAAAATATAAAGTAATTAAAATTTGAATTTAAAATCTTGATAGAGAAACAACCATCAAATCTTTTTTCATTTGCGCTGAGGATGGTCCATGGCATGTTTCATTTTCTTTATTGGTTTTTGGTTTCATACCTGTCTATATCCTAACTTCTTAAATTAGGATATACACTGCATGCAGGTTTGTGATCAAAGAGTGCACGTCATGGCTACGATCGCATGATGCTCATTTCAACGAGAAAATATGTAGCTACTTCCTACGCAATCAACTTATAGCTAGTCAACAAAGTTAAAAGACTTTCTCTACTTAATTATTGCATGCTTATATTAATATATGTGAAAGCAACATAGGACGCAACAAAATTTATCAAAAATTACAATTGCTATGCGTTACGTACGTGATAATTATATAACTTCTATATCGATCCTCACTTTAGTACCTAATCACAGTAATTTCATATCATTGAGGTAGGAATTTGTCAAGCTGAAGTAAAAAAATAGTCTCATGTGAACTATTTGGAAATGTATATTTCGGTCAACCTAAAAAATTACTTTTCTTATGTAACCCTTTTTTAAACTAATTGAACTTCAAACTTGTAACCTTTTTTTCCTTTTTTTTCCACAAGAAATTAAAAAGTATTAACCCTTTGTTTTTTTCTTCAGAAATAGCATTATTTCTGTTAAATGTGTCTCAAAATTTAATTATCGTTTTCGATTTTAGACTTTCGATCAAGTTGGTAAGGATAAAACTATTGTTTCATACTTGTATAGATATATATGATCTATGATTATCGAAGGGCCCTCTCTACCATTCCATATAAATGGACTATTCTATTTGTACAGATATGGTAGAGGGGCATATCAATATTTCTTGGTCCATTAGTTTCTAATTCTTTAGCGCGGAGTAGAACAGTTTGGTAGCTCACAAGGTTCAGGTCACAGGCTCTGCTTTTGCAACATTTTTATTTTTGGATGTTAGGCAAATAAAGTGGTAAGAAAGAATTATTATAGTAACAACTAATTACTATATTCGCACACAGCTTTGCGTTACGATATCTGTAGTGGAAGCGGAAGGTCCATTAAGAAAATGTTTCCTTTCTTTTAATTCTAGAGATAATTCTGTGTGATATACTTAACATTATTATATATTTTTTTTATCAGATAGTGAAATATCTCTTCTTTCGCTCGTTTTTTTTTTTTTTTTTTTTTTTGCGTAAAATCTTATAATATGTTTTATCTTTTTTTTTTTAATATATTTTATGATTTATTTATTTTATAATCACTATTTTTTGTTTTTAATTATTTGTATATATACTGGTGGTAACAATTTCATATACTTCATATAATTCGGCTGATAGATATTGTGGTTGACTTCATCTGGTTTCAAGGGGCACCGTAACATGCATGCATTGGATACAAGTGTCTTTGCTTCAAGTGGCCAAACTCTCAACTACTCATCTCTTTTTTGACATCAGATGCTTATCTTTTCATTTGTAGACTTTGATATACCAAAACTACTTTTGGTTTTGACTAGAAAATGACATCATATGGCAATCGTAGATCCTTAATTTTAAAGAGAGACACATCTCTCAATTAAATAACATCGAATCACATGCATGGAAGTAAAAAAAAAAACTTAATTGACACTTTATTTGCCCTTTTGTGACTTATAGTATGTACGTAGTTAGTGATATTAAGAACTAGTTGATTTAATCTCTTGTTTAATTTCTGTTTTTCAGACCATCATTAACTTTTCCGTTTATCGTAAAAGTCGGTCATCAAGGTGACATAATTAGCTGGAATTAATTAATTATCGGAGAGAACTCTCTTACTATTCTTTGATTAAGTGTACGCATGATCTCAGGAAGATCCGTACTATATATGCTTCGTAGTTAAGTTGATTAAGACTTATTAATTTGGTATTTTGGCTGAATATTTTAGAGATCCATTCACATTTGAACTAGCTCACTGGGAAGAGGAAATGGTTGAATGCATGCCTCCACTAATTAATTTGTTCAACTGCAACTCTTTTGGACTAAAATTGAAATTAAGGGATAATTAAATTAACTAATTAACTTAACATTAATTGTACTTCATGTCGTCTCATTTTCTCAATTTCTGGTGAAACAGTTAAAGAGCATTATTGACAATTCACTAATTAAATTAATTTAATTTTTAAGAAAGATACTTTATAGAGTTTTTTTTTTGAAAATAACCCTCTAAAAATTTTTATTTGTAAAAATAACCTCAAAATATTTGTATTTACAAAAATGGTCCTATACCCGCCAACTGGGCGCGCTCTGAGAACGCGTGTTTAAACACGCGCTCTAAGAGTGCGTGTTTAAACACGCGTTCTAAATTATTATATATTTTTTTTTCTTATAAATCTGATTCTTTCTCAAACAAACGGATTTATGTTTTCAAAAAAAATAAAAAATAAGTCAAAAAATATCTATCTAGAAAAAAATAAGTTTCACATTCCATTATTTTTTTTATTTATTAAATATTTATATATTATTTTATATATTTTTTATATTTTTAAATTATCTCAAACAAACGAATTTTTTTATTATTATTTTCGTACCGCAAAAAGGAATTTATTTTTATCCTTTTGGCGGGAAAAAAAATTGGTACTTTTTTTTTTCTTAGGCAATAAAAAAAAAAAATATGATTAAGAATAAATTAATTTAAATATATATTAATGCCAGTAATAAATATTTAAACCAACAATCTAAACAATCAAATTCAGAAAGAATCAATTTTTTTAAAAAAGTAAAAAAATATTTTTAAAAAAAAAATAAAAAAATATGCCAAAAAATATCTACCTAAAAAAATTGAGTTCTACATTCTATTTTTTATTTTTTTATTTATTAAATATTTATATATTATTTTATATATTTTTTATATTTTTAAATTTTCTGAAACAAACGGATTTTTTTTTTCCGTACTGCAAAAAGAAATTTATTTTTATCGGTTTGGTGAAAAAAAAATTGTTTTTATTTATTAAATATTTATATATTATTTTATATATTTTCTATATTTTTAAATTTTTTTATCGGTTTGTTTAAAAAAAAATAAAATAAAATATCCGTTTCTTTAAAAAAATTTAAAAATATAGAAAATATATAAAATAATATATAAATATTTAATAAATAAAAATAAATTTTTTTTTCACCAAAGGATAAAAATAAATTTCTTGCAGGACGAAAAAAAAAAAATAAAATAAAATTTAAAAATATAAAACATATATAAAATAATATATAAATATTTAATAAATAAAAAAATAAAAAATAGAATGTAGAACTCAATTTTTCTACATAGATGTTTTTTGGCATATTTTTTTTATTTTTTTAAAAAAATTATTTTTTTATTTTTTAAAAAACATTGATTTTTTCTGAATTTGATTGTTTAAATTGTTGGTTTAAATATTTATTACTGACATTAATATATATTTAAATTAATTTATTCTTAATCATATATATTTTTTATTGCCTAAGAAAAAAGAAGAACCAATTTTTTTTTTCCGCCAAAAGGATAAAAATAAATTTCTCTTTACGGTACGAAAATAATAATAAAAAAATTCGTTTATTTGAGATAATTTAAAAATATAAAAAATATATAAAATAATATATAAATATTTAATAAATAAAAAAATAAAAAATGGAATGTGAAATTATTTTTTCTAGATAGATATTTTTTGACTTATTTTTTTATTTATTTTTTTTAAAAATAAATCCGTTTGTTTGAGAAAGAATCAAATTTTTTTTAAAAAAAAAAAAAAATTTAAACACGCGTTTTGAAAACGCGTGTTTAAACACCCACTCTCAGAACGCGTGTTCACTTCGCTCCGACTCAGCCGCCCCCGCCCACGTGGCGGGCACACGTGGCGCCCAGTTGGCGGGTATAGAGTCATTATTGCAAATACAAATTTTTTTAGGTTATTTTTGCAAATAAAAATTTTTAGAGAATTATTTTTAAAAAAAAATCCTACTTTATATGATTTGCATATATATATATATATATATATATATATATATATATATATATATATATATATATATATATATATATATGGAAAAGAACAGGTTGCTTATTCGATGAATATACGTTGTTGCAGTGTGTTATGCTTATTTGCAATATATATATATATATATATATATATATATATATATATATATATATATATATATATAGTTCACTCTACATAGGAGTAGGAGATTTCTTAACTTTGAAAAGGTTTTTAGTTTTTGCAATGCTTAAACCATACAATCTACGTTGACAAACAATTATTATCAATAGTAAACATTTTAAAGAAGATTTTTTTACTCCGTTGTTTCTAATCGGAGATTTACAAGAATTAGCACAATTTCATATCAGACCAGCATTAGAAGTTAACAATGGTTTTGCGTACAAGAAATTAAAACATTGATATGATTTTGGAAAGATTTATGGAGATGCAGTTTAATTTTATCATATCAATGGCCGAATAATTAAATATGGGAGTTAGCCTTCAATTTTTCATGCTTCATTTGAGATACAACCTAACTTTTCTGAAAGAGAAGTAGTACCTAAGCTGCATAACTTGCTTTCATTAGTACACCTCCACTTTGTGGTCCTCAATTTTTTCCTTTTTTTTTTTTTTTTTTTTTTTTTTTTTTTTTTTTTTTTTGCAATTCGGGTATTTTTAGGTGGTAGGTGAAATAATGAAATGGCATAATCTCATCTTTTTTATCTGATCAAGGAGTAGATAAATCACGCGAGATTATATTTTATTTTCGAATACAGTAGTATATAAATTCCACTTAGCATGCGTGCCTTTGAAACTTCATTATCTCACAAAAACACCCATAGTTGGTATTGAAAAATCATTGGTTTCAGAGGAAGTGTGAGCTTTATACAGCAATCTTACTTGCTCTATCTCATCTCTATTTTCGATCCCCGCGCCATTTATATAAAATACTTTTAGTTTGCTACTCACCTAGATCACAGCCTCACAGGCCAGCTGGAAATAGTTTCAGTGGAGATGCACACATGCAGAGTAGGTAAAATCAAATGGGTGCGCAGTCCACCTGCAGATGATGTGATGGACATGATCCAGGTAATGGTCTCACACATTAGATAGGAAGATGCTGATGATTATGCGCTATATATGGCTTACCACAAGCATCTTCGAGCTATCGATTAATCATGTATATGTGGCACGTATACGAAGTTCCCTATTTCGCTCTCATCTCTTAGTTTCTCCATACACAACCAAACACTTGGTGGGCTACTGTTACTAGCTTGTCATGTTATCTTTGATTTTAAGCTATCAAAGAGAATAGGAGTACGTGTGTGTCACAGCTCCTTTGTCTCCATCATTAATTGGGCACATGCACCACAATGGTTTCTACTTGTCCTGGGCCTCCTCCGCTGCACTTCCTATCAAACAAAAATAAAACGATACTTGTTTCGCGAGTACTAATTCCACACTGCATGTCCATGAGAGCTCATGCATTGTGTGGTGCGTTAATTACAGCTTACGATGAGAAGCTCACGGTCGCTCGTGTTCCGTCTCAAACTCACAAAACTAAAAGGCTTAGAACCGGTTAAAACACCATTTTATTCGAAAGAAGGACCTATTTTGCAGCAACTAGCTAATACATAAGCTCAACATCACTTGCACATATATTATTGTTCTTTTTGTTCCAATTTTTTCATAGCGAGATGGTGTACGTGCTTTGCGCGTGCCTAGTATTTTCTATCTTGGTAGCATATGGCCGGGCTTAATTACATGTATCGAGTCAATAATAACAAAAAAAAAAAATTTCTTTGTACATTCTAGCTAGCAAAGGGGAAAAAAAAAAAAAAAAAAAAAAAAAAATTCTAAGAAATGAAATTTGTAGGAAGCCTCATGAAATAATTTAAATAGTGGTGTCCCAACCTGGGCCGCGTTAGATATTGTGGGCCCAAAGTCTAGCCCAGAGAGAGTTTTTGCGCTCTGATCGGGCTGGGGTAAAGAGGCCTACTAGGCCCATACCTTTAAGGCCGAATTTTAGGCCCAAGCTCATTTATCTCGCACTGGGCTCAGACACTCTGACCACGTGTTGGATAAATACCACGTGTTACTCTGACCGGATCAACGCTTCTTCGCGTTGGGCCCCACGCGGCTCGAATCGGACCATTGAGGTGAGAGATGCCTCACGGGCCCCGCAGGTCGAATCTCCGCCACGTCAGCCCGTTCATCTCCGAAATGACCGCTCTATGCGGCCCCACCCGGTTTCCGCTCCCTTTCCTTCCTTTCCGCCCTTCGCCTCCTGCTTTCGTCCTCACTCCAACGTCCCCTCACTCGCGCGTGCTCCAAAAGTTAAAAAAGTTAAATACTCTCTCACCCACCCACCAACTCCTCTACTTTCTCTGGCTAGGGTTAGGGTTTCCGCCATGGTCGCGCGTGGGGTTCCCGCAAACTAGGGTTTCGGGAGACGTAGGAGAAGCTCGGCGATGGCGGAGACCGCGGACTACTCCTTCGCGGTTGAGTACCATGGCCCCCCCCTTCCCTACGACATCCCCAAGGCGATCCCTATCGAGATCGAGCGGATCCCGGTGGCCGCGGTGGCGCCGCCCTCGGCCTCCGCCGCGGAGGAGCCCCTCCCCGTCGTGCACCCTCTCACTTCCCCCCTCAGGAAGGCGGCGCCGACCCCTGCGGTGGAGCACCACGCCGCAACCGCCGCCGCCGCCGCCGCCTCACCCACCTCCGTCATCGAGAACCATGCCGTCATGGACGGGCCCGACGCCGAGGCCGGGAGCTCCGGCTTGCTCGGCTCCTCCTCGTACCTCGACCGCTCCGCCGAGCTCACCGAAGGGGGCGTGGAGAGCTCCGGCCCGGTGGGTTCGTCCTTGCCTGATCGGATCTCGACCGAGTCGGCCCTAAGCTCGGAGTTCGACTTCCGATCCTCCGCCTCCGAGGACGACGAGGACGAAGACGACGAGGGCCTCGCTCCCCACACGAAGAAGACCCTGGTGACTTTCCAAAGCTCGGGCCAATCCAGCGGTTCGGCTTCTCCCGCAGTCGGCTTAGCTCGTCAAAGGAGGGAGGAATTCGAGCTGAGGGGTAAGAAGGGCGCATGCTATCACTGCCTGAAAGGAAGCCGATTCGCAGAGAAAGAATCCTGTTTGGTTTGCGATGCCAAATACTGCGGCGGGTGTGTTCTGCGGGCGATGGGTTCGATGCCGGAGGGGAGGAAATGCGTCTCTTGCATCGGCCTCCCTGTATTGGAGTCGAAAAGGGAGAGACTGGGGAAGTGCTCGCGGGTGTTGAAGAGGTTGCTGAGTTCACCAGAAGTCGATCTGGCGATGAAGGTGGAGAAGAACTGCGAGGCGAATCAGCTGAGGCCGGAAGATATATTTGTTAATGGGAAGAAGCTGACTCCGGAGGAGCTCGTCTTGTTGCAGGGCTGTTCGTGCCCGCCTCCGAAGCTTAAGCCCGGTTACTATTGGTACGATAAAGTCTCAGGTTTCTGGGGAAAGGTGAGCTGAAAACTACCATGCGTCGATTTGTTTCAATCTATAACATGTAGTGTTGAATTCAGTTGGTTGAGTCTTTTGTTGTAACAGAAAAAATGTCTGCAGAATAGTGTGTGGAATTTCTTCTAAACATGTTACAAACTTACAATGCCCTCGAGATTGCATGCGAGTAGATGGGAATGACATGGCCTCACAAGCTTTCTTAGTCTACGCATCTTTAGTTTTGGATTTTGCAATTTATTTATCTTTTGGTCATTCATTGAGCCATACATCTGGTGTAAACTTAACAGGAAGGGCACAAACCTCACAAAATCATTACCGCACATCTTAATGTTGGCGGCAGCCTCGTCTCTGGAGCAAGCAACGGGAACACTGGGATCTTTATAAATGGCCGGGAGATTACTAAAGCTGAGCTGCAGATGCTTAAGGTTCTTTGAATAAATCTATTGGATCTCTTTGATATTTGATACAGAATTAAGACTATGTGTAAATGAGAGTTCAAATTGCAGTGGGCAGGAGTCCAGTGTGCTGGGAATCCTCACTTCTGGGTGAATGCTGATGGAACCTATCAGGAGGAGGGCCAGAAGAATATAAAGGGGCAGATTTGGGGCAAGGTTAGTCCTTATTGTTCTTTAGTTGTGATATTTTCTTTCGGGTTTTGGGAAACTTGTTAAAAATCCTCATGTCTTATGTTTGCCAGCCTATAATGAAGCTGCTCTGCCCAGTCCTTTCATTACCCACTCCTACTAAGGCTGCAAATTCTAATGGTAATGAAGTGATTGATTTGGTTAGAGCTGTTCCGGACTATCTCGAGCAAAGAACTGTCCAGAAAATTTTATTGGTCGGATTTCATGGATCGGGAACAAGTACCATAATTAAACAGGTAACCTAGATACTGCCGACTGGTGCTCAAGAAAAGAGATATTGCACACAAATCTCTATATAATTGGTTTTAGTGCATAGGTATTTAATGGTTAATGAACAATTGTTTGTTTTATACCTTCTCAGGCCAAGTTCTTGTATAAAGATGTTCCTTTCTCAGATGATGAGCGTCAAGATATCAAGGTTATCATACAAAGCAGTATATATAGCTATCTTGCTATATTGCTTGAAGGGCGTGAAATGTTTGAAGAAGAGAGTTTGGCTGAGAAGAGGAATGGCTGCCAACATTATCCTTCAGGCACTATTACGATCTTCAGTTATTTTTTGTTAATAATTTTTCTCTTACCACTTCTACAATGGTTAACCTATTTGTTATGTCAGATGTTTTTCATTTCTTATGATTGACGCAGACGCTATTTGAATATTTTATTTAATGCTATAGGAATAGCGATCACATTTCATCATATAGTTAATGATTGTAGTAATGTTTCATCAGGTATTTAATACTTGCAAAATAATGACAACTAAAGTGAGTTATAAATTTGGTTCAAATTGGTAACATTTAATATCCCTATTTGAAGCCTGATGTGTGACATGTGTCTGATTTTTTAGATCTCTATTATAGTAGCAGTTCCTGGAAGAAACCATGCCGTATGTGGTTTCTGCTTTAAGCTATATTCCTTTATCTGGAGGGGGCCACTGAAAAGTTACTGAACTAAGCATGGTTATCTTAAAAGAACACAGAGTAAAGCAAGTTTTTAGTGGAGCAAACTTATGCATTTTCAAAATTGACTCCCTACCTTAATCAGACTATAAATTACATCTGCTCGTCTATAGTGCAATATTTCTTCTCCAACTTGGATGTTTCATTTATTTTTATATATAATCTTAGACATACTTGTATGCGAGAAGATTCATATATTCAGATTGCCATTTTGATTCCTGTTGGCATGTCATTAATGTCGTACTCGGTTGGCACTACGTTCCTTGAAAGTTTTTGTTATTATTATGGCAGATTGATTTCTTTAGTTAATCTCTCACTTTAATATTTAATTGCATGGATTTACTGGTCAGTGTATGTGTGACCAATGCTTCAGCCGTTCCTTTTCACTCTTTAGTTTTTTACAACATTGGGTAAAACCTTCTATATTGGAGTGAAATGTCTCCAGTTTACCTTGTATAAATGTGCAAACAGGATTTCATGTGGGGAGCTTTTGAGTCCATGAAAGGACATCTTAATCCAAAAAATTACGAGGACGAAAAGATCAGCCAAGACGAACTTTTATACTAGATGAATTTTTTACATATTGTAGAGTTAGCTGCAGTTCTGAAAGGAAACATGTTGGCCGCTGCAGGCAATAATGAATCAGATGATTGCAACAAAGTGACTGACTATTCCTTTAGTCCACGGCTGAGAGCACGCTCTGATCGGCTTCTCAAAGTCATGGCCTCAGGTAACCTTGATGCTAGTTCTCCAGCTTATACTTCCGAGTATGCTCCCCTAGTTGAGGAATTGTGGAATGATGCTGCTATTCAAGCTACATACAGACGTAGAAGTGAACTACTAATGCTTCCAAACAATGCCAGTTATTTTCTAGAACGGGTAATTTACTCTCTGCATTATTCTTCATGTGTTATTGTTATGGTTTTGACCCTTCAAACTTGATTCCCTTATTGAAAATTCCATCTTGATATTTTTTCCCAGTCAAAATGAAGTGTTGCTTGAAATTTGCTTCTAAGATAAACAAAATGCAGATCTATAATTCAGGTTTACAATAGGACCAGGAAGATCCTAAACTTCAAATATTTTTAAGGTGGAAAGGCGGCATCCGGGTTACTGAAAAACTAAATGTCTCTTTAGGTTAAATGAATTTAAGCTGTATGTTCTTGTATCATGCATTGCACGTGACTTTTGGAAACTAGGTTTGCAAATTGTTTTTGCTGCTTGGTTTTCAATCTATAATGTGTATGTTGAAAATTGTTGGCAACCTGGTGACGAGATTGGTATGGAAACAATTTGATTCTGGGCAGAGTTAAGTTATAATGTGAAAGGAGGAACGCAATGCTAGATGGAAAATTACTTTTATTGCATAGACCTTGTCGATTCTTACTCAATTTGCACGTAGGCAATACTGATCATGAGTAATGAAATTTTCTATACACGAGAAGCTCTAGTTGCTTCCGATTGAGATGTTTTTACGCCTGAGTTGCATTTAGGTTGTGTTTGATTATGTCCTAGAAGAAGCATAATGCGGAACAAAAAAGGAAAGTATTCTATCGGTTGCAGTAATGAAACAAGCTTTCAAGACCAGGTATGAACGAAAAGCTCAGCTGCTAGCGAGCATCTCGTCTTTTTGTTGCTTTGTTTCGGCTCAATATTTTTTTAGACAGCTGGAACCCATACTTATTTGAACATGAGGATGTGGAGAACACGGACTTGAAATGTGTTGGTTTGCAAACCTATGTTAAATCAGACCAGAAGGACCTGAACTTGGCATTAATTTAAAAGCCTCCTAAATAATCTGCAGTCCAACCCCGAGCACTTTGGTGTTTGGGGTACTAGGCTCCTCCGCATTTCTTCCTAAGATGGCTTTTAGGAAATGTAACTGTTCTATTTTCTTGCACTCACTATATTTTTTTTTTTGTTCAATTCCTTGCTAAAAAGAGATCTTTTAACTTCTCAACAGACAATTTAATAAAGATACCACACATGCTAGTTAAAAAGGGTAATTTCAACCAAGGCTAAAATGCTAGCTGAGTCAGCTGAATACTATCCTTTCTCAATTATCCAGGTTTAAATTGCTTTCACTGAGCATTAACTGTCACATTGCATGTGATCAAGCCTACCAGGTTACAGAAATCTTAACCTTGCTGAGTAATGGAAGCTATATTTTCTCAATGAACTAGTTGAAGAATTCATTTTTGTTAGTATTCAATTAAAATAATTTCAAAGATTTTATGAATGATTCTGGTTATTTTCAGGTTGTTGACATATCTAGAATGGAGTATGAGCCCTCTGATGAGGATATCCTTTATGCTGATAGAATAACTTCATCCAATGGACTAACTTGCACAGATTTCTCCTTCCAACAGCTGGCTTGTGATGGCCATGCCATTGATGGTGATCATCAGGATATGTTGTTAAGGTATGAGCCTTTCTCCTAGTTGTCAAATTAAACTTTACTGTACAATGATATGAACAAAATGAAAATAAATATTACTGAGGAGCATTGAAAACCCTTAAAACTTAGAATGTAGCTTCAATCGTGTATTTATGCCTTCTACTTTCTCGACGCTTAAAACCTGGTGTGTTGAATGCCCAACATGATTCTTCTGCAGACAATTATATAAAAATATACAATAGGGTTTCCAAGTGCATGAGGGATCCGCCTTGTAAATTCTTGATAGTGCTAGGTGGCTGGCCATTGCTTTTAAATCTTATAACTTTACGTCTTGTTACCGGAGGGGCTTTTTTGTCTTTCCGTGCTAAGCATGCATATGAATTTTGCTCATTTTGGTCCTTTGGGTGATGAGGGAATTGTGTGTAAATGCTCATTTTCGTTATTCCTCTTTAGATTTTTGAATATGTTAGATTTTTTAATATGCTAATGTTTACTCTAATATGGTGCCATAGGTATCAGCTAATCAGGATACATACCAAAGGGTTAGACCAAAACTGCAAGTGGCTGAACATGTTTGAAGATGTCAAAATCATCTTATTTTGTGTTGCTTTGAGCGACTATGATGAATACTGCGAAGATCCAAATGGTGTGCTCATCAACAAAATGATCGAAAGCAAAAGGCTTTTCGAGAACTTGGTGACTCATCCAGCATTTGAAGAGATGAATTTCCTATTAATACTAAACAAATTCGATCTTCTAGAGCAAAAGATAGACACATCCCCACTGACCATCTGCGAGTGGTTTGGTGACTTCAATCCAGTGGTGAGCCGAAGCCAACCCAGTAACAGCCGAAACCCTAACTCTGGCGCGACAATGGCTCAACAGGCCTTTCACTATATTGCTGTGAAGTTCAAGAGGCTCTTCTCCTCTATTACTGGGCGGAGACTTTACGTGACCTGGACAAATGGTTTGGACCATGATACTGTCAATGCAGCACTCCGATATGTGAGAGAGATTCTGAACTGGGAGGAAGAGAAGCCGGTATTTGGGTCCAGCGAGTCAATTTATAGTACCGAACCAAGCTCCTACTCTAACTGAATTGTATGAAGTGGAGAGCATGGTTTGTATATAGATGTGCATCTTTCTTCATTTTTGCTTATTTGTTGCTTAGATTTGTCTACAGTGTGTATACATTTTTCAAAATACTGGAATGAAAGAGGAAAAAAGTTATCCTCCAGTCTTTATAGCCCTGTTCTGAGTGTTAAGAGGCAATTCATCAGTTGCTGTATTGTTTGCAGCTTCTCCAACAGTAACATTACCCGTTTTAAACAGTCGATCTTTATGTTGCGATCGATATATCTGCTTGCGGGAATTTACTTGATTAACAATTCATTGCTGTCAGACTGTTACGAATCTAGGTTTATGAAATAGAGATTTGTGTATCTTACAGGTGATTTATCCCTTTAACTGTCGTCTTGCCACTGTAAATTTTCCATCTCGTCGGTTTCTAACCGGATTTGTTTTGCAGAATTAGCAATTTTAATGGCTGTGCGCGTTAAAATTGCCTTGATTTGTAACAATGAATTCAATGATAAGTTTTATATCATTGAAATCCAGAAATAAAATAGAAATTCATTGGGTGGGTGCCCATTAAAAAACATGATAGTTGGATTTAAAGCGTCACTGTTATATTATCCAGGGGCTAGTACACCTTTTCATCTAAGCATAGTGTTCCTTTTTTTTTTTTTTTCTTTACAATATTATACCATATACAATAGGAAATGACCCCCAATCTTAACTCTAAGGAAGATACCACAAAAAGAATAATCACATACACATAGAAGAAATCAAACAATTAATCTATAGAATTACGTTCGATCCGTGATCGACAATAAACTGGCTCAGCTCGGCGCGAAGCGATCCATGATCAAACACAAACTGGAGTCCGAGAGAGTCTTGCATCTCTTCTTCTTTTCGCGAGCTTCTTCCTTCTCATCTTTCCAAACCTTCTCATTCTCTTCCATTTTATCTCCTTCTCCTCCTTCTGTGCAGCTTAGTGATCTCGAATTCCGATTTCCGAGCTTCGCGAACTCGCCGAGCCAAATTCCCAGGAAACTAGACATTCTCACTGCGTGGCCTTCTCGTGTAAAAGTTTCTCAATGTAGGAGATGAAGGTTCCACCGGGTGGGAACCTTTTTCTTTATATAACGAATGGGTTAGCAGGAGGGAAACGCAAGCCATAGGCTTTCTGTGAAACAGGGACTCTTCTAACGGTTTCGGGCCCGGTTTCTTAAAATATTTTGCATGAACCAAGTATAGCAGAATATATATATATATATATATATATATATATATATATATATATATATATATTAGAATCTTCTTTGTAATGCTAATAGCTCATAGAATAAGCCACGAGCTAATCATATTTGCGATAGTTTTAATATAACAAAGAGAAAAATTATTATTATCACCTGCCTGCTTGAAAAAATATATAAAAATAAATTGGTAGTAGCTATTTCATTTTTTAAAAAAATTGTTGCCTCTACTAAATGAAATTAAGTAATTTAATGAGTAATTACCTTATGCACTGCATGCATTTTAATATAGGCAATTTAAAATTTCATGGACTTCGTTCGGGGACGACGTAACATTTTCAGAATTAAATTTCACCATTATTTTTTAGTGAGTAGATCAATTTACGGATGATGTGGTAGACCGGGTTTAGGAAGGAATCTTTGGTTTGAGGAGGCCGGAGGGTGTTCAAATTGGATTCACGGCCAATGGTTTGGTCGTCGTCTTTATCCGTAAATGGCGTGTCCAATCCGAAGGGGCGACTCGAAAGGCCACGGTCGAATTTGTCGACAAATTTCTGGATGGAGGAGGTGGTTCCACAGTGGATGCTTGTAGCCAAAGCAATAATAATACGCTTTTGGTCACTATCTATCTTTCTTATTCCACGTCGGGACGGACAGATGGCACATAGGGCTGACAACAGAGCAGCACAGATTCCGAGAAAGTACTAATAGTTCTCACGAGTTAAATGAGGTTTCATACTGATGTAAAATTTAGTTTTTCTCAAACTATGATGGCCACTATTTAGTCGTGCATTTTTTGTTGAGAAAAAAATAATATGCTATCGCTTTATTTAAATAAAAGTTGAACTTAGCAACTGAACTGATAGAGCAAAATTTGCAGTGATCTAGTATTAATTATGACCTAATCAAAGGAATCGATTGATATTATTCTATAATTAGAGAAAATCTAATTACACGATTCTAGCATCAATTATTGTACAATCTACCCTAATTGTACATTCCTTATCTTTGCATATTTGTCTTTATATATACATGTAAAGATCTAAAGCATGTAATGTACTAGAATTTTCTCTTTAATTCCACTTCTATTATTTTGCTTCTTTATGGTATTAGAGCAGAACCTCTGCATTTATGACCGAAGCATTTTCTCAAGCATGGAGAAGAACAAGTCTGAGTTGGCGATTCAGAGCTTTCATCACATGACAAGTCTGGTATCAGTTAAACTCTCCTGCTCTAATTTTTTATTGTGGAAATCACAGATTTATCCCCTTATTCGTAGTACACATCTTCTTCATCACATAGAAGAAGATGCACCTACGAAAATGATTTTTTTTTTAAAAAAGGAGGTGGAAAATCCAGAATATACAATCTGGATTAATAATGATGGACTCCTTATCAGTTGGCTCTTAGGAACTATGGCAGAGGAAGTTCTTGGCTTGGTTATTGGATGCAACAATGTACGACAAATATGAAAATGTCTAGAAGAACATTTCCTTGCTTCTACCAAAGAGAAAGAAATGCATCTAAAGAACCAGCTAGCAGTTTTGAAAGGAAATCAACCTTTAGATGAATTTATTAGAAAATTCAAGCACTCATGTGACTGTCTTGCAGCAATTTCTTTGCCAGATGATAAAGATCCAACTTTTTATGCCGATACTGCAGCTACAGCTCATATGACATCAGATGCAGGTATTCTTCATTCTAAATATCCATATCATGGTAAAATAAAAGTCTATACTGATGATGGAACTGCCCTTCCTATTACACATACTGGATCAATATCAATTGGATCTGTTAAATTGAATAATGTGTTAGTTGTGCCAGAACTGAAAAAAAACTGCTATCTGTTAGTCAATTTACTGAAGAAAATTCCTGTGTTTTTGTATTCGCATCAACTGGCTTCATGATAAAGGACCCAGTAACACAAAAGGTTCTAGCTAAAGGAACTAAGAAGGAAAAGCTTTATGCACTAGAGGAAGGAGAAGAATATGCTCTTGCAGTTCTTAAAGCAGGAAAGGCAGAAGATTCAATTTGGCATGATCGATTAGGACATCTGCATTCCCGTATTCTACAAACTTTAGCTTCAAATAATGTAATAAAGGTTTCCTCGTGGACTCGACCAGTTCGCCTTTGCACAAGCTGTCAAATGGGAAAAAGTTGTAAACTTCCTTTCTCTCTTAAAAATGAGAAGGCTAATTAGTTTCCTTTTGAGAAAATACATTGTGATTTATGGGGTCCTTCACCTATTTGTTCTGTTCAACATTTTCAATACTATGTTATTTTTGTGGATGATTTTAGTAGATTTACTTGGTTTTATCCTCTCAAAAAGAAATCTGATTTCTTTACTTGTTTTCTAAAATTTCAACGGTTGATTGAGAATCAATTCGAAAGAACTATCAAAATTTTTTAGTGTGATGGAGGTGGAGAGTTTGCAAAAGCTGAATTTCTTGAACATTTAGCCCAATGTGGTATTCGCAAACAAATTTCTTGTCTAGGGACTCCGGAACAAAATGGCGTTGCCGAAAGAAAGCATCGCCATATTGTCGAAACAGGGCTAACAATGATGATTCATGCCAATATGCCACAAAAGGTTCTGGGTTGAAAGCTTTTCCACAGCAACATATTTAATTAATAGGTTGCCCACTCCGGTTCTAAACTCAAGCACACCTTTCCAACAATTATTTGGGAAGAAGCCAGATTACTCCTTTCTCAAAGTCTTTGGGTGTCGGTGTTTTCCATATTTAAGAAATTATGCATCCAACAAGCTCCAACCTCGCTCACTGCCATGTGTTTTCATTGGTTACAGTCCACTACACAAAGGATATCGATGTTTACACCCACCAATACAAAGGGTGTTTATTTCTAGACACGTAGTATTTGATGAGTATTTTTTGCCATATACTGATCTCATCAATTTATCTAAAAGTGTTGATACACAGGGGGAGTTTAGTACGTACCCAGATTGTGATGAGTGGGTTCGTCCACCAAATCAGCTACAACCAACTTCTCTTAGTTCGATGCAACATGCAGAGATTATTCAACCTATTGTAGCAAGCGCATCTATGTACACTCAGCCTCTAAGAGATTCTTCTCCAGCTGCATCGCACTCACCGCCTCTTCGATCATCTGAAATCATGGAAAGAACAAGTGAGTCTTCTATGGCAGAGCCAACCAATTCTACTCAGGCTGATGAAGCTTCTTTGGAGCAATCTAGTGAATTTGATTCAACTACAAACTCAACATCACCTACAATTTCTAGTCCTTAAGCTGAAAATATTTTTTCACTTGGAGTGCCACCACCTCCACATAATACTACATCAATCTCAACTCATCCAATGCAGACTCGAACTCGTGCTGGAACACATACTGGAAATGTCCAGACGAATTTTAAAAATAATCCTCAAGTTATGATCGCTGCTACTCAAGGTATTATAAGTTCCATTCAAGAACCAAAATCAGTCCGAAAGGCACTTCAATTTTCTCATTGGTATGCTGCTATGTGTGAAGAATTAACTTCTTTAAAGCAGAATAATACATGGGACTTAGTTCCTTGTCCACCAAATACTAATATTATTGGATCCAAATGGGTTTTTAAAACGAAACTTAATCCTGATGGTTCTGTGGAGCGATTTAAGGCTCAATTAGTTGCTAAAGGTTTTTCTCAAATTCCCGAGGTTGATTTCAATGAAACCTTTAGCCCTGTTCTTAAGCCGACTACTCTTCGATTGGTACTTGCTTTGGCGACTACATTGTCTTGGCCACTTCGACAACTTGATGTCAAAAATGCATTTATTCATGGGCTTCTCAAAGAAACTGTTTATATGTCACAACCACCAGGTTTTGTCAATTCACAATATCCGAATCATGTTTGTCGTCTTAACCGTTCTATCTATGGCCTGAAAAAAGCATCGAGGGCTTGGTTTGATCGGTTTACTCTTCATCTTCTGCGCATAGATTTTTCTTGCAGACGAGCTGATTCTAGTTTGTTTATTTTTCATAGTTCTCAAGGAACTATCTTACTCTTACTTTACGTTGATGATATTGTTCTAACAGCTAGTAATGAGACACTTATACAAAATATCATCGATCGCCTTAGTATGAACTTTGCAATCAAGGATTTGGGTACTCTACATTATTTTCTCGGTATCGAGGTTACTCCTTTTTCTGGAGGTATTTTTCTTTCTCAAATGAAATATGCCAAAGACATTATTCTTCGAGCATCAATGATGGAGGCTTCTTCTATTTCTACTTCTTCGGCTATTAAAGAGAATTCCACCTCTGTTGATGGTAATCTTGTTGATGCCACTGCCTATAGAAGCATTGTAGGCGCTTTACAATATCTTACCGTCACAAGAATTGATATCACTCATGCTGTGAATCGTGTTTGTCAATTTATGCACACTCCTACAGTTGCTCATCTTCGACAAGTTAAGCGAATACTACGATATATTAAGGGAACACTTGATTACGGTCTCCGATTGCTTTCCACTAGCCCACTTTCTCTATCTACCATTTGTGATGCTGATTGGGCAGGATGTCCTCTCACACGATGAAGCACCACTAGTTTTTGTATTTTTTTAGGTGTCAATTGTATTTCCTGGGCCTCTAAGAAACAATCTACTGTTGCTCGGTCTACTGCAGAGGCTGAATATCGTGCAATGGCATCCACCACAGCTGAATTGACCTGGATCACCTATTTATTGCGAGATATTGGGCTTTCTCTCCCTCAGCCTCCTCAATTATTTTGTGACAATGTGAGTGCTCTTCATATGTCGATTAATCCGGTTTTTCATGCTCGAACAAAGCACATTGAACTAGATTACCATTTTGTTCGAGAAAAAATGCCATTGGTACTCTCGTAACCCGTTATGTTCCAAGCCAAGGTCAGCTTGCGGACATATTTACTAAGCCTTTGCCACGTGTGCACTTTCAAGTGCTCCAGTTCAAACTGGGAGTTCACAAAGTTCCGCTCTCCAACTTGAGGGGGAGTGATAGAGCAAAATCTGCAGTGACCTAGCATCATTTATGACCTAATCAAAGGGATCGATTGATACTATTCCATAATTAGAGAAAATCTAATTACACGATTCTAGCATCAATTATTGTACAATCTACCCTAATTGTACATTCCTTATCTTTGCATATTTGTCTTTATATATATACATGTAAAGATCTAAAGCATGTAATGTACTAGAATTTTCTCTTTAATTCCACTTTTATTATTTTGCTTCTTTATGAACTTCAAAGTAAAAAAAGAAAAAAAAAAAAGAAAAAAAAGAAAAAAAAAGCACAGTGAGAGAACCAAGAGGTGATGAGCGCACGGACAGCTTCCAACAGTTGACGGGTGAGGCTTTTCGTCTTCTCAAAGATCCTACCGTTTCTCTCCCTCCAGATAATTCGACCTAGTGTATCGTCTTTGATGGAGCACTTTTCCCAGAGTCCCCTAACAGTAGAAAACGTACACAAGGCCCGCTTATTCACCCTCCAAATAATTCGACCTAGTGTACTTTCTTTGATGGAGCACTTTTCCCAGAGTCCCCCAACCGTAGAAAACGTACACAAGGCCCGCTCGTTCAGGGAGACGACCAACAAAAATGCTTTGATAGTTTTTTTTTTTTTAAGAGAGGTAGCATGCTATTCGCTTTGTTTATTTTTGAAATAAACTTAGCTGAAAATGTAAAGTAACTAGGCTTCGAACTCGAGTCTCGAGTATCAACCATCAAGCTTTTTACCACTTATACTAGGAACGGATAATTGCTTTGATAGTTATTAAACATAAAATAGTTTGGTGCGGGACGAAGTTTGAATAGTTTGAGTTCTTAAACATAATTATAAGAATGAGGTGGGGGCATAGAGCAGGTTTGGGATGGGTTCTCATTTGGTGCGGAACGATCGAATTCTTTTTTTCTGTGGTTAAAAATGAGTTGGCCATTTAATTTAATTTATTATTCAATTTTTCAATCAAATAAATTGAAAGATTTCATAGCAAAATAAAAAATTTGAAAGATTAGATAACTAAATCAAAATGTATCCATAATTTACATAACTTTTGTACATTTTTATCTATTATAAATTTATGAGACGTTAAAATCTTAAGAATAATTGATGACACAATATGTGGTTTTTTTTTTTTTTTTGACCATTTGCTTATCCGTTAACCTCCGTTTTTGATGATTTGGAACTTAAAAAAACAAAATTCTAATAATCATGTAACTCCTTTTTTTTTTTAAAAAAAAAAAAGAAAAAAAAGAAAAAAAAGAGAAAGATAATATATTATTTGTTTTATTTAGTTTTTTTTTAAAATAAATTTAATTAAAAATATAAAATAATTAGACTTTGAATTTTAAAAAAATAATTGAATATCAATTATATTTTTTTTTTTTATCACTTGTGCTAAGAATAATTAATACAGTGTAGCTCTTTTTTTTTTATTGTTTTATACATAAAAAAAAAAAGAAAAAAAAAAGGAATCTTCTGACCAAGGTATTGGCCCACAGAGTCACATCTCCAATTTATTATTTTGTAATTTAACGATTGCACCATTTTCGTTACATTTTACAAAGTACACCACCAACAAGCAGAATAAAGCAATAAAATGCCCTTCACATCTGAACGAACACAAAATGTATCTTGAATCTCTACTTTATTGTAACTTGTACAACAATTTTCTCTCTTAAACATTTGAATAGTGTTAATTCCCCCCCCCCCCCCCCCCCCCCCCCCCCCCCCCCCCTCTATTTTCATGAACCAAAATGGCAATTTCATCAGGGTAGAAATAATCTAATTTAATAAAATAAATGCATCAGCAATTTAAGACCGAATACATTATTTATTCTTTTCGTACAACACAAACTACAACAGAGTACAAACTCAATAGCCAAAGCAATCGACTAGCAGGGACAAAGCGGCCTCCGAGTCGAGGGCCGTGGGCCGGAATGATTTGCTTTTCACAGCCCGTTTAGAAATTGGATCTCCCGAACCAGAAACCTCATCGGGCTTATTGGGCCGGGCCATATCATCTTTTGGGCTAAATCCGTTGAAGGATATTACGGCTCCACCCTTCTCGCGCAGCTTCTCTATCTCTGCAGTCCATATATCAATTAACCCAGACATTTCCAGAGAGAGAGAGAGAGAGAGCTACAAAAAGAGAGAGAAAAGAGAGATGGAGAAGGAGAAGCTCAAAAAAGAAAAAGATTTGGAATAGAGTGGCATTCGTGAGGTTTAGAGGGCGGATGTTTAATTTATAGTGTTGAACATGTTTGTATAATGTATTGAGAGATATGAATTTGATTACCAACTTAATTATTTTAATGTTTTAGCCTCCAGGGTGGGAAAATATTGCCTGAACTTGGTCCGCCACATCATCTATGAACCGGTTTCTTCGTCTCCATTAATTCCATCTCTACTTTCAATCCACGCCATCTGTGACCTATTTTGATAATGCGGTGGGTTAAGATACTGAGTTTATATTTTAAAAGACTCAAAATTTATTTATAATAATAGAAGAGGAAAGGTCAAAGTACTTTGAAATTTTTTAAATCTTTCAAAATATAAAAATAACGCTACATTTTCAAACTAGCTAGGCTTAGGAGTTGCAGTTTTTGACTAAATAAAAAATATATAAAGTGATTTGGATGGTGTTGATTGAGTTACAACAGAGGAACTAGACTAAATCAATTGGTCCACCTCTGAAGTGGTGGGTACGGTCCATTGAAAAATTTCTCAGATGAGGTCGGGTTCAACAGCCCCTTGTATGAGAAAAACTAAGTAAAGGCTTATGCATTCAACTTCCAATGGCACCGCCCACTGCTTGGTTTTTTGTGTGCTTTGTCAACATTAAAATTCTCGCGTTTATATTAGCTTTGATCTCTTCTTTTTGTTGGAAATAATAATCTAAACGCTGCTATGATTTATTTTAATATTTTTTAGGTGGTGACACGCGGTTTCTGGTTAATTTCTACATTCAGGATGAAGTATCATCTTCAATTCAACTGGCCCATGCAGTTTCTGTGTGCTCAGGTTAAGAAAATCCAATGCAAGCTTGAATACATGTTATTAAAATTTATACCTGAGGCAGAAACTTATAAGTTGTACATCGATCTCAAAGTCTAATTAAGATATTCATTCAGATCATAAAAACATTAATCAATAAGAGAAGCCATATTCTTGTACGTTTTACTCCATATAAAGTCCACATGTTTTTCCTTTTTTTGGTGGGGGTGGGAGGGATATGAAGTTTAGATGATAAAAATCAAAGCAATATATTTCTACCAACTGTGCAATAAACTCTGATCACAGCTCAATTCAGAGTTGATGGTAATTTTCTTAATTTTGTTACAAGCAAAAGCTACAGCAAACCACGCGTACTTCCCCCTATAGCTTAATAATTAGAAGGATTTTTTTTTTTTTTTTTGTTAATAAAAATAGGATAGAGGAAGCTCCTCAAAATTTTCACAAACAGTTGAGAAGGGCAAGTTCTTTTGAAGATTCACCATATTCCATTTGCCAACTCTGCCTTCCTAAGGTGATTTCCAGGTTCGGCACTGTAGAAAGAGCCATGCTATGTTCATTGTGTAGGAATGGCATATTTCCTGGTCTAGTCCTTGTGTTTAATTCCCCCTCTCCCATTCCATGAGGTGGATGAAGAGCATCCCTTTCTTCTTCCATTCCCTATTCACAGGAGAAAAATTAAAGAATAAAACATCAGTATATATTACTCATATTGACTTTGTCAAGTGTGCATGGATAGGCAAATCAAATTACATAAGCATGAAATTCTAATAGTTGTTCCAGTTGAGTCATGGAAGAAATAATTTGATGGGACACTATTCTTTTTTTCATTAAAAAGAACAATGATATCAACTGAATTATTTTTAGTAGCAGAATTAGGCATATTGATAATATATATATATATATATATATATATAGTACTATCAACTCTGTAAATATCATTATACCTTGTGAAAACTAAGAAAAAAAAAAAAAACCAACGGATTTGATGCCGTGTAAGTAAGTACAACATTTACCACTTTCTTGTCGGTGGGGAGACATATACTCAAAGGAAAATACTAGATGTACACCTCAATTTGGGTGAACATCTTACACCCACCTTATTTTTGGAATGGGATGAATTTCACTCGTCCCATCGATAGGACAAGTGGAGGAATACCCATCTCAGAATGAAATAGATGTAGGATGTACACCCTTTTTGGGATGTATAGGTAGCACTCCTCATACTCAAAAACTCCAAACGTCCCTCTATATATATATATATATATATATATATATATATATATATATATATATATATATATATATATTTATATTTAGTAGAGCTTATATATTTTTAAAAGTATAAGTTCATTCATATTTGTAAATTTTTTACTATTAAATTTGTATTATAATTTATATTTTTTGTAAAATCAACTAAAAAAAAAAGATAAAGTAAAAGGCACTAATCCCAATACAAATTCAATAATAAAAAATTTACAAACATAAATATATTTGTACTTTTAAAAATATATAAGCTCTTCTTTCTCTCTCTCTCTCTCTATATATATATATATATATATAAAAGAATTTATATATCTACAGTAACCTACTCTACGATACATTGCTCATTCTCCAATCTTTGAAACATATCTTTCTCCCATACAAGTTGGAACAGTAGTTCAATTATTTATTCGGGATTTAATGAGGAAATATTTACTGTTCTAAATTTTAATAGAACAGCAGTCAATAAGTATGGACAATGGGCAAGCATCTCTGTCAACACTCCATATTCTTCTGATCAATATCCCTTTTGCACCTAGAGATGTAATTAATTAATGAGTAAATAAAGTACCTCATCTACAGGGCAATAAAAACCATTAATAATAGGTGGATAGGATGTTATAAATGCACAAGCAGTGTTATATTTCCCTTAGACTCCAGGAAGATACTTAAACATAACTTTAAATTGAAATGAGAGAAGAGTATATATATAGCTATATATATATACCTTATTTCCTTTGCTTGAAAATTTATCAGAATTTAGATATACGTATGACAATGCATTGTGTTGGAGTGATGGATTCCAAACATTCTTCTCTTCTGTGGATAAACTGGGGCTTCTGCATTCAAAATTGTTACACATGCATGTAAGTGAAATGCATTAAGATGACCTAAGAAATGTTTCGTCTAGAATGTGGAACAACTTTGTTACTTGAAGAAGAAATGCGCTCACATATATACTTGACAAATAATTATTCGAAAAGTTTACTATAACTAGCTAAAAGCCGAAAAGAGTTTCTGGGCAGAAGAAGCGGCTTAATATTAGTGTTTTTTTAAATATCTCTGCTTAGGCAACATTTGGAAAGAAGCTCCAGTCAAGCCAATGATTGACTCACCACACAATTGATTAGATCTCCTCAAAGAACAAGTAAATATAGATCATATATGGAGAAAACAACAGGCTTAAACTTCTTAGTGTTTAGATTCCTCCCCGACATATAATGAGGAGAACACTAAGTACATGTTGATTATATACTAGATCACATCAACAGTATAATATTGTACGGGGTTTGCTCCCATCACGCTGGCCACTATTGTAGCAGTACAAACCATTGGCCAAGTAATGAAGCATTTCCTTGTCTTTTCTTAATGTTTTGTCAGTTGCCACCATCATCTTTGAATTTGCAACCAAGGTACAAGGACAATATGGCAAAATGAAGGACTCATAAATGAGAGTTAAATTTCTTCAGCTACTATTATTAATTGCTCCTTTTGCGGGGTATATATATTTCTATGTCACAAAGGATTGGCCTTCTCTAGGTTCTATCGCCTTTATTTTGTTACACATGGACTTTTATAGCAGGCCTTAACATAATTCTGAAATCGATTGCCATGAACTCTCAAAATGATGAATGAATTACATGCATTAATTCATGCATTCGTCAACAAATTAACAACCAGAACTGCCACAGATAAAATCAGAGGGAGGATAGTGATATTATCATGTTTACCTTTACGATGGTTAGTTTAAATTTGATGTATCTGATCAAATTTAATGAAGAAATAAATAGTGACCAGAATTAATCAATTTATTTTCTAAAATCAGCTATTCTATATATAGAGAGCTCCTTATGTAAGATTTTATAAGTAGGGGCTTATATCCTCTTGGTACTATATATAAATTCAGATTAATTTTTATAATTCTTGTTTTTGTGAAAAAATACATAGATTTAATAGGTAAAAGCCTTTTATTGTTTCAAATATATATATGCAAGAGGAAAGTTGGTGTCTTTTTTCAGTCTTGTGGGAAAAAAAAAATGATGTTAAATTTGACAACATCAACAAATGCTGTGCCCAGCTCTTTTCTAATATTTCTATTCATCGGTTCCCAGCTGGACTAATAATAGTCAAATCTGAAAATAGGATATAAATATGCATGGAGGTCGAATTTCCCAACCAATCTTAAATATACTTCACAATGAATTTCCCATTCAATAACCAATCTTTGGCAGTGACCCACATTATATATTCTTAATAAATACTCCTATCCGGGCTCTTTGTATTCAAGAATGAAACATTAGGTATATATAAAATGTTGAAACACATGAAGCACTTCTCTACAACTTATTATTATTCTTTGGTGAAAATCTTAACATATTGGGCAGCAAGATGACTAGTTCATCTGACCAAAAAAAAAAAAAAGGAGAGTTAATTAATTAAGGATCTGGAGCCCTGACATTATATTAAATGGTCTCCATCCCTACCCAACTGTAAAATCCAGCCACATACAAACCAGTGGACTAAATAATTAGTAAAATTTCTCTATCTTGACTAACGCTTAATTATCGTTGTTGGTGCACCGAAAATGACCATCTTAAACATGCTGTAAACGCCAGGCGAATTAATTAACTACTGATTTGATGCATATATAGCGCAATTGTTTGCGTAGGTTTATCCTAAAAACAAAAAAAATGGTGCCTTTTTTTTTTTTTCTTGCCATATTTTGATGCATGGAGAAATATGATAGGGAGGTATAGGAACACAAACCTAGGGGACTTGAGCAGTGTTGTGGGTGGGGTTGGTGTAGTAGTAGTAGTAGTGAGGGGGTTATAAGAAGTGTTGATCTCTGCAGTGTCACATGGTAGTACTCCTACACTTCCCTCCACTTGATCTCCTCTCCCTGTCCTCTGGTTCAAGCCCATATCTATCTGGCCTTGGCCTGCCAACATTTCATTTCATTTCATCCACCACTACGTTACAAATGGCTGTGGCTTTAAGGGACACATAACTAATAATTCAGTGAGGAAAGGGCCAAAGTATACCCAACCCATCACCCAGTTTTTCTGGTATATAGCAGTAGAGATGACTAGATGATGCTATACAATGTCTCCCTTATTATGCAAAGATCATAGGGATATATATATATATATATATATATATATATATATATATATATATATATATATATATATATATATAATATAATGGGAGAAGGGTATGATGAAAAGAAAAAAAAAATCCACGTACCTGTCCCTCTGTCAGTGCTCCTCACTGTTCTATACATCTGCAACAACATGTACCCGCATGAAAACTATCAAAAAATAATCCAAAGAAGGATCAAACAAAGAATGATAAACAAAAGAAAAAAAAATCAACCATGCTAAGATTACTCCCCCCATAGATGCCATTTTGTCCCTTGTACTTGTACCATGTAAAAACCCACTATCTTGCCCAACCCAAAACCCTAACACTAATTATCTAGGACTAGTTGTGATGTATAGCAAAACTAGCTACCTCTGCCTCCGGGAAAAACTAAAGAGAAAAAGCATCAAGCTCTTTATCTCACTGCTTGGTTCAGAAAAGGAAGAAAAGTAATAAGGCTTTTTCTGGTCATCTTTTTCACCTGTAAGTGGCTCTTCACATGAGCCAGTGTTAGATCCTTCACGTTCATCAACTCCAAGACCGATTTTGGCGTTGCTCCTGTACATATATATAACACCCACATATTAGAAGGATTCAAGATAATTAGAGAATCTCATTAGTATAACAATGAACCAAACATGGGATGAAAAATTAAAAAGAGATAAATTAATCACATATATGTATTTATATATGAATTAAACCACCATGTAGTTAATTATATATTTTTGTGAGTATCTTACTCTCATGGCCGCCGAGAAGCTCCACCGCGTGCACGAAATGGGAGTGGAGGGTGGTGGTCCACCGCATCCTCGGAGCTCTAACGCTTCTCTTTCCGCCATGACCCGGCCTTGAATTCCGCTTGAACCCGTAGATCTGAGGGTGGTGGAGATGGTGGTGGTCGTGGAAGATGTTGTTGTTGCTGTCAAGGTGTTGCTGAACTAGTTGGTGATACATCCGGCCGTGTGCCTGATCCGTTGCCGGAGCCTCAAACCGCAGACTCAGCTGCGGCTCACCAAGGCTAGGGTTAGGGTTAGGATCGGTCCAGTGCAAGAACCCTAGTTCATGGCTCATCTCACTCCCACTACTCCCAGAATCCTCCCTCAGTAGGTTTTTTCTCATCGATTCGTCGATCGTAAGTGAAGATGGTGGGCTAATCTGAAGGGAGAGGTCAGGGAAGGTGGTGGGTGTAGTGGAAGACGATATAGATTCCTTTGCCATTGCCATGTTACAAAGGAGAATATGGAACTAATGAGAGGAAGAAAAGAAGAGCCCAAGATCAACTCATTCAAATTAAGGAGATGTATGTAAATTAGAATGAGAGGTTTGGTGAATAGGGCCCTAGGGAAAAGGAGAACGGTGGGGTGAAGGGGAAAGGGAAAAAGGTAATACGTACAGTGGAACAGTAAGGTGAAAGAGAAAGAGATGGTGGAGAGAGAGAGATATATGAAAAGGAGAGGGGGAGGGGTTGGGGTAGATAAATAGAAGTGTTTGTGTGATTAGGTCATGAGTAGCTTATGATTTCCATGGGCTTTGTGTTTAGAGTATGAGAGAGTATATTTTAAACGTCCCTTGAGGGAGAAAGGGAAGAGGTTATAGGCTTCATATATACTCATAGTGAGTGTAGAGGCCTATAGTAGGGCATTGAAGGGATAATTTATGGAGTAAAAGGGGAGTGAGATGTTGAGGAATTGCAGTGTCCCCAGGTGGGAATAAAATGCAAAGATAGAGGGGATAGAGATGGGGAGGGGGATATTTTAAGTAAGCAGAGGTATAATGCTTAGAGAGAGAATGTGAGATGTTATTTCCTCTTCCATAAAATGGGAGGGAGGAGTGGTAGTGCAGGCATTAAATGGATGATGGAGGGACAGAATATGTGCAGAGAAAAGGAGAGATGGAGAGAGATGAGATATTATTTCATACATATATCCAGTGCACCTTGTTTATCACCCATAGAATCAAAGTCATACAAATTCTAAAATTATAATTTAAAAATAATACTTATATGATATTTCAAAATAAATACATAAAAGATTATAAGTTTCACAAACCTATTTTTTATGAATCAATTAATATATCGCTACTTGTATAAATAGTTTTCTTGAGAACTAGATTAGAATAAGCTTAATTCATACATCTATTCTTAGAAATATATATTTTTTATTTTTCTGATATCTAGTTATTCTATGATATGCAAAGAATAAATTTAAAATTGTGCTTGATTAAAAAAAAAATTTATTTTTAAAAATAGCTAAAAGTGTCACAATAAAAAATAATAAAAAAGCTATATATAAACAGTACAAAATAATATATTTTAACATATTATATGTATAACACAGGCTACTTTATTTGTAATGATAATAATAGAACTTCTGCTATTAATAATAATAACAATAATAAATGTTAGTATTACTATTTTTATTATAAATATAAAAATTTAAAATAAAATAAATTTATTATTATTATTATTATTATTATTATTATTATTATTATTATTATTATTATTATTATTATTATTATTATTATTATTTATTTATTTATTTTTATATTTATTTTATTTAGCCAAGTATAATCATAATTATTATTTCTTTATTTTTAATTAGCCTCATACAATCATAAGAAAATTCTTATTATACTAAAAAAATAGAATAATTATTTTGAATGATTCTAAAATTATTTAGAATAATCTGGATGGACCGAAATAGTTATCATGACTAAGACTATTTATTTTTAAACCGTTTGGTGGAATAGAAGATAAATTTTATTATTTTTTATTTATTTCCAAACTTGTTAAGTATTAATAGTTAAATATAGAGTATGGTGCATGATGCACCAAGTGCATGCCTCAATATCTGGAGAGAGAGAGAGAGAGAGAGAGAGAGAGAGAGAGAGAGAGAGAGAGAGAGAGAGAGAGAGAGATTATTCTTGGAATTGGAGAGCTAAATACACCTGTATAGAACCTATTCATTTGACGTCAATGGTAGGAACCTAATATGCGCACTACATACTACTACCTCGTAGGTGCGCCTGAAGTGGAAACGAGGGAAAATGGGGAAACGAGTAGTGAAAGTGAAAACCTGAAAAGTTAAAAAAGAAAAAAGGGAAAAAAAAAGAAAAAAAAGAAAAGGAGCAGGCACAGCTCCGAGAGACGAGGACTAGCAGTCATATACAGTGCTTGTTTTTCACCTCAAAGAACTGCTGAAGTGGCATAGAATTTAAAGGGTTATTATGTTTAAAAAACAGTAAGGTGATAGGAACAGGTCCTCTAATGGTCCCCCATTTACTCCTAATTAATATTCTGTGTTTGATGTTAATTGTTTCTTTTTGAAAATTATTATTGTTTTTTGACAACAACAATAGTATGTTACTGCTTTGTTTTTTTTTTTTTTTTTTTTAATAAATTTAATTAAAAATATAAAGTAATTAAATTTTGAACTTGAAAATTTTGATCCCAACTATAAAATCCTTAATTTGTTGTCAACCATTAAACCCTTTGGTTCTTTTGGCCAGGCTATTAATTCACTTTTGAGTCCAAGAAGGGTTAAGTTTAGGTTCTTGAGTAAAGAGTACTATAGCCTCAATTGAGTACTAGGATTTAAGATTTTATTTTTGAGGTACTAAAATTTAAGTGGATGATAAAAATTTAGTACTTATTTGGTTCGACTTGAATTTTAATTAATTTAGAAAAATTCTATTTGAATAGAACTGTTTAATTAATAAACCTTAATTATCGGCCAGCTTTTCACTAGAAGTGCATAATTAACATCTTGTCTATTTGGCTTAGAAACCACCAACAGTATTTTAAAGCTTCTAGTTTTAAAGTCCAAAAGTTCAATTATGTTTTTGTTTTGTGCCAATAGCTTTTGATATGTTTTTTTTAAAAAAAAAAAAAAAAAAATTTGCCAAGTATCTAGTTTTTGTTTTCACTTCTTGTAATGTTGTCATTAATTTTTTTTGTAATTAATTACCTATGCTGTTACCTAAGTTGATATATCAGAAACCTTCCTTATAAAGACTTTTGACATGCAGTTAAATTTTGATATTATTTTTAACTGATATATCGAAAACTCTCATAAACCAATGATGTAACATTTATTTTGGACATAATTGTTACTCTATCCAATATCACAGAAGTTGATTGCTAACCAACTTTTTTTTTTTTTTGACCTTTCCTCGTAACCCAAAATTGTGTCCAATTTCAAAATACATAGAGAGAGAACTAGGCTGGAATACTATCGATAACAAATGAATTTCGTTATCATTTATTTGTTTTCGATGATGAAGCTTCTAAAATGATGATCGACACCGTTAAATATAATATAAATTATTTAAATTTTCTAGAAATTAAATTTCATATTTTTTCGAATCTCTTTTCTTGTTCATCAAGTTGACAAAAAAATGAACGGTTGAAAATGAATATCTTTCAAAAAGTGATGATAAGAGTCTTGTAATCAAGATTTAGAGTATAGATCTTATTTTATATGGTTTAAAAAATTTTCTAACCAAAATTTAATTAATTTATTTTTTTTTTTACACCGTTAAACGGGCAAAAGACTCTAGCTATCATTAAAATCATAAATTTTACAACTTTTGATCATTAGGTCAATAATATCAAAAAAAATTAAAATTTAATTTTTAAATACTTTGTCATTTATATACTACTGATTAACATTTATATTGCGTGTATCTCAATACAAATTTAATAATAAAAAAATCACAAGTTGAGTTGGAGTTATACTTTTGAAAGTATATATATATATATATATATAGGAAAATGATACTTGTACACCCGTAAGGGGTGTACATCTCACACCCCACCCATCTAAGGGTGGGGGTGTGATGAGGGGTCACTTGATGTGACCCGTAAAAAATATCGACACCATTAAAGGGGTGAAGGTGTAGGATGTACACCCCTTCGGAGTGTACATGTAGCATTACATATATATATATATATATATATATATATATATATATATAATTGAGCTCCTATATATGCTTGTAAAAGCATCAAGTTATTTGTGCTTGTGAGTTTTTTATCATTGGAGGTAAGAATGTGCGGTTAGGATAATGGTGGGCCCCTTGGGTTTAGTGGGTGGTTGGTATAATATAGTATGATCTAAGGGGTAAAATTAATCAAAGGATTAGATCTAACGGTAGAAAACTTACAAGCACCAATTACTTGGTGCTTGTACAAGCACACTAGCCGGACTATATATATATATATATATATATATATATATATATATATATATATATATATATATATATATATATATATATATATATATATATCTTAGTTTTCAAGCAAGAATTATTTAACTTTCCTGTCCTATATATAATTGTGATGCTATCTATGTCCTTGCATGCTGCAACTAATCTGGTCCTGCTTTTACAACCTTTTTACTCAAGTAATACCTTTATGTTTAGCAGCAAAAGGTTAGAGAAACTCTAATTGGTGCCAAATGCTAGAATGAGTGTTAAGAGATCCTCCATAAAAGTTGATAAATTCTCCAGTATCAAGCTAACGAGTGCCAAATATCACTTTAACTCTTGCTGAATGATCAATCTTGGTTTGGTTTGGTTTGAAACTTTCGCCCGACTCAAAACGTGGACTAGATTTTATACGAACTTCTAATCATGTAAATATTAATTAGCTAAATTCAATATATATATATATATATATATATATATATATATATATATATATATATATATATATATATATATATATATATATATATATATATATATATATTCTTCAATATCTAAAGATAGATTATTATTCAGAAGATCAAATCTAGTAGAAAATGGGTTGAGAAAGAAATAGGTATTAAAATCGAACAGTTTCTAACACGTGCGAAGCGAGCGAGCGCGAGGTCTCTATCTCGCACGAGTGAAAGTTTCGCAATCACAGCTCACACCCTCGCACTCGCTGACACCGGGTTGGGATGTCCGGCGACATCGGGGCTACGAGCCACGTGCATGCATGGGCCCCCCACCGCCCGCCCAATCCGGACCCCACGTTCCCTATTCAACGGCTACCATTTGTCCTCTCCCTAGCGTAGCTCCACCACGGACCCCCACCCCTCCATCATATACACGTCCACAACGACCCTCCTCTCCGTGTAATCCAAATATATTCTCGAGCCCCTCGAGGCCACGTGTCACTCATCCAGCGTTCCCCGCTGCCCCCACGTGCCACCCCCCTCACGGGAATAATCAAGGACGTTTAACACGATATTTCCGTCACGTATAACATTATTCTGGGGATAGCATTTATATTATGCTCGCGCGCTGTACGTACGCAATTTCTTATGCGGGAGGTGGTTAAAAAAAGCAAACAAAGGTAAAGAACTTTTGGGAGAGAGTGAGCGTGTGGTTATATCTAACTTTTATATATATATATATATATATATATATATATTAATGGAGAGAGTAATCATTTGTTAATGGATTTCGAAGCTGTGGTCAGCGCTTCATGCGGCGAGTCCTTTGGACTATATATCTATGTATATATGCGACTTTTTTTTGTTATTTTTTTTATTTTATAGGGTTAATGTATTGGTCTTATTACTCCTTAAATTATTAAGTATTAATTAACGTTTTGAGCATTAATAATTAATAATTAATGCTCAATCACGTACTGTTTTTATGGCCCCTCTCTCTCTCTCTCTCTCTCTCTCTCTCTCTCTCTCTCTCTCTCTCTCTCTCTCTCTCTCACACACACACACACACACACACACACGAGATGTGGCACGGAGAAGCAAGAGAGAATGTTGGAGTGATTCATTATTGGTCACGTGCAACGCACGTGTTGCTTTAAACCTCAAAAGTACATGACGCACTCTTTTTAAGATTATTGTGGGTTGAATATGTCGAGTGTTAATTGACCAGGTCGGGCCTAGACCCAACTGCGGAAGAGGTCTAAACCTCAGGTTCAAGTCCATCTAAGCTTAATTAATTAGCATAAGTTTCATAGATTAGATCTGGTCGAACCCATCACCATTTCATTTTACACTATTATTATATATATGTCTTATGCATCTTCTGTAATATAACTCTCGTGGTCGAAAGCTGAAGAGTTTTCAAATTTTCAATAAACAAAAAAAAAAAAAAATCCTTAAACCTTATATTTCTATTGAAATCGAGAATTATTGAAAAAATTATAATAAAGAAATTAATCATTGATACTTTGTGAAATAACTCTACATATATAAAAGTTACTTTGACTAAAGCTACTTTGACAAAAGCGTTGGCATGCAGAGTCAAAGGACCCGGCTTTAATTAATAACATAAGCAGCCACATCATATAAATGTAGGACGCAAATTTGAACGCGTGAAATCAATTTGCAGGGTTTCATACAAAAATAAGGTGCTTGCATATAGGGAGCAAAACTTTTTTGCGTTGTGGGAGGAGAGGGGGAAATAAATTTTGTTTTTTTTTACTATCACAATTATTATATATAAAAATAATAATACCTAATTATAAATTTTTATAATGTATATAATTAACAAATTAAATATTTTTGGTTGGTGATACTGGATGATGGTTCAACTGGTTTAAATTAACCAATAGTTTCCACTAGTCGGAGTAATAACATCAGCATACTATTGTACATAATAAAATTTAAAAAATCTAAATCAAATCAATGGAACCCTATGGTAAATGATAGTCCGTTCTAAATCAATTAATTATATATTGAACGGCCGGTCAAAATGGTTAATATAGCTTATAAAACTTTATAATTATATAGGTAAAACCGAACCAGCTAGAGGAGAGCCAAAAAAAAAAAAAAAAAAAAAAAAAAAAAAACTTTTTCGTGTATAATTCTGCATAATCTCAAAAAAAAAAAAAATTCTGCATAATCTTCGGGCCCGTTTGGTAACAGGATAAGGCAGAACTAGATATTCCAGGATTAAGTATAAAATAGCGTTTGGAATGATTTCAGGAATAAGAGATTTTGTGTTTGATATGATAATAAGGAATAAAAAGAATAAAGAGTATTAGTTATTTTAAATAACTTTTTTGTCCTCAAACTTTATTATGTAATAATGAGGTGAGAGATGATGCCTCGGTAGACGTAAGAGGGTATTTAAGGAAAAAAATAAGAGAGTGGTTGGAAAGAGTGAGAACAGTAGTTCTTCTCACTTATTCTAGTTGTACTGGAACAAGCTATACCGATTGATTTTTGATGTGTTTGGAAAGATAAGAAGGATATCCCTCTTATTTCCATTTCAATTCCAATTGCGAACACACGAAGTGAATTACGATCCGATCGGTTGGACCGGGCAGTTAATTCGATCTGAGTTTGAAAAGAGTGGCATGTGGATGGTGGTGCTACGGATGGTCTCCTACAAGGGTCGGTGGCTGACACCAGTTAGGCATCACTAAACTCGTCGACGTGTAGACCACGTGAGCTACGCACCTTCCGGACGCCCCACCTCTCATTTTATCTACGGAACGGTCCAAAGCCGGTCGACCTGGCCCACAAACCATGCTTGTGCCCGGCTCAAGAACATGACTGTATCACCCAAATTACCCTTTTTTTTTTTTTCTTTTTCTTTTTCCTCTTCTCTCTTTACCACCCAATCATGTGAGCTTTTTGCCAGGTTTTACTTTGGCCCTTTATTGTAGCTTTTAAATTGAACATTCAATGCTCTAAATTCAAAAGTGTTTCACCTTTCCCTTATTCTAGAGGAAAATTATTACCTGTTCCGCTGGTGTTCCTCTACATCTGTGCAGCATGCATCCTTCATTCGTGGACTCCATCACATGTTTCTATCAGTTCGTACTGGCTGATGCGATTAAGAGTTTGGTGGAGATCTCAAATTTCTTATTTTATATTTTTAGTTGAATTTATTTAAATAAATATTAAATAAAGTAGAAAGTTTGGTGCACAGTTTTTTTTTTAAAAAAAAAAAAATTGCTACTTTCATGCAAGGTGACATTTATTTGGACTTGGGAATAAAATTTTGGTACAGTAATTTTTTTTGTATAGTTGAAAGTTAGGAGATTAATGTTTACTCTTTGAAAGTCTTAACATGCATATATAGTTTAGTAGGACAATAATCTTTACTTAGCATGTAATTTATTTTATTTTTATAAAGATGATTTGAGGGTCTAATGTAGTATCCATTTTAGATATTCAACTACACTCCCATTTACTCATTTCCTTAATAAGGCTAACCACAACTGTAAATCAACCATAAGTGACTATTCTATGTAGTACGACTTTTCTACATAGTATGTAAACACAACAATGCAAAACTGTTAAACCCAGAGGACTCTGCACACAAATCGGCATCAATAATTGTGCTTTTTGGCTTGATGAATGGCAAAAGTGGTGCACGTAATAATGGCTAGCTTGAAATCATCAAAAAGAAAAAGAAAAGAAATGGTCCCATATGAAAAGGATGCTCCACGTAAGCCATTGTCCTTAACAGTTACAACAGTGCCGGACCTGCCATGCACAGAAGGACAGAGGAGCATAAGTAGTAGCATTCCTTAATTCACTCTTCTTGAAAAGAATAGAATCATCATGCATGTTGAGAGAACATTCCAAGTATCATTTAACAACATAATCATTTTGATCATTCCTTATATTGAAATCTCTCTCTCTCTCTCTCTCTCTCTCTCTCTAGCTTAATCGGTTCCCATAGTCTCATTAGTTACTTGGTAGAACTAATATATGCTTAGTGATAGCTCTTTGATTCCTTATTGTGGTGTTTTCAAACTCCTTTTAAACTTTTTTTTAATTATGACAGGAGATACAAGACCAGATTTGGAGGATTAGTAAACATTTGCTGTCCTTTTGAACAATATATTTTTTTTTACCAGAAAACACGTTTATTTTGTTGAATATTGAAAACACCAGTATTTAATAGTTTAAATTTTTAAAAAGTAATGATCATTATATATAACTTAGTTGTTTCACAGATAAAAATTTTCTAGCAGTCACATCGATGTGAATATTAAAAAATTTTATTTATTAAATGAGTGGAGTGTATGCTCGCACCTAAAAAAAATATACATATATAAATAGTATGGTATTAGAATATGAGATCTTAAAATTTAATTATGTTTGACTCGTAGTTTTATTTAGTTTTCTCATATTTTATTTAATGTTACTTTTTAAGTGTATTAAAAAAAAAGTCTAGAATCCAAATGTACCGAAAAATGTGGAATGTAAATATTAAATACACAATTATTTTATAACTTAAATTTTTTGAAATATAACAGTTATTTTACATAATTTAATACTTTTCATGAGATGTGAGATGGGACTTCTTTACAGGACTTGATAGGTCTTCCTGCTCTCCCAAATGGCTTCGTGCCATAATTATTTATTTGCTTTAGGAAACTGATGATAACATAAAGCTAATGTTACCAAGTGCATTTTTTGTTGCATCACTTTCATCATAGTTTTCCTTTCAACCCCAGGCACATTCAGTATAAAATGTTCGGCGAGTAGAACAGCCTACAAATTTTGTCACAACTGAAAGTTTATTCAACAAAATTATTGATCCAAAAAAGAAAATATCTAATCTAAAACTAATAAATCTACAACAAAAGTGAAACGCGTCAGTATATAATAGAGTTTATATGCTTTTAAGGTCCCGTTTGGTTAGAGGATAAAAAAAGAATAATCCTCTTTATCCTCCAATCCTTGCCAAACAGTAAGTAAAAAAAATCGGAGATAAAAAGTTAATTTATCTCCTGCTTAACGGGTTATCCTGGGATAACCCGTTAAGCACTATTCCTCTTCCCCCCCGGAATAGCTCTAATCTCTTCGAGCGACGAGATGGCACTGAATGGGATTTATTGTTTCCACCCACTGCTCTTCTCATCTCCTCGAAACCTTCGTCTTCCTCCTCCTCTTCTTCCCCTCTCACCTTCTCCCTCAAGCGACGAGAGGGCAGTGAATGGGATTTATTGTTCCCATCCACTGCCCTTCCCATCTCCTCGAAACTTTCGTCTTCCTCCTCCTCTTCTTCCCCTCTCACCTTCTCCCTCAACCGGTGCTAAGCCATCAATGAGATCCTCAACCGATGTTAAGCCATCAATGAAGGAGATCTTTCGATTAGATCCTCCACCCACCTTCGCCTTTTTCTGTCACTTCGATTACGCCGTCGTCTTCCTCTTTTCCTCTCCTCTCACCTCCTCCCTCTATAAAGTGATCGGAGAATTGTGCAAGATCTCTCAACCACTCTCGCAACCTCTCTCAACCACCGGTATCACTGTGCAAGATCTCTTCCAGATCTTGCTTCCGCGTGACGAGGCCCCTCTCTCCCTCTGTTAACCTGCAGTAATGTTTTCTTATTACTATTCCAATCTAATGCTATGTGAAGTCTGAGTTTTTGTGTTTGCATCTTTACTTCCACCCTGTAACTATCCAAATTTGTAATTTTTTTTTCTTTACTTGAGCATACCTTACAATATGAGGCTATATGAACCTGCGGTTATGTGAACACTGATTTTTTTTTTTTTTTTACTGCTTAACTTCCAAACTGGAGTTATCTAAACTTAAAATTTTTTTGTTTTCTTCACTTTATCTTGCATTCCAATCTGAGGCTATATGAACCTGCAGATATGTGAACACTGATTTTTGTTTTTTGTTTACTGCTTAACTTCCAAACTGGAGTTATCTAAACTTGAATTTTTTTTGTTTTCTTCATTTTAGCTTACATTCCAATCTGAGGATATATAAACTTACGGCTATGTGAACTGATTTTTTTCTTTGCAATTTAATTTCCAACCTGCAGCTATCTAAACTTGGGTTTTTTTTTTTTTTTTTTACATTAGCGTACATTTCAATCTGAGGCTATATGAACTTAAGGCAATGTGATTTTCATCAAGATTCTTTTTATTATTTGTAATATGAGGTTATGTGATATTTATTTTTTTCCTTATTAAGTTGAACTGGAGTAATGAGGCTATGTGAACATGAAATTATTTTTATTATTATAGCTTTACTTTAAACTTGAAGTAATGTGAAGACTATAAATTTTTTTGGCTTCATCATCAATTACACTATGCGGCTATGTAAATATTTTTTTTATTGATTTATCTTTAGTTCTAACTTGCTGCTATGTGAACTCTAATTTTTTATATTTACAGTTTAACTTCCAACCTGTAGCTATCTGAAATTGGATTTTGCATTTACTAAAATATACTATATATTAAAAAAATTATTTTCTTTAGGTAAAATATAATTTATTATTTATAATTAAATTGCTTCAAATTTAATATAATATTTAAATTAAATTTTCTATAAAAAAAAGATAAGAACAAAGTTAGTATTTTTATAAAAAATCAATCTTCATTTTTCACTATTCTCTACTATTCCATAATTTTAACCAAACACAATTTTAATTATTCCAGAGAATACTAACTTTTCAACCAAACTCAATTTAACTTTTATACTTGATTATCCCGAAATAGCAAGCTATCCTAGGTATAAAAAAATTTATACCTCTTAAATTTATATCCGAACCAAACGGGACGTAAAAGTACAAAATAATTTATGTTTGTGAATTTTCTATCATTGAATTTGTATTCGAATGAGTGTTTTTGTAAAGTCAACTAAAAAGAGAGAAAGATAAAGTAAAAAGCACAAATTTTAATACAAATCCAATAATAACAAATTCACAAGTATAGATTGTCTTGTGCTTTTGAAAGTATATAAGCATAAATTGTCCGGCTACTATACTATCGATAGCACCAAATATTTGGTGCTATCAAATTTTTTACCATTAAATCAACTTTTTTGATCATTTTCATCCGATATATTTTACTATTTTTTCAACCATTTATTAAACCCAAGGGACCCACTATCATCTCAACTACACATCTTTTAATTCAAAAGTTAAAAACTTAATAGCACAAATGATTTGGTATTATTAATAGTATTCCAGCCTAGCTCTATATATATACTTACATGCTTTTAAAATCACAAATTCATCTATACTTGTAAATTTTTTATCATTGAATTTATATTGAGATTTGTGTTTTTTATTTTTTCTTTCTCTTTTTTTAGTTGACTTTACAATAGCATAAATTTTAATACAAATTCAATAGTAAAAAATTTACAAGCATAAATTGATTTGTACTTTTAAAAATATATAAGCTCAACTATATATATATATATATATATATATATAAAGTCCGGCTGGAATACTATCGATAGCACTAAACAAAATTTTCAGTCCTTGGATGAAAGGATGCGCGATTAGAATTATAATAGTCTCGTAAAATTTTTACTATTCAACCAACCACCCACTAAATAATAGGGGACCACTATCCTAACCGCACATCTCTCAATCCAAAAGCTAAAAAATTGATAGCACCAATGACTTAATGCTATCGATAGTATTCCAGCTTAGTTATATATATATATACCCAAAATACCCTTCAGGAATATCAACAAGGTTAGTTTTTTTGCTGCTGGGGCCCTTCCCGATCAGCGCCGAGAGTCGCCGCTCCATCGTCGTCGGTGAGTCCGCGCCGCCCAGAGCCCGGGAGCGCGCTGTCAGGCCCCTCTTTCAACCGTCAACGGGCCTGACCTTGTCAATAATGCATCGAGTCTGTAAATGTTGTCGGACACGGCGTCGACATAGGATTTTCCCTTTTTTGGGTGGGCATTTACTTGTAAATGGGCATCCGTTTGGCACCCGTGGGTTCGATTGTGCTACACATCCAAAGGGGCATAGGCCTTTCGCGAACAATGGCCGCTTATGCGCCGGGTTGAGCCGGACGCGTGTCGGGCATGGGCCGGAGGCCTATTTTCCTATGGATGTGCGCCGCTCAAAAACGTACCCCTCGGTGAGCACCTTTGTACCCCCGGGGTGCCAAAGGGGTGGATGCCCCTATAGGGTAGTACGGGATGGTTTGATTGATGTGCATTAAGTGAGCCGGCTCCGCCTGAAAGTGGGAGTGTCATTGGTGTTCATTTTGCCTCAACGGCCGGCGCCCGACCAAGTCGAGTCGTGTCCCTCTTCGTTGTAATCCATTTTCGCTAATCAATAAAATACCGGTTGTTTGTGCTTACTTACAGGACCATTGCTTGCCTTTCTCTCGATTCTCGCTCGATTCAACTCGCGGAGTTGTGCCTCGGGACGGTTTTGGCTGGCTCGTTCGTGCAGGTGACGGACGAGCGCCGCACGGGTTTCGCCAAGCGATTCTAACCCCGTGACAAGTGGTATCAGAGCCCGGGATTCGACCGAGACGGCATGGCGCGTGGCAAATCCCATGCCGCGGAGACGAGCACGGCTACCCAACAAACAGCGACGGTGGAACGAGCCGCGACGGTGGAACGAGCCGCGGCGGTGGACAACGAAGACCAAGGTGAATCCGAAAGGCATCGGAGTAACCGGGAACGATTAGCCGACTTGGAACTGCAGGTTGCTCGGATGGACGATCGGGTGGCGAGGATGTTCGTGCACGAGGATCGAATCGTCGCGATCGAGAAGACGCTGTCCCAAGTCGTCGAGCAATTGGACCAACTGCAGGAGAACACGAAGGACGCGGTCATGCACCTAAAGGAGCAATCCACCGAATTGTTCGCACGGGTCAGCGTGCTGACGAGGGCAGTGGGCAACGCTCCAACCGCAACCCATGGCGAGGGGCCTGCGGGGCGGGTTCGTGTGCCAGAACCGCGCTCCTTCCGTGGAGCTCGTGATGCGAAGGAACTCGAGAACTTTCTCTTCGACATGGAGCAATACTTCCGTGCCGTCCGCCCGGAAAGTGAAGAAACGAAGGTGACGTTCGCAACGATGTACCTCGACGGGGACGCCAAGCTTTGGTGGAGGACCCGCTACGAGGACATCCAAGCGGGGCGATGCACCATCGCCACTTGGGAGGATTTAAAGAGAGAGTTGAAGGTTCAGTTCTTGCCGGAGAATGTCGAATTCATCGCGCGGCGGGCCTTGCGAAGACTCACCCACTCAGGGTCGATTCGAGAGTATGTGAAGCAGTTCTCCGCCCTGATGCTCGACATTCGTGACATGTCAGAGAAAGACAAGCTCTTCCACTTCCTGGAAGGGTTGAAGCCGTGGGCTCAGACGGAACTCCGTCGACAGAATATCCAAGACTTGGCTGCGGCCCAGGGGGCGGCGGAGCGGCTAACGGACTATTCGGCAACCGAGCACCCGAAGAAGAAACCCACGGGCAATGCCTCCAAATCCTATAAAGCAAAGGGAAAAGGAGCGGCGCCCGCGGAGCGAAGGGGAGCTGGACCGAAAGGCCCGAAGACGTCGAAGCCGTCCGAAGAAGGGTGTTTTCTGTGTGGAGGTCCTCACTTCGTCAAGGCATGCCCTCAGAGGAAGTCCCTCAATGCAGTGCAGGCGAGGGATTCCGACTTCGACGAAGAGCCAGAAGAGGCGGAGGAGACCGACGGCATCCGAATGGGGGCGCTTCGATTGCTTAACGCCCTCAAGGGTCAAGCGGGGGAGAAAGGCAAAACCCCCATGCCGAAGGTAAAGGCCTCCGTCCCAAAGGAGAGCAAAACAAGCGAGCTGATGTACGTGGACATTAAGCTCAATGGCAAAGTGACTAGGGCCATGGTGGACACGGGGGCCACCCACAACTTCATTGCGACGGGTGAAGCCGAGCGGATCGGGCTTAGCCTTAGCAGGGATGGAAGCCGCATGAAGGCGGTGAACTCAAAAGCCCAACCGATTGCGGGCGTGGCGAAGGAGGTGTTGATAGAGATTGGGTCGTGGTCGGGGTGGACCAACCTTATGTCAGCGCCACTGGACGACTTCCAAGTTATTCTGGGCATGGAGTTTTTGCAAGCGTCTAGAGGGGTGCCAGTGCCCTTCCTGGACACCCTATGTTTAATGGGGAGCGACTCCCCATGTGTTATCCCGATAAAGCAGAAGACGGTGGACGCCAAGCAGATCTCAGCACTCCAGTTGAAGAGGGGTGTGAGGAAAGGTGACCTGACATTCGTGGCGGCTATGAAGCTGGAGACCATAGAGGAGGGCGAAACATCATGGCCACCGCAAGTGGCGAAGCTTCTGAAGGAATTCAAAGATGTGATGCCCCCGAAATTGCCAAAATCTCTACCTCCCAAACGTGCGGTGGACCATCGGATTGAGCTCGAGCCAGGCGCGAGGCCTCCAGCTCGCTCTCCCTACCGTATGTCCCCCCCGAAGTTGGCGGAACTTCGGAAGCAACTTGACGAGCTGCTCGCAGGTGGACTCATCCGCAACTCAAAGGCACCATTTGGGGCCCCGGTACTCTTCCAGAAGAAACAGGATGGAAGCCTGCGATTATGCGTGGATTACCGGGCTCTGAATAAGGTGACAATCAAGAACAAGTACCCGATCCCACTCATCGCGGACTTGTTTGATCAGTTGGGGAAGGCGCGGTACTTCTCCAAGCTCGACTTGCGGTCTGGTTACTGGCAGGTTCGGATTTCAGAAGGGGATGAGGCGAAGACAACGTGCGTTACGAGGTACGGGGCGTTCGAATTCTTGGTGATGCCGTTTGGCCTAACGAATGCCCCAGCCACCTTCTGCACCCTGATGAACCAACTCTTCCACGACTACCTGGACAAGTTCGTGGTGATATACCTGGATGACATCGTCGTCTACAGCCAGACACTGGAGGAGCATGTGGAGCACCTTCGAACTGTTTTCGAAACCTTGAAGGAGCACTCCCTTTTTGTGAAGAAGGAGAAGTGCTATTTTGCTCAACAGGAGATTATGTTTTTGGGCCATCGAGTGGGTGATGGTTGCATAAGTATGGATGAGGAGAAAATTCGTGCTATCAAGGAATGGAGAGCGCCTACCAAAGTGACTGAACTTCGGTCGTTCCTTGGGCTTGTCAACTACTATAGGCGGTTCATCGCTAGTTACTCGCGGAGGGCGGTGCCGCTGACGGACTTGCTTCGTAAGGACCGACCTTGGAAGTGGTCGGAGGATTGCCAAAGAGCCTTCGACGATTTGAAGGCAGCTGTGATGGAGGGGCCCGTACTTAGTCTACCTGATCACTCACTCCCGTTCGAAGTCCACACTGACGCCTCGGATTTCGCCATTGGAGGCGTACTTGTCCAAGAAGGCCATCCTGTGGCATTCGAGAGCCGAAAGTTGAACGACACGGAACGGCGATATGCAGTCCATGAAAAGGAGATGACGGCAATGGTGCACTGTCTCCGGGTGTGGAGGCATTATCTCTTGGGCTCGCAATTTGTGGTCCGAACGGACAATGTTGCTCTGAGTTATTTCCAAACCCAGAAGGTGCTCACCCCAAAGCAAGCGCGATGGCAAGACTTCCTAGCGGAGTTCGATGTGGTGTTGCAATACAAGCCGGGACGATGCAATCAAGTGGCCGACGCTCTGAGCCGTAGAGCTGAACTTGCCGCTCTCAAGGCGATTTCGACTGAGAGGGCAAGCCAAGTACAGGCGACGTTGCAGGAGCGGATCCGCGGAGGATTGAAGAAAGATCCCTTGGCGGTGACCTTGAAGCAACTGATAGACAATGGAAAGGCACGAAGATTCTGGGTCCAGGACGGCCTCATCAAAACTAAGGGAGATCGAGTGTACGTCCCTCGGGCGGACAATCTGAGGAGAGAGCTGCTCCGTGAGTGCCATGACACTCTGTGGGCAGGCCACCCTGGCGTACAACGAACTCTGGCCCTTATAGAGAGGGCTTACTATTGGCCGAAGATGGGGGAGGATGTCGAAGATTATGTGCGCACTTGCCTCACATGTCAACAGGATAAGGTGGAGCGTGACAAGCCATGCGGGCTGTTGGAACCGCTACCTGTGCCGGAGCGGCCTTGGGAGAGCGTCTCACTCGACTTCATTGCCAGTCTACCAAAGGTGGGGGAGATCGGTTCCGTACTAGTGGTGGTGGACCGATTTTCGAAGTATGCTACTTTCATCCCCGCGCCCTTGCACTGCACTGCCGAGGAGGCGGCCCAACTATTCCTGAAGCATGTAGTGAAGTTCTGGGGAATTCCGCAGAACATCGTCAGCGACAGAGATCCTCGCTTCCTGGGACGCTTGTGGACGGAACTCTTCAAGTTGTTGGGATCCAAACTATACTTCTCCACGAGTTTGCACCCTCAGACGGACGGCCAAACTGAAAGAATAAACGCTCTACTGGAGCAATACCTTCGGCACTTTGTCAGTGCCAATCAACGAGACTGGGTGAAGCTTCTGGACGTAGCCCAGTTTTCGTACAACTTGCAGCGGAGCTCTGCAACAAACAAAAGCCCCTTCGAGATCATCACTGGACAACAGCCGTCGACACCTCACACGCTGGTCATCGGGTATACCGGCAGCAGCCCCTCAGCGTACCACGTTGCCAAGGAGTGGCATCGTAATGCTGAAATTGCCCGAGCCTACTTGGAGAAAGCGGCGAGAACCATGAAGAAGTGGGCCGACAAGGACAGGCGGCCTCGAGACTACTGCATCGGCGACGAGGTGCTGATCAAGCTCCAACCAGCATCCCTGAAGGTGTTCCGGAAGGTTCACAAAGGGCTCGTCCGAAAATACGAAGGCCCCTTCCTCATCACGGGCAAGGTGGGAAAGGTCTCCTACCGTGTGCAGCTCCCGGCGTGGCTTAAAATCCACCCGGTCTTCCATACGAGCTGTCTCAAGCCCTATCATGCCGACCGCGAGGACACCTCAAGAAACATCTCCACTCGCCTCCCCCCCACAATCTCCTCTGTCGAGAGGCGAGTCGAAGAAATTATGGCGGACCGAGCGCGGACACTTCCCAATGGAGCAGCGGAGAAGGAGTTCCTCGTCAAGTGGAAGAACCTACCAAGAGCTGAAGCCAGCTGGGAACCAGAAAGCGCCCTTCGGCATGAAGACAACAAGATCCAGGAGTACCAGCAGAAGACCCAGGCGGAAACGTCGGGATGATCCAACCGCACAGGAGGTACAACTGAAGACCTCGACGAGGGCGTCGAGGAATCAAGTGGGGGAGTCTGTCAGGCCCCTCTTTCAACCGTCAACGGGCCTGACCTTGTCAATAATGCATCGAGTCTGTAAATGTTGTCGGACACGGCGTCGACATAGGATTTTCCCTTTTTTGGGTGGGCATTTACTTGTAAATGGGCATCCGTTTGGCACCCGTGGGTTCGATTGTGCTACACATCCAAAGGGGCATAGGCCTTTCGCGAACAATGGCCGCTTATGCGCCGGGTTGAGCCGGACGCGTGTCGGGCATGGGCCGGAGGCCTATTTTTCCTATGGATGTGCGCCGCTCAAAAACGTACCCCTCGGTGAGCACCTTTGTACCCCCGGGGTGCCAAAGGGGTGGATGCCCCTATAGGGTAGTACGGGATGGTTTGATTGATGTGCATTAAGTGAGCCGGCTCCGCCTGAAAGTGGGAGTGTCATTGGTGTTCATTTTGCCTCAACGGTCGGCGCCCGACCAAGTCGAGTCGTGTCCCTCTTCGTTGTAATCCATTTTCGCTAATCAATAAAATACCGGTTGTTTGTGCTTACTTACAGGACCATTGCTTGCCTTTCTCTCGATTCTCGCTCGATTCAACTCGCGGAGTTGTGCCTCGGGACGGTTTTGGCTGGCTCGTTCGTGCAGGTGACGGACGAGCGCCGCACGGGTTTCGCCAAGCGATTCTAACCCCGTGACAGCGCGCTGGGGACGCCCCGCGGTAGCTGGCGCTGCGACTACGGCTGCGGCGGCGCTGGCTCCGCGTGGATCCGCCCCGAGTCCTGGAGCACCCTGCACGAATTCCGGCGGTGCGCGACGAAGAAGAACGCCGCCGCCGCCGACGTCGCCAGCCTGATCGCGAGACCGATAGCACCGACCACGATAAAAATCGTTCTCCTTCTGCCCTTCTTTGACCCGTTCGAAGGGCTCGGCGGCGGTACCTAGAACTCGCAGCGCTGGCAAATCCCGCCGTCGTCAGGGCAGACGTTCCCCGACCCGGCCAAGATCCCGCATCTGCACGACTCGATCGGCGCGCAGAGACCAGCTCGCCGCGTAAGGAATTTACCAAACTGAAAATGTTGGTAAATTGTTTACATTCAGTTTTTTATTGCAAAGATTTTTTTTATTTTTTTTATTTTATTATTTTTTTTTTATAGCTGAGTGAGGAATTTGTGCAGATGCAGAGCAAAGAAGACAATTTCAGGGAGAGACCTGCGAGAGATTTCGATCTCGAGCTCCCTGCTGATGATTTTGTTTCAGATGAGAGTTTCCAAGTAAAAAGTTCTGTTTGTGATCATACTGGTTTTAATGTGAGAGAGGCCGGAGATCATCATGGTAGAATCAATTTAAATGCATGTGATCAGATTGATGAAAATCCTTCATTGATGAAAATCCGTCAGATTGATGAAGTTTTGTCACACCAGGAACATGAAATTTCGTGCCAAATTTTGGATCTAAATGCTCGATATACAAACCCTGTTTAAACTCTTGCATCATGTTCCAGGCTCAATTGGACCTGAAACATGATTTTTCATATGAAACATAGGCTAAATATCTTGTTCTAACGTAGGATGCATTAGGTTAGACAAAGGGATGATACTTGATAAAACCTTGTTTCATTCCTATATTTGTCGGTGGTGAAAACTTCATGCAAATAATTTGGTGTATGAAACTTAAAGCATGTTAGCATCATTTATTGAAAGGCACCATATTTGAAGCATTGTTGCCTTAACATAGCTCTGCAAGCCATGTTTGTTTCTAAATTTAAAGTTTATTTTTTGTTTTTCAGGATCAAATGCATGTAGCGATTCTCCACCTCGTCAATCCGATGAGAAACAAAAACTGCAGATTGACCTTAACATATCTCTAGATGATGAACCAATCTATAATTTGCCTGATCGTAGTCAAATGTTTCCTTCCCCCCTTCTACATGTTCATCTGTTCTCCATCATGGGAATCTCCACAAGGACCCAAGTGAGATATGCACAAAGGATTGTGAATCAGATAATATATTCTCTAATGAATCCTGCATAGCAGTTCAGCCAAATCTCACATTTCCTGCTTCGGAAATTTCGAGGGAAATAGTTGCTAATAGCCCAATCCACAAATCCCGCCGTCGTCAGACCAGCTCGCCGCCGCTCGCGGCGATGGCGCACGCGTGCGACGTCCCCCGCCCCGATCGCCGCGTGCGCTCCGGTAGGCTCCCGCCCCACCACGCCCGCACCGCCGCAGCCGAAGCACCTAATCTCCCCCGACTCGCGCAGAAGCCCGCAGACGAAGTTCCCGCCCACGCCGATCTCGAAGAACTCTAAACCTGGCGGCACCGACAGCTCCGGCCAGCGCCAGCAAGTGAGATTTCCGAATCCGTCGACGCCCTGCAGCCCGCACACGTGCGAGTCCCCGGCCGATAGCGCAGCGAGCGCTCTTTGTTTCCGCTGCTGGGGCCCTTCCCGATCACCGCTCTTTGTTTCCGCTCCGTTCTCTCTCATCCGTTCTCTCTCTAATATAAGAAAATGACATTTTTGTCAATTTACCTTCTTCGTTAACGCCGTTGTCCCCCTAAAGACAATTCGGTAATTACGATGGGGCACAATGTAGTCTTTTAAAAGACAGGAAGGCAAAATGAAAAAACGAAATATTATAAAAAAAATTTCTGTAATTTAGCTTTTATATATATATATATATATATATATATATATATATATATTATTAGATCATTTTCTATTGAATCAAAAGTAATTTTGAACTTCTTTTTGATTATTTAGTAATTCGAGATAGTGAATTGGATCGGGACCGCGAAGAACTGAGGCTGCAGAAAAACTGCAGCCTGTCTAAAGCTAATGCTATCACATGTACAGCAGAGCAAACCCAAGTCGTGGAAGTGGGCGATCGAGGGGGACAGGGAGTCGTTCCATGTCGTAGAAATCCAATATTCTTCCACGTAATTATTAAAAAGTTTTTCTTTGCATCCATCGCCTGCGACGATCGAGCATCCCCCAACTTCTATAAATCGCACCCAAAAAATAAATCCCCATAACTCTAAAACCTCAAATCCGAGATCATATATACTCTACTTAATATATAATATAAATTATAGTATAGTTAAATTGTATTATTAAGACCCATTTGCATACAATATAAAATATGAAAAATATTAAATGTACATCTTTGTGGGGGTGTACATCACACACCCCACCCATTGGCCTATCCAATGGGTGGGGTGTGGTGAGGGATCACTTCACAGTTTGTAAAATGACCTTCCCACTTTTAGATGGGTGGGAGTAGGATGTACACCCCCTTTGGGGGTGTACATGTAGCATTGCTTTTTTTTTTTCTTTTCTTTTCTTTTCTTTTTTTTTTTTTTTTTTTTTTTTTTTTTGTACATAGTTATACTACACGACAAAAAATAAAGTAAAGTGATAATTTGGTCCAATCTAGTGAAAAAAAATCACCATTCTTTAGGTTCAACCCTAGTGTCAAATTTTAAATTTTAATATAATATTTTAAATTTTAAAATTTATACTTAAAGTTTTAAATATAAAATATAGATTTAAAATTTTAAATATAAAATATAGATTTAAAATTTTATATTTTATATTTTTAATTTTCAAAAATTTAAATTTTAAATTTTAGAACTTATATTTAGAGTTTAGATTTTAGATTTCAAATTTCTAATTTCTATTTTAAATTTTAAAATTCTAATATCTAATTCCAAATTTCTAAAGTTTAAATTATACATTTCACTTTTCTAGTTAAATTTATTTCAGAATAAGCGAAGCGGGTAGCATGTCACCTTTCTCTCTCTCAAAAAAAAAATTATTTATATATATATGTATAGAGAGAGAGAGAGTTTGGTTACTATACTATCGATAGCACTAAATAATTGGTGCTACAAAATTTTTTGCCATCAGATCTATCATTTGAATCATTTTCACTCTTTAAATCATAATATTTTTACTACAACAAAATTAGGTTATAGGGACACATGTTTCTGACACTTTTGTATAAGTGTCCTATCTATATTCCATCTATATCCAAAATTAGGTTATAGGGACACATTACAAAAATGTGTCGCTATAAAAACTAGCGACGACATATAGCAACACTTACAATAAGTGTCGGTATTTTTGTCAGCGACACTTTTTTTAGATTTTAGAAATATTAAAAGTGTCGCTATAGCCTAATTTTTTGTAGTTTTTTCAACCATCAACTAATTTTAGGGATCAAATATCATCATAACCACACATCCCTTAATCCAAGAGTCAAAACTTATAGCACCAATGACTTGTGCTATTAATAGTATAATAACCTAGGCTCTCTCTCTCCCTCTCTCTCTCTATATATATTATATAATATAATAATATATATATATATAGGAAAATGCTATGTGTACACCCTTAAGGGGTGTACATCTCACACCCCCCACCCATCTAAGGGTGGGGTGTGATGATGGGTCACTTGATGTGACCCGTAAAAAATATCGCCACCATTAAATGGTGGAGATGTATGATGTACACCCCTTCGGGTGTACATGTAGCATTGCTCATATATATATATATATATAATATATATATATATATATATATATCATATAGAGATGAGAGAGAGAGAGAGTCCGGCTACTATACTAGCTATTATAGTACTACTTATTGAACTATCAAGTTTTCTACCCTTAGATCAACCTCTTTGATCATTTTCACCCGTTAGATTTTACTATTTCCTAACCACCTATTAAACTCAAGTAGCTCACTATCATCTCAACCACCACTACAACAAAATTAGGTTATAGGGACACATATTTGTCACACTTTTTTACAAGTGTCCCATTTATAATTTATCTATATCTAAAATTAGATTATATTGACACTTTTTTGGGACACTTTATAATGTGTCGCTATAACCCCTAGCAACGACACATATAGCGACACTAATAACAAGTGGTCGGTATTTTTTACAGTATCATTTTTTTTATTTTTAGGAATACTTAAAAGTGTCGTTATAGCATAGTTTTGTTGTGGTGCCAATTTTTTAATCCAAGATTTAAAAACTTAATAGCACCAATGACTTGGTACTATTAATAGGATTCCAGCCTAGTTTATATATATAATATATATATATATATATATATATATATATATATATATATATATAGATATTATATATATAATAGTAATAGCTTATATACTCTCAAAAGCACAAGCTCAATATGCTTGTGAATTTTTTACCATTGATTTGCACTGGGATTTGTGTTTTTTAAAATCAACTAAAGAAAGAGAAAGAAAAAGTAAATAGCATAATCTCAATTCAAATCCAATGATACAAAATTCACACAGCATATTTGGACTTATGCTTTTTGAGAGTACTAACTATATCACTCATCTCTCCTCACCGGTCTCTCTTCCGCCTCCTCATCTCCTCTCAGATCCTCGGTCTCTCACCATCTCTCCCGTCTTCCTTTCTCCTCCCGCCTCTCTTCGCTCGTCGGTCCCTTCCTCTCACTCTCTCCTCTCTCTCTATATCTATATATATATATATATCTATATAAAGAGAAAGAGAAGAAAGTCCGGCTACTATACTCTTTGAGTATAAACTCCTTCGTACTCATAAGTTTTCGATCCTGAATGAAGAAATGTGCGGTTAGAATTATAGTGGTCCATATGATTTATACTATTTCACCACACCTACTAAACCTTAGGGGGTCCACTATCATCCTAACCGCACATTGCTTTATCCAAAGACGGAAAAGTTATCATACAAAGAAAGAGTGATACTCATAAGAGTATAGTAGCGTTACGCTTAATATATATATAATAGATATAATAATAGATATATATATCTTATATAGTAATATATATATATATCTATATTATATATATATATATATCTATAATATATAACCTAAAATTTATATTTTTTTAACCTTTAGTATTAGAATGATTGATAATTAGCGAAAAAGAAGTAGTCTTTGAATAAATGAGATATAAAATTTATGTCTAATTTATGAATTTAAAGAAGATAGCATTTACCATTTTATGTAACCATTTATCTTAAACATCCTATTTACTAATTAGGGAATTGATAGTAAATAAAGGCTTATCACTATATAATACTGCTTTTAGAGATGTTTATTTTATTTTCTATCTTATACTTTTTCTTCTTTTTTTTTTTTTGTTTAAGTCATCACTAAACTATCTTATTTAATTTTTCATTTCTACATTATAAAAATAATTTATAACTTTAAATGAAAGTTGCAGCTTTGTTAAAAAGCACCGTCGAAAGTAGCATAGCATACATTCACTCCTTTAACAACAAATAAAAAAATATAAAAAATAAGAAAATAATTAAAAATAACTTAATGAAAGTTTTTAATAAATAGACTCAATTTTTTTATATTATCAAATCACTATCTATTAAAAGAGTTGTTGCTTTTTGTTTAAAATAGAAATTTATTGATGGTGATGTGAACGATTGATGAAAGAATAATAGTATAATAATGTTTTAGGAAGAAAATATATAATTAGTAAATTAAAATAATCAAAATTCAATGTAGAGACCGATAAAAAATGATAGTTTAGGTTTAAAAATAAATCAAAATAAATAAAAATACTAATTTATCCATAGTGGGGTGTTTATACATGTAGTAATATTATGGGTTTATTTTGTTCTTTTTTTTATTTTACTTAAAATTTAATTCACCATCTCTCCCTTCATTAATTAATATTGAAGCAAATGAAGAAAAAAAGTTATCTTAAAGCAAAAGGACCACCGAGACGCGTGCCCAGACTAATGTGGGCTTATGAGGTATTAAATAAGCCAAGCCCTGGTCAAACCCCAACTCAAGCACTCATTATTGAGCTCCAAAAGCTCTTCTCCTTTACACGTCCTAGAGTTTCCCCACCCCCTCCTTTAAAAAAGATTAACACAAAATTTTTTGTAAAAAGAGGAGAGAGCTCGAAAGAGAAGGAAAAAGGATCCCCACACTTTTCTACCTGCCTCAACTCATTCCCATGAAAAAAGCTCACACAAAGTAAGTATTATATTTTGTACCACTCTTATTAAGCAGTCACTCCCTAGATATGAAATGAACATGAATGTGCATGGATACCTATAAATATATAGATAGATATATAAATTATATATATATAGAAGGAGAGTCCGCTATAATACTGGTGCTATCAATTTTCAATCGTTGGATGAAAAAATATACGGTTGAGATTATAGTGGTCCCCTAAAATTTTTACTATTCAACCAACCACCTAGTAAACCTTAGGGACCCACTATAATCCGCACCGCATATTTTTTCATCCAACGATTAAAAACTTGATAGCACCAACGACTTGGTGCATCGATAGTATTCTAGCCTAATTCCTATATATATATATATATATATATATATATATATATATATTAGATATATATGATATAGAAAATGCTATGTGTACACCCTTCGGGTGTACATCATACCCCCACCCGCTAAGGTGGGGTGTGATGATGGGTCACTTGATGTGACCCGTAAAAAATATCGCCACTATTAAAATGGTGGAGGTGTATGATGTCCACCCCTTCGGGGTGTACATGAGCATTGCTATATATATATATATATATATACATATATATATAAATATATATATATATATATATATATATGGATCCTTATGAGCGCTCTACTTATTTACACACACACACAATTCTCTCTCTCTCTCTCTCTCTCTCTTCTATATACTATATATATATATATATATATATAATATATATATAATATATTATATATATATATATATATATATATGATATATACATTGTTTATATATCATAGTTTTAGATCTCTCATTCTCTTCTTTCTTTATGTCTCTTCTTAAGCCCACACTATCAAGGGAGGGAGTAGAAAGTGTATGTAAAGAAGGACATGCTTCAGGCCTATTCTCATCTGTTGCTCGTAGTTTTGGAGAGCCCTTCATCCTTTTGCAGGGCCAAGCCCCAAAACCTCTCATTTATTTGGGCTTGAAAGGGTGTACATGGAGGGTTGGATCTACAGTAGAGATTAATGTGAATTTGTAATTTGACATTTAAAATTTTTTATGGAGAGTGTTGTGAACTAAATTAATAGATCAGGAAGGAATAAGGTACTTCAGTTGCAACTGCATATTCGAAACAAAAACTTCTCATGCCTGGCATTGCATCGAGTGGCGAGCATAGTGTTGGAAAAAGAAACAAAGTAACTGCTGCAAATTTTTTTTTTTCCTTTATCAAATGAAGCTCATATACCTAATTAAGTAGGATATATTGAAACAATCTAACAAAAATTAAAATTTAATCTCTATATACTTTTAACCACCCCGTAGAAAATTAAAAAATGAAAAAATGAAAAAAAAATAAAAAAATCAAACATTAGTTTGGATTTCAAACGGTTGGAATTAACATGCTCCATGCACCTACATGGTCTTAATCCTTCTAAGATATGCTAAGACTATTACGTGCTGTTTGGTTCCGAAAAGAAAAATTAGTTTATACTGAGAATAGATATAAATTATGATATTAGCGGAGAATGTTAATTTATATTTGGGTGGGTATAAGAGTTATACCGGGTATAAAGAAAATTGTGTTTGGTAATTAAAAAGGAATAAAAAATAGAGGAAATTAAATTTGTATAAATAATAAATAAATTTTAAATTTTATAAATTTAAATACCTTATAATTTAAATAAAATTAATTAATATTAAAAAACAAAAAAACGCAGATGGAACAACTCAAGCTTGGAACAGTTATTTTCCCGAATCATGGGATTAGATGGAACAGCTGTTTCACGTAGTTTTTTATTGTTTGGGTACAAAGAAAGAATATCCCCTTATCGTCCGGTAGTTTTTTGTATCCAAACAGAGCCTAAACAACACAACGTACACAACACTACGTGAAAAGTATTCCGCGCGTTATCCACATTAACCATACCGCCTTATCC